>CM076912.1:2275788-2741839 GCA_039566165.1 Maruca vitrata
TATCGCTATTATGAGTCAAGGGTAAAATATATCTAAAGTTTTATATCCCTCGCGAAGATGATAAACAAGCAAATATTACTGATTACAATCAGAGCTCTATCTCAACGCGGAAGGTTATGATAAACTTGTAGGAAAAACGGCCAAAGTGTTGATAACTCGCTGTACTCGTAATAAGTTTTAGGGGTATTTTCCTCAACCTATGGAAAATATTATTAAGTACAATAATATAGTAAATGGAAATACGTCATACTCAAATTTCGTTACTTAGACTATCGTAATTACTTGATTGAGACCACACTTACTGAACCAGAATCATCTCAAGAATAAGAAGAGAAGAAACAAAACAAAAATAAATAATGAAGTCCAAGAACAGAACGAATCGAAACTCCCGAAAAGGTCCAATTATAGAAAAAAAATGCATTTGAACACAAAGAACATTTATTCAAAAGCAACAAATTAAAATTCAAGGTGGCTTGGGCGCCGCGGGCTGACTAACTAGGAAGTGAGTTGTACTTACTACAGACCTATTGATGGAAAACGACTGTCTAATCGATTCGAAAAAAAAAACACAACACGCAACAACCAGACAAAAGAAAAAAATGTCTCAAAATATTGTTCTTTTTTCTCTTCAGTGTAAAGATCTTACGAAGAAGAAGACCGTACAAGAATTGCTAAAAAGTATTTTATTTTCTTCGTTACAAAAATAATACACGGGGACAAAGTTATTGCAAAGTTATTTTGCAATACATAATCATTGAATACTAATGATTTAACCACGATATAAACATAAACCTTTCGTATCAAGCGCGCGCAAATATATTACGATGTGAATCTGATAAGCTCCCATCATTACCAGTATAATTTTATACAATAGCCATTTAGTTAGCTTCATCGTAAATATTATCTTTAGCGGCAATATTTAAATCTTCAACTAACCATTTTGAATAATACATAAAAATGACAACACAAATACGAAAACAAAACATGATAATTTCATAATTCTCAAGTTTTATGAAATATCTGGCCCTCAAGTCAAATAAATAAAGACGTCCGACCGATTTCAGTCATGGCGGCCGATCTCAATTCAGATCAGCCAAGTGCGCAGGACACATTATAGTGCACAAGTGTGCGCGCAAACACAGCACTTGCTACCAATAGACCAACGAGGCAGTTAAAGTCAAGTAAACAGCAACGCCGATCGAAGACATCAAATCCGTCAAACGGCCGCAAAGATACACAAGCTGTGACATCACAATAATCCGTTCCCGTGCAATTACCAGATTTACTAACACCCGTCATCAACGAAGCTACAAAATCTGCATAAATAGCATCACTTATTCCCCACTGACACCCTTTTTGCTGTCGCTATGCGTTTAGGTGCATCGCGGATCCATTAATAGAACGGCGCAGGCGCGACGACGCCGACGCGGGCGCAACTGCAAGGCTCTTCCGATACATTTTCATGAGTCAGAAACACTCTCTAGAGGCGTGCAACGCGATGGAAATCCGTAGACGGAAATGAACCTTTGCTTTTTTACAAACTCTAGTATGATCGATGCTAGTATGTACTCGTACATCCAATAATATAGTCAATGTCTTTTAGAATTATTAAAAAACACGACTTAATTTCTTATTGATGTCAAGTAGAAACCTGGAAAGTTCATTTTGGTTGTCTCTGTAGTTATATTGTCCACAGCCATGGTTAAATAGTTTACAGTTTTCTGTCCGGCGTTATCAAAATATACCAGACACCAATCTAAATGCTTTTGCGTAATAAACATATAGATACATTTCTTGATGCTTAAAAGCAATAATCATTCTGTATCATCATTTAATGTAGTAATCCCAATACTAAATATTGCTTAAAACCACATTGGTAATTGATATATCTATGAGCATAACAATTTGTCGATCCGTTTGCAATTTGAAAGGAAGCCAAAGATTGTAACATTTGTAGCGTCAACATTAACTTTGATAATATGTTTGCATATACACAATTTAAATGACATGAAATTGGCAACCTGCATGTTACAAGTATGAAAATAATTTGACGTTAAATATATAAGATGCTGCTATGATTCAATATTATAACCAGACATCTTACGTGTCATGTACGAATTCGTAATACAGTGTTCTGAATGATGGTTCGATAATAACATTCTTATTTATATGGTAACCGACATCCCAAACAAGATTTTAGATTATAATCTAACTCTTTATGATATCTATTAAAACGGTGTATATTAACTGGTGATTCCGGTAATTAAATCTGATTGCCAATCAAAATTACAGAAATAGCAATGCACAATGGTCCTTTTTTGTAAAAGCGCATGTAAATTACTGATTGAAAAAAAATGTTATAATAACTATTTATAACTAAGCAAGTTAAGCAACCACTAAATGCCAATAAACGGATTCTAATCTAATTTGAAAAGTGAAAATCGAAAAAATTTAAAATGACTACACGCTACAATTTACATATAAGAAGATAATCGAAAAGTTATATGAAAACGAATCCCAAGCCTGAGCAATCCCAAGAATGTATAAAAGGACGGTTCCTTTTGTCGGGCGCACACAAACGGCAAAGGATTCATTCACTAATGCATCCGATCATTACTGCTGTTTGCATAAGACATATCTCATCTCGACAGAAAAAAAACTTATAAGGAACTCGGTGGACTTATATAAGCGATGACCACGCTAAGTTATGCCATAAACGTGGCAAATCGTTTATGGCACACGTATAAATTGTTCTTAGAATAAATTAACCTCAATATGCGTTTAAGGTTTGGTATCTATACTTGATACAGAAGCGATCAAGTGAAAACTTAAAATCTTCTATTCAACTACCAAATATCCATTTTCCTTCTAGAAAAAAAAAGACGACTTGATTCAAATACTCCTATCCTGTACAAGGAACCAAAACAATTAATACTGCTACCCTAGTGATCTTCGATTCACCTCTGCTATCAAGATCACCTGCAAACACTGCATGGAGAAAATCTTATCAGTCGACAATTGTCAATTGAACAGCGATTTTCCCTAAGGCACGATATAAGAGGGCTGATAAACAAATGAGTTGTTTATTATTGTACGATTGACGCCAAGTGGGCGCTAGAGGTCGGTACCATGGCCCGTCCTACCAGACGCTTAGAACGTTGATAGTGTATCTGAATAAAACGATAAACATGGCTGATAACTTGAAGGAAGTTTAACAGCAGTACATTTTCAGTATCGGAATAATGTAATATGATGCAACAATGTAACAATCTCTCAAAGCGAACTTCAAATTGCTGATGAAGATAGTACGAAAAAACCTGGCGGATCGAAACCTCATCCGTGTCTCATGTTTCTCACAGAACTATAGAAAGCCATCGGATATCTAACTAAACAATAAATTTTATAAAGTAATATTGAAAAAAAATTACCGGTATACCCGTTGTTTTATTCATGAATAACACGAAACAACCAAGTTCACGAGAACACAATACATAGATATTTCAAACCTGTCGTTGACTACAATACTATCGAACTGACCTTTCGCAATTCTGAAATAACATTCGTCAAATTTGGCAGCGTTGAAGGAGGCGATACATGATTTGTCATCTGGACGAACATTCCCCTTTTCCAGATAAGTGCGAAATGCATTAAATACATCTTTGCTGCATATTTCATTGCGACTTCGAAGATAGATGAATTAATGGATCTGGAGTTGGTGCCGAGGTAGTTTCTAGATCTGTATCGAGTATTGCAAAGCCCTGTGCCTCGGCGCCATCCTTAGGAATACCCTTAGCAACAACGTTATTGCGTCACAAACTCTGACATGTTAAATTAATTACTTGTAACTATATACTGTCGCGGACTGTTAGTGATGACAGCTCACAATGGAATAGTACGGGCGGAATAGTAGTTTTTGAGTAATAATCGGGATTATGTTTTGCTTATTTCTTCTCTATTCAATGTTTTACAGTACACATTTTGGGAAGTTATCCGTCCGATTTTGATTTGATTGCCTATTGCTAATGCTATCAAAAGTGCCATGATGGTGTTGATAGTAGAAGAAGGTGGTACAAAAAACCGGTATGATAACTTCGTGTTTAAACACGCAATAATGATGCGATGATCGATTATGTATAAATTATTGGAGAAAGCAGGTGTCAAGCTGAAGTACCTATGCAATTATCCACACATTTTTTACCTCAACAAGTGAAAACTGGATTTGTATCATGTTATTTCTATATTTAGTTTGTTCAAGTTCAGTAGAGTGCGTTGATATTGATAATACTCTTTACGAATTATACGTCAAATTTCAACAATGAACAATATTGTTTCGGGCAACAATACAATTTGTATGACGAACCTTGGAAGTTAATTTTACTTCAAAATCGCATATTATAACAAAGGCAAGATACGCCATCAAAACATTACGCAGCTGAATCATAATAAAGACCATCTTATTATGTGCGCCGCGGTAATGGTAACATGCGCCGGCGCATACACAAAACACTTCCGGAAATCCATAATAAATGTAATACCTATAAAAACAAACACCCGAACGGGATTAACGAGCATTCGCAGGAAGCAATCAAAACCGCAACCGGCCTTAATGGTTGCATTCTCCAAAATTCTAGAAAGGGCTTTGTTGCTATTTCGGGGGTAGCCATCAAAGTGGTTCCTGGTTGGACGGCCGCCAGCTGCAGTCTTGCACAAAGGATGCGCCGGGTTATGACACGCGAAACTAAACACGCTCTCGCCTTTGCTATCGCTGCCATAGACGCCGTAAGAGCGGTCTAACATCAATTAGATTCAACAGACCGATGTTGAAGTACAGCGGTTGGCCAACAGATGAACAAAAGATATTCTTGCAATTCCGATGACTACACAAGTTAGAGTTGTTTGTTACATATTAAGTGATAATAAAACTTTAATCTGAAGTAAAAATTACCTTTTGAATGCATCAGAAATGTTATTCGGAGCAATAAGAAAGAACTCTACCTTAATTCTCAGTCTTTTGTCGACGCATTCTTTTAGCGCTGCTAACGGACCTTCGATAACCTCGATGCGTGTCAATACATCTCTTCTTCTTCTTTCTTGACGCACAGGTGCGGGAACTGGGAACAAAATACATATATTAGTACTTAAGGCGCGACTGGACTCCCTTACGAAGAGTTTCTACAATAATCCCTTACGAAGGGTTACACCAATCGTGGTCGCGAGCGAACTGCCACGATTGGTGTAACCCAGTCGAAACGTCGGGCAGTAAGTAGCTATGTAATTTGCTACTCCTAATAACGCGTGTAGACCCATAAAGACAAATATTTAGTGTAATGGAACGCGAAAGTCTAAAATCTTACAAACGATAAAAGGTATTGAAGATCACTTTTCTCAATTATTTTGCGCCGACTACTAAAATGAACACTAAACCTACGACTCTGTAATCCTAACTTCCATATACATAGACTTCTTTTGCGAATCGATCCAACACCATACTTTGCATACTAAACGTCACTGGAAACTATGGAGCAGTCGTCAACATTATGTTTCCGCGGAATTAAACTACTGGCTGGCTACATTCTTACGTGATTGAGGGCGTGAGAAAAATAATACGTCAAGTTATTGAAACATGTGGACGATACATGGATGACAATGTAGTCAGAGATCATTAACGTCGAAGCATCATTACTAAGTCTTATGGGAGAAAATTGGACAAATTACATATGGTAAAGATAACCATTAGGATTGTTTAGCAAATTACGTTCAAACGGCAATTATTGATAGTTTTCGTCCATCATCACCATCTCGGGTACTTTTGGGCACTGTATAAATAGAAATGAGTTTGTAGACTAACTTCTAAATGATTGCCTTCAAAATGTTACTTATTCTACTGAATAATGGCATCCTTTTATTTTCCTAGCTGATATACGATGATGGCTTGGAGTAGCCTCGTAATGATCACCGGACTTTCGGGGGAGCGCTGATGGCTGTTATTATTATTTATTATCTACGTATAGAATAAGATTTATGAGTAAATTTTGGGTTTTTTTTTCAGAATAGGTTTACTAATCCTTCCGAAACAAACCCGAGTTTCTCGAGCACGCAAAGGTCAATGCACTCTGGCTCTTGTATCTAACCATGTATTATCAGTGACACAGTTATCGCACCTGTTAAAACATTGTCATAATAATTATACTTGCGTCACACACAGCGCTAGCGTTTGAAATTCGCAGTGACGGTATACTTAGTTGGCAAGCGATAAACTATTGGTCACTAAGAGAATCCGTATCTAAAAGAGATCCGAGATGTTATCAGATCTTTCGGAAATCATAATCAGTTAATTGTTCATCGTAATACCGATCAAAAAGCATTTATTGTACTCGATAGTAAATAAAGTTGTAAGTACTCCTCCTGGCTTTTGTTTTGTTAGGCTACAAATTTCCTTTAGTTCTGTACAAATTACTATCTATTATCCTTAACACGTTTAACATGAGATTTACACAAATGCTATGGTACACGATCTTACGTAAAACGTACTTATTCGTAATAGGAGTCGACCGCACTCAAATACAGAAATACTATCATTTACGAACTATAAAACCGACTTTTACGTTCAGCTCCACACGCATGATCAGTCATTCTGCCTACGTAAATGTGAAATAAGTTTTGAGAATTAGATGTAACCCTACTAAACTTTGCATTAATCTGAAATTTTAAGAGTTCTATGGATATTTACCGCTCATTAATAAGCAGTTACTCATCATTAATAAATAGTTAGCCAATTATACCGCTGGCAACATTGATTCAATTCAAATTATACATAATAGCGATGTAAGTGTAAGTACAATACTATCCATAATACATGAGGCTAGTCTGAAAAAGTCAATAAACCAGACGGAGGAGCGCTGACTCGCAAAACTTAATAAATCTTCGCAATACTATAATATCTTCGAAATGCACTTTAGTATTCTTAATGCAATGCAATTAAATGTTTAATATTTAACAATATTTTTGTATCAGTATACTTAGGATTTTCAAAGAAGACAACTTAAGAGAAACATACTACGAAAGAAGATGTTACTTGATATTTAGTACTTCTCAAATCAAGTTCATACACTATAACTTTATCGATGCCGATACTGTCGTTGTTTTTCAAGATTCAATAAAACAAATAAAGACTACATAGAAAAGCCGAAAGCAATACACTATCCATTACAATCAATCACCCAACGGCTCCAGTAATACTACACTCGCCTCGCCCACAACATCGTTAGACGTTAATAATAAAACAAAAACGCCGGTCCGATCTCGAGTAAAGTCACCGGTTGTCGATAGTTTAAAAATAACAACGTAAACTAACGATAAATCTATGCAGCTCTCTGACGAGGTACCAGGGAGGCATGGCTCGCATCGAGATTCTCGCATGCGGTCGCCGATCGCGAATTACTTTCACTCGACTATCCCCGGGCGCTGACCGCGCGCGGGTCGACGGCCGCGCGAGCGCGGGAAACGCGCGGCCGCCATCATGCCATTCAGAAAAGCGCGCCATGTTTACACAGATGTGCGCCGAAACGCGTTCCGTTGCATCACTTCCGTTCCGTGATTATTATGCGTCGAATGGCACGTGCCGATTTAGTTTTATGCACCACGACGCTAGGAGTCTGCGATTGCGCAACGGTGCATTCGCAGACGGCACGTAGTGACGTTTGTCATGATGTCACATAGGGATATTTTATGGAATCCTAATCTGCAACAGATTAGTGTCTGACATAACACATCGTTACTTTTACTGTCCTACTAGTATAGGAGGGTTCTGGACTTTATTATAAAATATTAAATTTAAAATATATACGTACAATGTACACATAAATTTAATCGTTCAAATACATGCGCCAATATTAGACGAGTAAAGAAGGCAAACTTTATTTTTCTAATCGGGAAGTGCATCTAATAAAAAATAGTAGTATACGCTACTAAGATGCAGATGGTTAACCGATAAAAAATAAAAAGCAGATCATAAAGCTGTCTTCTATAAATTAATTTACACCTTGGCTACCTCTAAGAAATTAAAAGAAATGTAATTCATTGCTCGCGTTTGCAATTCGCACATGATGATCATAAATAAAGATTAAGTTAATAATAGCTAACACAAGGTGCTAGGGATGGCGTTTGTTCCATACATAAACTTAGTTAAGTGGTTCTAATCTTTTTTATTTATATATTCTAATAAATAATACTATAGATAAAGGACTGCTTAAAAATGAGCTTGTTGAATAAGTTTTGAATCTAAAATATTAAATACGCGCTCGTTGTTATTATTTAGAAATCGTTTCTTCATTATCGATGTAATAGATGTAATATTTTCTCTCGAAACAACCGAGTGTGCAATAACATCCCTACAGCTACAACAGAGGCTAATGAAGTAACATACATAGATAAGTACATTAATGATAAAGTTGACATCCAAGTATGCGCACGCGCAGCTCAGGCGGGCGCGATAACAGAACACGCAACTTTTATATTTTTATACTTCATATAAACAAACAACAATAAACATTATTCCATGGCAACAAACTATTCAACAACTATCTCAAATGTGTAAATTAATAACCACAATTTTTATCTGCAATGTGTCAAGATTTGTATAAGAATATTGCATTCAGATAGAGAGGTTAACTTTTAATCTTATCACATCGAAATGGTGATCACGTATTGCAACAAGATTTTTAAAAAAATATTTTACCGAATGAATTTTCGTATGAATCCGCTAAGACAGATCGCGGATTAAATCTGTACCCGCGGTGTGTCATTATAAAGTCCAATACCAAAACGCAAAAGGTAAAAAAGGCGCCATTAAAAACGAGCACTGCAATTCGGGCCGAGCAATCAGCGGCGGTGTTTTAAGAAACAATTGAACGCATCTCGGCGAGGTCAACGACCCCGCTCCAGGGTGCAACAGAGACGGCGCATCCCACTCGCGTGGAAAGCGGTTATGCAACGCGTGCGCACCGCGAAAGTCTAGAACACTGTGCCGTAACAATTCCGATGCATTTCGCGTCTAGATCCCACGATAGCGAACACTTCCGAGCCGAAGATGCAATTCGAACGGGCGACACTGATTTGTTCACTTCGTTTTCGAACTGCACGTAATCTACGGTGCCATACCTTTCTCCTAACTCGCAGACTGAGACGCATCAATCTTATTCAAGCTAGCAGTCGACGCCACAAATCGTGTGGAGATAGGTGTAATTCATTCACAAACAACATGTTCATATTATCAAATGGCTTGACCTAAAATTTATTTATAATAGTTTGCTGTGGACAAAATTGGAAACACTCATGAAAGTAACTGTAGCTGATAAATTAGTCGAAAGGGAAGTGACGTAATCATACAATAAAAAAGCAATGATTTTTTTATTTTCTTTTGGAAGTCCAGACATTTAACACGCAATTTTTTTTTCTTTATACACTTGTACTAACGAGTACACTAACGAGTTTACCAGGAGAATTATTCGCAAACCGAAACCAGGTGAAAAAGGATACAATGTACTTAAAATCCTATCTCAGAAAGAGTAAAAGTGCCCAAAATAGCTAAGCTATTAACACCGGGCTGGGTTTTAATCAATAAGGCAATATAGATACGACGCAATCGTATTGTTTCAGAAAATTTGCTTGTCCAAGCTACATTAGGATCAGACGTTGCAAAATAACGACAGATAACAAACTTGGATAAAATTAAACGGGCTATTAAGCAAATAGATTACTGTGTCACAACCGTGTACCGATTTTATTTGTTCTCATTTTATCAATCTTTAATACCTACTCAGTTTAAGTTAATTTGGTAATGACTTCTTAAGTATAAGCTTGTGTTTTAATGTTCCCTTGATTTCACCAGCAATAGGTAACCAATAACCTTCCTTCATCACTTCCTGGATGGATATCTTGACATCTTTCCAGCACTATTAGTCATCGTTCTGAACTGTCATAAAATGTGAATGCACCTCGCCACTGCAAACAAAGTTGCAAGCGGCAAACTCACAGCACGACAAACTGATCAACATTTCCAATTATTCAATTGATCCTGTCATCTCGGTCCGATCGAAACCATATGCGTAAATTGCTCTCGTTCACGCAAATTTTCCCCAAGTAAGTGGTGACACATAAAATGAGCTGTCACTTTCCCGAATACAACAATGGCGGCGAGGAGTGTGCGGCAGCTGCTCGGCTGCTCGCGTTTCGGCCGGTCACTTTCCATCGCCATTTTTGTCAAATTGGCGGGAAAATGGCGAGCTGTCACACACGCGATCGCGTGCGCCCCTATAATATAACCTCTTGATTTAAAATATAATGCGTTACTCAACACCTACAACAGAGGCGACAACAGTGAAGTACATAAACATGCATACATGTACATATTTCGAGGTTTATAAACATAAGTACTCGTAATCAAAATTCATGTAGCAGTCAGCTAGTTGAGCCACATATAACCGAATTGAAATAGGTGAAATAGAACTAGGAAAATAAAGAGACACGCACGCAACACATGTTCGTACTTCATTAGTCATACCATGCGATTTGCTATGCATAGAACATTACTTGTCCCAGACAAAGAAGATTCTGCGTAATTTGATGCCAATTTTATAACATACAGTAACGTACTGTATTGAAACCAGACGAGAAACCACTAACTATCCGCATACAGTAGTCTCAATAGATGATCAAATGCCTGAAATAGAGCTTGATCTCATATTTTGTGAGGAATCTTTAAAGAAATGACGGCAGACAGACTACGATGACGACATCAAATTAATCACTTGCCTATTAAACCATGTTCTTGCTAGCGTCATCAGCACACATGGAAAATATTAATTTGATTTTAGTCACTTTTATACGAGGATCTTCAAGTATTATCTATACATCATCTATATAGAACCACATTTTAATGTATCCCCCAATGTAAATTATCGAAATAATAAGCTGCATTTTAAAGGGTCAATCATCATGAATCGCAAATAAATAATCGACACAAATAATGCAAAACGATCTATGCAAAGAAAGAACTATGGTGAAGCAAAGCTTTAGCGACCGTCAGGGTCAACGAATGGTCTTGATTGCAAGCATGAGAACTAACCATGACCTATGGCGTAGTGTGCACAGTGTTTATAATGTAAACCATGACTTTTGACATTACATGGTCAAAAATTACAACGTTTAATCGAATCAAAAGGAACACAATAAATCGATAGACGAAATTAACCCTAATTCTTAAAGGTCCATTGGATAGATAACCATGTTCACGAAATATATGAGCAGCATTCGTATTTCTGCCGTCATACAATAAACAGCTACGCTTGATCAACATTAAAAATAGAGTAGAACTCACTTTGCTCGGTGTGATGAAAGATTTACAACTATACTAATGTTTAGATGACCCTTGGATAATAATAACAAACGCTTTTTCAACCAGGTAACAAAATAAACAGCAGAATAGCAGGGATTTATTGCTAAGAAAGAAAGAAAACATAATCTTCGAATATTTGCATTTTTAAAAACAATTAATATCCATAGCCAAAAAGATACAAGGTAAAAAAAAACTTTTTAAACGTGGATGCAATATGGGTGGGTAATGGAAACTTTTCGGTCAATGCAAAAAAAACAAACGTATAGACATCGATTGTCTAAAGCAATAATCCATTCCGTCCGTGCGTTGTCAGCTTTTGACACGTCCTTAAAACCTCACGTTTGTGAATGAAACACCGAATCCAGGTCCGAGTGCGCTATCACAATGGATCAGCTCATTTGCATGCGACCATGACCCGGCCTTGGCTCTTACATAAACCGACTTTTCCAGCCAGCAATTTATTTATGGTCACTGATGACCGATAGTAATTACTTTTTAAAGTGTTTTTGGTTCTGGCTGGGCGTTGTTGAATTAACTTTTTAATTATAACCTGCGACGACTTCGCTGTGTAAGGGTGTTGTTTAAAGTTCATCTTTGGAAGCGTCTTTAGTTCATCATAAATCATCGTAAGTTATTGTGAAATAGCTACTGTTCGCTCTAACTCGATAGAAATGAAAGCTAATTGAAGCACATTTAGCCAAAAATAAAATAATTGAGATGGAATTTGTTGAAGGAATTAGACTAAGTGAATATTCCTTGAAGTAAATTTTTACATCAGATAGACATAATCGAACAGTATTTCTTGGATACATAGATATTGCAAACCAAAGTTTTCAGACAGCCTCACACATAACATTATCGTGCATCTTTTTATTTCTAAACTTCATTTTCCTACAATAATAGTTATCGCTTGCTCAAAGATGAGGTCACTAAGTCCTCCCCTCCGAACTAAACAGTCACCCACCCAATTTTCACTTCTTTTATCTCTAACTTCAATAAGCCTACAACCACCAAGCATGTTCTAAATTCTCAAATCCTCTCCCGACTCCCTTATCCCGGCGAATCGTCAGTCACCTGTGGACGCACGCGAGCCCGTACAAGTGGCCGCCTGGGTGGGCGCGGATTATCCAGGGGAGGGGCGGGGTCGTCGGCCGCCGCTGACACAGAGCCGCGTGCGTTGAACGCGCGGCCTAGACTGACCTCGGGTGCGTGACCCGCCGATAGGGGTGTGGAAGGTGGGAAGCCGATGATGGAAATGTGTTCGAATATGGAACGGATTTGGGATTTGAATAATGAAAATAAAAAAATTGGTATTCGAATGTCGAAAAAGTTTTGAGTGATGTAGGTATTTGAATATCGAATGTATTTTTGTAGGTATTTGAATATCGAATGTATTTTTTTAAATTTCGAAAAAAGTTAAACGAGTCACTTTTACTGCCTCAATCAATGCATTTTTTTTGGACTTTTATCAATTGGGAATGCAAGAATCATGATATCGCGAGACATCATCATGAGATATTTTAAAGAATTTTATCATTATAATGAAATCTTGTTCAAAATCAATGACATTCAGTGTTGAGCTTGTGATAAGTCAGAGAGGGCTTTATCTTCTGAGCACATGCCGGGCACATGCCCAAATGCCAAATACTTTGTACCAAGTCAAAGCAATTAGATACACTGGCTACTATTAATTCAAAATAAGTTGTTGCCAGATCACTTCATTAGTTTGATTTATTTTGTAATTTTTATATTTTTTACAAAAAACTATTTGCTTTAAGTATTGAAAATTTGCAAGGTGCAAGGAAACCATACTCTTTTAACCCTCTTGATATGTTATACAACTTTTAAAATTATGTTATGATACTTTAAACGATCTACTACTTAGTATTGTCTATTTTTATTTGCGCGAGCACTACACATTTGAAATAAAACTAATTTTTAGGCTTAAGACTCATGTCTTGCCCGTGACCACGAGAGCTGTAAAGAGCTCGAAACGTTGGATCTCTAAATAATGTTTAGAATATCAATACACAAATATTAATCCGTAAAATTTGTTTTATTTCAGATCTACTACTTCTTTATAATTAATACTTTTTATAATCTCATAAGAAAATTGACAGAAAAAAAATAAGTCAAAACCTTTACTTCTTAGAATATAATGGCTTCACACATCCAATGTTGCTACCAACTTAACTGTTATTGTTCATATTTTTGCATGGTATATTCCTGTAAAAATGTTTTCATGAAATATCAAAATGTTTAAAATAAACATTTTTAATATTGTTCTAAATTATGTCCTGCCGCAGCCAGTGGGCAATGTCGCAGTGCAGCCACCAATTAAGCCTACAGTCAAATATTGAATTTATGACTATAAGATGAAATACTCTATAACATTTACATTTTTTAACTATATAAAGCATGGTTGAAACTGAAAATAATGGTTAGTATATTTTGACCTTCCGTTCTGATGATAGTCCGTCTTGTAGACTTCAGATTTAAATATATGTTACGTTAAGAGTGTAGCTAATAGCTACGATTATTTATTTAAAAGATTCGGCACTTTTTACGCCGAATTAAAACATTGATATACCCCCTAACATAGCAACATAACCTCAAAACTCACGGTCGAATTTGGCGAATCGCTGTTTGTTTTTCTCTTGTAATAGGCGCTCCTCTTCCTCCTTCTTCGCTTTTTTCTCTTGTTCACGCTTTGCTACCAGCTGGCTTTGTCCATATGGTAAAATTTCCTTATTTTTCTGAGCAGCTTCGTACTGTTGGATATTTTCGTATAAAGGTGCGTTCTCGACCGGTGCCTTAGCCTTTTTCGAATACAATGCTTTCAGAGGATTATAAGAAGCACTACACACGCTCACTTCTGACTCTGAAGTCGAGGAATCCGAATTATTTCCTTCAGACATTTTCAGGAATCAATGTTATTTATTATTATTGGATTGAAACGTCAAAACAAAGCATGACATGAATACGTCAGTTGCGTTTCGTTCACACTGTCCTGATACTAAGGAGGAAAGAAAAATTTTTAATATTACATTATGTAATACAATTAAATTAAAAGTTTCCTTTTTTATTTAGGATTATCTGTGTAAATCTATTTTTAATTTTTATTGATGTCTAATTTGATAATCAAAAATTATATTTATTTAAAATTTATTGGTGATAAAACAAAACGTTACATTCATGGCAACGCGTTTTATTCTAAGTAATTATTGATTGTTAAACTGGAATTAACACTTTTATGAAAACAACATGCAATTTTTATTGACATTGCAATCATAGCATAGTGATCTCGTGATGAAGGTTCTTCCTCTTTGTTTTAATTAGATAATGACAGCAGTTAAGAGAATTAGGTACACTGGCTGAAGTGGTTTACATTGATACTTGAGTGGTGGATGGAACAGTTGAAACAAGTTAAACTACATTTTGATATAAATAATGGATCATGAACCTTTTTACCAATAGGTTTATTTAAATAACTCACACGAATCATTGGGTATAATTAGATGTATTGAGCTCAATGCAGTGAAATTCCTACCTACATTCCTATTTTATGAGCTGACTTCCGATAACTTAAGTAAAATTAAGTTTTATTTATCACAAAGAGATGTAAAATGCATTACGTGAGTGTGCTTATATAAGAGGCGCAGTTTTATTACAACACAAAAACATTAGTAATAATTCGCTTATTCAAGGCATTAGCACATCTCTGCGCACGCAAGGTCCTTAGAGCAATATGCAGTAGGAAGTGACTCTCAAGGTTGAGGCCCGGTCTTGTCTATTAATCTCTCAATAGGCAGTTTAATGAGGAAAATGTATTTGTAACGAATAAACAAACAAACATGATAAAACTCAACTAAGTCAATACTTCTTAACTACTCTATGAGGAATATTATTATGTGGTAAATTAAAACTTATTTTAAAATTTGTATTTTGTAAAAAAAATATTATGCGTAATATAAAACTATCACTTCCTTTTTTCTTGGCCTTAGCCAGAAAGTTTTCAAAAAGTCAAATGATTAGTTCGTCCATCCGACACCAGATGGCGCTGGCGACAGAGATAAAATATAAAGCAATACGGAAAGCAGAAATTAAATTTAATAGTCTAGAATCGTTTCGAAAATAAAGCAACAATTTATTTAATTACTCATTGACCAATGAGTGACGCATTTTTTATATTTTTTTTGTACCGCGCGGTTTCTAGAAACTGAAGTAGGTAGGTACCTACCATTCCATTGATTTACCTTCAGCCTCTTACGATGTATCTTGCGTCTTGATTGATTGACAGATTAGTTTATACATGAATGACTACCGTATACATTTGCATTTAATTTCTTATTAATTTATTTATTGAACGCGACGTTACCTTCACTACGATCACTGCTATTACGAGAGTCTAAGAGTCTATGAGTATTAAACAGCAGGAACTAAAACAATTCAATTATTTTCCTGTTTGGAATATATTTAGTAGCTATCCACTCCGCATGGTGTTTTAATCGGTCTTAGTTTTTTTTATTAAATAAAAAACCAAGCACCTACCATTTACCTCTTTCAAGAGAAAATCGAACGATCATCGATTTCTAATTCCCAAAACGGTTATGTTGATGTTACATTCGAACTTTTTCGCGGCATCATTGTTACAACCAACGAATATATTTACGCGACACGCAACGAAGAAAGTGCTCTAGGAAGCGTTTAGAAAACAAAAGTCTTTTTGCGCACTGGCAATTACACTCGCGGTGAAAGAGCGCGCATTGTGGAGTTTTTTGCGCGCGCGCAAGCTGCGCCAGGCCTTCCGCGCATTGTCGCTAATGCCTCTTACGAGTACGTTATGATTGTTACGTGTGTATTATGCAGTTTTTACTGCATATCGAAAGTGGACGATGGCGGGTGAAAACATCTTTTCGATAGCGTCCTTTTTTCGTGTAATCGGTATTCAAGACAGGTGTCATTAGATTTTTTTTTGTAGTTTAAAATGAGAACCTTTAAGATGTTTTTGTGTATGTAAAAATCATCAGTCAACTCATTCTACGCGTTAAAATTATCTTAGTCAGTGTGATGTCTTACTGTTTATTATAAAATACTTGTGTTGTAATGTCTGTCTGTCTGTTTGTCCGCAGAGCGGCGTGTGCGCAGAAGCCGGGCGTCGCGCCGCATCTATGCTGTGTAGACGAAGATTCGACATTCACCGGGACGTCGCCAGGTGATGACGCACAGGCTCTGAAACCTTTGAAAAAGCTATGTCCGTTGTCAATTTTGATTCACAAATTCAAACAAAACGAATCAATCACACGACATACAAAAAAAATCTGTTAGTACAGTTGTCAATTACCAAGTGCCCTAGACTATTCAAAATTGTAGTTGAAAGAAATAAAATAATGAGACATTATTTTGATCCTCGATTAATATCAAAAATCACATTTAATTCCAAGTTATTATATAATATAGTTTATGTAATATGTAGTATCTTCTGGTACTTATTTTATATCAGTACCTAAATAAGTTTTGATTGTAGTTTTCAAAATTCTAAATGATTAATTATAAAGTAATATTACAGTTACTGATTCGGCTAGTTTAGTCTAATCGAAGATCTAATTTCACATTGTAACTACCTAAAAGGTAACAAACCTTTTTGTTATTACTCTATAATTGTTCACGAATCATCTCACAGGCATGCCTTAACACCTATCTCCAACGTTAGATTACCATGTATGTATGTTTAGATACATTATGTACTTGTAAGTGGTATGTACTAACATGTATATTATATGTAGCTTGACTTACATCTGCCATACTTATACTAACGTCTACTTGCAATGTGCTCTTTTTGACAAGAATATGTGTATTGTTTGGTCTATTTCATTCTATTCGATCTTCGATATTTATTTGTATTATCATCAGTCACTCTATTAGGGTGTACTAAATATTACATCTTAAATAAGAAAAACAGAGCAAAAGGCTGTACACGCTAGTTTAACGCAAGCTCCATTAGCCCCATTTCAACGCGAAGTCTTCTATAACGGCTTCTATGTGCATTTCCAGAACCCCCATGAAAGACGTGAAAGCCTACGCTCTCTATCTCCACAGGTCGCTGCTGAAGAGGAGTGGAATACGAGGAGTGAGGTAACCTGGCTGAGGGAACCTTCAGAACTACGTCCAAACCGTCATGTGTTCCTTCATGTACCATAGCTACGCGTAAATGATACATCGAATAATGTACGATCCGTCCAAGACGCTGCCAAACAAATCAAACGAATTTATTAGTGTAGATACAGTAATTGTTAATTTAAATAGTGCGTTCCGCGAGTGAGTGGAGATTTGTGTGCGGAACTGCGGAATAGCGCCACCTGGCGTGGAGTAGACGCGACAACGTGGCGGGGACGCATGCGCCGTCGGGACCGGCGCTGGCGATGCCATTTATTGAAGACGAATGGTGGTCAGCGGAGAATGAGGGCAGGATGGTCGATCTCTCCAATTGCCTTCAGGTAATTTAATCTGGTTTCTTTTAATCATCTAAATGATTAAAATTAGAAAAACAACACAAATAAGGCATTAGCACAATATAATCCGAGAGCTTTTCTTTTGCTCAAATAAATTACTTATCCCTTAAAATGAAAATACAAAATTACAATAATACCTAACAACTTCAACTCATCTAAAATCAAAGATATTGGTGTTCTATTTGATTCAAAAATACAATAATGAAACATTAGGGGGTCCTGGTTGCACATTCAGATAACTCCTCTTACCCCTCGCTTTAATTGTTTTCAACCTTAAAAGTGTACTAATATTAAAATGACTATTATAACCTACCACCGACGTCTCGTGATTCCAGGACGCGGTAGTAGCAGCTGGAGGCCAAGCGGCCGCGCACCTGCAGCAAATGGCGACATCTCTCGGCGAGCTCTCGCAAGCGGAGCTGTCCAACATCGTCGGCGGACTCACGCTCGAGCCCGACGGCTCCGAAGCGGCCGACCCCGACGACATCCTGAAGCAACTCGGCGAGACCGCCTTCGATAATTTTGACACGTTCTTCACGGACCTGACCAATGCCACCGCTTCGGCAGTGCCCCCTATTGAGATTAAGGTGAGTATGGAATATGGGTACCGTAATAATATTTATTTAAACCGTATAGCGAGGAAACACCAACCACAAATTGCCAATGTTACCTTAGTATCAGCCAGTTTAGGTCAAATTTCACCAAACTGTGTTTGTTAAATCTTAATTAGTCATTTATTAAAGAATTGTTAATACATAATAATTAACAGGCTGTTATTGTTGCTTAGAGAGTAGTAAAGGTAGGATTAGTTCTGCTCCTCGCCGCATTGCCGACACGGTAGCTAAAGCACAATGGTAAATTAAAATATCATGAATAATAGATATAGAGTTATAATACTATGTGACAAAATATGTCTGTTTATTATCGGATTACTTGTTCAATTACGACTATACACTAAAAATATCCGAGTTTAATGAAATGTAAAATTGATGTTTTAACTTTATTAGTTCTGCTTTTCATCGCAGTGGCGCTGTCTTTAGATACATATTACCTCTGAACCCAACTTTGCTTAAAATAAACAAAAAAGTCTGATGAATCACTTATCCTTATTTAGTTGGTCCAGACCAAATAGTATAATCATACACATTACACATGTTATTAACGAATACGTGTGTAACTTTCCAGCAAGAGGAGAACAACAATGTCTCGCCGCCTTCCAGCAGCCAACTGCAATACTACCCGTCTAACACCCAGCTGCTGCCCAACAACAACCAGCAACGGTTACAACAACTGTTGCGGTCCGGGACCACCGCCATCAACAACGCGGTGACCAACACCATCAACAACGGACGATACAACATCGCGTCACAAAACCCGCTGCTAGCGGAAAAACTTGCGGCGACATCCAGTGGGATCAAGCAGGAACCGTTGAGTTCGGATTACAGTGGGACGATGAACTATGGGAGTGCTTCGCCGATGCAACGGGTGCCGAGCGGGAAACCTCAAGTGCACGATGCTGGTGGAGGTAAAGGTAAGCCTTTATTATTTGATAGCGACATCTAGTGAATTATAGCTGAACTCCGTAAACACATAAAAATTAACCTTCTTCATTGTAGCTCTTAGTACAATGGTTTTTTACTAGATGGCGCTGTTGACATAATAGCAGTTAAATGAATACCTCATCACTAGATGTCGCTAGTAGTTTTAAAACTGGTAGACGATGCAATAATTGCAAGCTCGATGCAACATGCAGTTTTCTCTAGCAATCACAATCCACTTTCGATTTCCGCTCGAGGAAGTGTCGGTAATTTTCCTTTCGCAATTTACCGCTTTTACCTCGCAAGCGTTTACCTATTTTCCATTGAGAAAGTGGACTTTTGTAATGGGTGGTTAGAAAAGATAGCTTACTGACATAATTTTATCTCTGCACTAAATATTAAATACGGCAGGTCTGTTGTTTATGCCTTGGAGAAACTTAAATAAGTAGGTACAGAACAGCTAGTTATTTAGGATACTCAATACGCCAAGATCTTTGGCGTTTACTAATTTATGATGATTTGTTTCTGGTAAAAGTACCTAGACACTTAATCTGTTTTATTGAGATGCACAATGCATATTTTAAGCCAAAGTACTTTAACTTTGGCTTAAAATATGCATACTACTTGTCCACCAACTCATGAAATAAATACGTACACATACGTAAATACTAAGATTAACGTTGCAAAATCTATAACCTTAAAATTGGTAAACTTAGTTCTGCCCGCAAATGTTTACAATAACATTTTATGGCAAATCTCGGGCAAAATACCCGTTAGAGATATGCACTACGATAACGGTAAAGTTGCCTAATTAAATCAGTGCACTTAATTAACCCCAGAGAGGTAAATTATTACCATTAGCTAGGAACTTGTTTAAAAATAAATCAAAAATTATACGCGATTTCATAAAATCAATAACATCCTGTACGTTTTTATTATTGGATATACCTACAGCGTGGTTATCGCGTATATATTCAAAATCATTTATTATTTACAGTTATTATCCTGTTTTCTTACCTACCTATTTTAAATAATTTATTTCATTTTTATTATTCCTACTTTCGTGTATGTGTACCTTGATTTTATCGTTTATAACTTGACTATTGATAAACTTCAACTAATTAAATAGCAATTAGAACCTTTGGCACCTATTTAAAATTAATAGGTAGCATAAATTAATAAAACAACCATTTTCTAATTAAGCGACACGGGCGCCGCCAAGCGGGCGGAAGCGAAAGCCGCGCTCGACGGCTTTCCATCGCTTTCCCCGCTGCCTCTGTGTAGGTATTCGCTATGTGCGGAGTGGGTGGTGGGGGACGGCAAATCACGATGTGACAGAAATGTGATATAATTCTGAGCTTTCATGTGTCAAATTACTTTAATTTCATAAATTCCCTTGTATTTGTAAGTAAAAACGTTACGTACGTAACGTAAACGATGCAAATTCAATACTTATAATAATATTCATATTTTTGTGAGGTAAGAAAATCACTTGGTATAATATACACACTCACTTTATACAATTTTTATTTATTTTGTGTTGAAAAACTAGTCGAAAATCTTTATCAAAACATCTAGTTGCTATGATATGACATATCAAAACATCTGGTTGCTATGATATGACAGATCTCAAGTCCAGAATAGTTGTCGCCACTAGGGGCGCTATCATCGCGCACATAGCGAATAAACACACAAAATAAGTTGGCTGACGAGGATTATTATCGCAAATGTGGGTAATCATGTTGAAATATATACTTGGCGCTCTTTCATCATCAATCCAGCGTTTTTCCGTATCTCCACACAGTTACACTAATCAGATGTAGGTACCTAGTTGCTGCGTTTGTTTAACAATTTTAGGATCGGAGTCCAATACATATTAAATACAAGAAAATACCTAGATTAAGAATCTCAATGTCTGCTTTAGATAATACCTGTTGGTTTAAAAACATCATAGGGGAATTACCTTAATCGAAGGAGAACACTAGGTACTTTACGTTTTTAATATTTACCTCTCCAACAGAATTGCCTACTTGTTATTAAGATGAGCTGTTATGACTGCATCGGGTAGGGAAACTATGTCGATTGCGGTTTCATGACTCAAAAATAATTACGAGGCAATTACCCACTTTGCAGGTAAAAGTCAAAGTTGAAATTTTACCTGGAAATCGCGTCTGTTTACCGCTGAAGGCTGTCAAAAGTCCCTATTCCTAGTATTTGTTGTGGTTTGTTTTTCCTAGACCAAGACGGAGGTCACGTAGACTGGCCTGGGGGCAGGTAAATAGGTCAAAGTTCCACGCCAAGTTCCCTCATAGTAGGTAAACATCTTTTGTAAAATTCATAATAGTTAATTAATGAAATATTCCAAGTCAAAAAATTATTGACCATTGTGACGTATTTTTCCTTAGATTTTTGTGGTTCCGATTTTATTGGTTTTAGGTTCTTAGTATTTTTTGGTTTACCCTAATTGTAGGTATGTAGGTGAGGGATTTTTAATTAGTAGGTACCTAATCATAATTCTATTATGATTTCAAGTTTTCACAAAGTGATACTTTAGCTAATGTTTCCAATTCATTAAGTTATCCTATTTTACTGCAACTTAGGTCTAGCCATAGTTACGTTAATTACTTTTAACACTTTTACTTGATCGCGTCTAAGTGCCTACTACTTTCTATTTTATATCCTAATAACAATTAAAATTATACTACTTTATACCTACCTTCTATTGAAGGGCTTAATGAGTACTTACGATTTTACGATTTAGTTTTCACTATTTGGCCCACGTTTGAATATCTACGTGATTTCAAAATCATCGAATAAATAAAGTTTTCTCGTTATTAATAACTAGCTGTGCCAGCGACTTCGTCCGCGTTTCCTCCCGTTTTTATGCTATATAGCCTAAAGCCTTCTTAGATAAAGGTCTATCCAACAAAAAAAAAATTCTAATTCGAACCGGTAGTTCCTGAGATTAGCGCGTTCAAACCAACAAACATTTCAGCTTTATAATATTAAGTACAGATTAACAGTTCTTCTAATAGTATCAAGTATTAAATTATTCTGTTACAGATACAAAAACCAAAACTAAGGCATCATAAACCAGTGACTTATATTAAAAGTTGTGCGCATTAGCGGATTTTTATGTCGTCAAAAAATTCATAAACCCATGTCTAGAAGACTAAAAAAGTATTTAAGTACGCACGTGCAACTGTTTATCTAAATGGCACCACTTCAGGAACGAACCTATTACTTAACTATTAGTGTTTTTGTGTACCCTCGGGAGTCAGGGAATTCTCGACAACACCGCGTAAGACCTCTGGGACTTAGGCGCTCTTGAGTGACAGCGGCACCTTTGAAACGTTGAGGATACGACGTGTGCAAAATATAATGAATGCTTATGCAGCAAAAAAGCGTAGGAATGTAAAATGGTTAGCACTTGTCTGATTGCTTGCACATTTGTATCAATTTGTCTTTATTTTACGCGGATTTGTTTCCTGATATCGGAGTATTTTTAATTTTAGTAATTAAAATTAATCTCTAGATGACTAACCATACATATAAAGCATATATAAAGATATGCTGCATACCTACTTATAAGTAAATTCATATTATAATTTCTAATTTAGGTATATCTTGACAAAATAATCAATTATAAATTATATTATTTGCATGTACTTGTAAGATTTTTTGGTTAGCCATGGCGAGGCAGAAGTATTTGATATTTTTTTGAAATAATTCAAATTTCTACCGCATTATGATCGTAATGATGAATTTTCCTTAAAATAATGTCTCCGCGCAGTTATATCCTTCACAAATACGCGAAATTTCGCGCACGAATCAGTATAATTACGTCACAGATATCTTGAGGAAGTCACACTCACACGAATCTAATTTGGTCATTAATGTTTCAATTAGCGAGAATTATTAGTGATTATGTCGTCACTAGCGTCCTCCGATCCGACATTGACCCACTACCCCATTTCCGTTTCAAGAGAATCCGAAGCAAAACATTGCAATTCAGGATTTATATATCCTTTAATCTTTCGCGTTAATTTTCCTTTTATGGCTCATTAAGTATTGTTTATAGGTATTGCTTCCTGAATGCTTGATCCCCGAAAATCAGATCTAAACTGACGCGAAATTTTAAGCAACCATTTCCGGTTTTTTTTCTGTGTAAATGTACTTTCCTCAAAAAAAATTTGTTTGTTTACCTAATGCACTGATAACATAACTATAATGTATTTGATTATAAGCAAATATTTATGTATTCTATTGTATGGAACCTAGATAAAATAATTAGTATATGTGCCTAGTATAGGTATCAACGAAAGTTTATTAAAATATTTTCTGTCGACATTAATCTTCAATTGTACTCATAGAAAAAATATAAATAATTTCGCTAATAAATGCTTATCACTTCAATTGATTTAATTAGTGCAAATAAAAATAGTATGTACCTATGATATAATCAGATTTTTCTCTAATTAACGTAGAATATAGAACAATACTGATTATGGACTAATCCTAGGTTATCCCGCAGGAAATTTCGTAACAAATTACTTTATATACGGACAGATATAGTTGAAAATTTCAGTTTCCTCTTTACATTTAATCTGACGTATTATCTTTTCCTCATTTACGCACAATTGAAAATGGCGAATGTATTCAATTTGAACTGGAAAATAAATTAATTAACCGGCACACATTTTGAGGAAGTTGAAGTTGGTAGTAGGTAGGTACTCTTTTGTTTTTGAGCTTGGTGTAATGATTAAAACAGATTTGTTGTTGTTAATAATTTGCACAATATATAGTATTGCTTTATGGAGTATTAAGTAAATATAATAATTAATCCTTTTTAAATTATTGGTTACTTTCGGATTCAATTTAAAATACACACTACCTTTAACGCAGTGCCTTGAGCATCAATAAACCCATATTCTATGTAAATTTATATGTACATGGAAACATTCACTCATTTACTTAATCCATAATGAGTATATGGTAAGCTCGAAAAAGTCAACGGTTAGTTATTTACACAGATCCGGTGAAATGAGTAAACTATGACTCAATATGTTCTCGATATGTCAAACGCAATATTTAATGACATAAGTATAAGTTGTTATTTACTAACGGTTTTTCCAAAACATGACTTGTATCAGGAGTCATAGGTTCTGTCCCTACCCGGGACCATCAATTCGTGTGAATAACAGGTATTGTTTTTTTTTATCTAAGTAAGTATGCTGGAATTTTTCACTGTCTATGATTAGGTATACCTGAGAGATAAAAGTGTACGGAAGGTTATATAGAGACTGCAAGGGACATACGAAAACTTAGACTCATTTAAAAAGTTTTGTGGGAACAGTCTATCAGTAAACTTGAGCTCTAGATACAATCAAGCCTACAGAACCCTGAGTCATCATAAGCGCATTCTTCTTATCCACCTGAACACATAACTAGGTCGAAATTAGCTTAAAAAAATATTTCCTTAGCAACGAGCTTCAGCCGTTCTTTTTACAATTCGGTATTTACTCGATTTTGTTCACCTGATGATGATGATGATGATGATGTTTATTTTCTATCTGATCTGATCATTGCTATGATCTGTGTGACGAACATCGGTGTTTGTTCCGTGTCTGGGTGTGTTATTTAATATATTTTAGTGTATTTGTGTATCCACTGTTGATTCTGATATCCGTAACACAAGTGCTTAAGCTACTTGCCACGGGATCAGATCAATGTATGTGATTTTGTGTAATATTGATTTATATTTATTATTTCTCGCTCACTGGGAGATACGCGGTATTGGCGCCGCTCAGGTTAGGATATGGCATGTCGCCGCGCTGCAACAGATGCACCGCGGGCGCAGCGCATCCGCGCGTGCGTCAGCGCGCAGCCGTGACCCCGTTTTCACTGCGCTTGCGCAGGGCTGAGCTACATACGCGCTTTTTACTTTTGCTTTTTTTTTATTTCAAAATCCTCTTGTATTCCATAGAGTATTTTGTGAATTCAAATTAATTGGCTTTAGGGATACATTTGCATGTGGCAATTAAAACGCATTGGTGGTAATAGATATTTGAAGATGGAGAAGACCTAGATTTGAATCGTGTGTCGGGCAAAATTAATGTTGATTGTTGCAAGAAATACCTTTGTATCCGATGGGAGTCAGAAAGCTGAAGTGTTAATATCTTCATGTCTCGGAAAGCTTGTTAATCTGATGGCTGATATCCAACACAAACATTATTTTTCAATTCGAAACAGTAAGCCCTGAGATTAAACGTTCAAACAAACAAACAAACAAACTCTTCAGCTTTATAATATTAGTATAAATTAATCTCATGTCCAGTTTCAAAAACTACAATCAGGACATTCTCATTGGCCAGCCCTGCCCGCGCGTGTGTGCGTGCCTTATGTCACATATTGCGTCGCACACCTCACTTTTAACCAATTTTCTGACATAACTGCAGCCTTTTACCGTGTGCTATATACACCTCGCACTATACGTACATATAGGTACACGTACTACATACTTTGGCTCCACAATTTGCCGAGACTAATTGAATATACCGAGAGTTATTCAATCGAATGTGGACGCAGATTTTTTATGCTTGAAATGTGCTTATCGCTAACGCACTCGATGTTTTATGCGAAAGAAAAATTATGGAAACCAAATAAATGGTTTCCATAATTTTTCTTTTTAACCAATGTATTTGTAATAACGGCTTAACGTATAAGTCTTTGCTTACCTCCAAGAGGATAACAGAGGATACACACGTAGATATCTGGTAACTTTATAAAAATAACTGATTGTTCTCTAATAAACAATGTTCTATATTGTACAGAATGTCACCCTGTGTATATGGCGTTCCTTAATAATTAATAGAGCACTAGGAACCCTACCCGTCTTTGTGTACAGTGGTACCTATTTCTGTTTGAGTTTACAGAAATTACACAGAAGTGACTCCCAGCCTTGAAGTAGTTCGGTGTGTAATGTAATTAAATGAAGAATATTAAATGTTCTCGAGTACTATTTTAAAGTTTTGTAAGTTATCGTAAAGGACAAAAGAGACTCCCTGACATGAACTTAGTCAGTTGAGTTAGTTTCAACTTACGAATATTATGCATTAAACATAATATTCGTATATAAAAAGTACACTTGAGAGACAAGAGTATGAAGTCCATAAAAAAAACACATTATTTTTGAAATGCACTATAGTCAATGATTATATAAAAAAACTAGCGCTAAAATTTTCGTGTTTACAAAAATTAAAGATTCCGTGTTGATCACTTGCGGCTTTAGAAAACAAAACCAATAGGCGAAACCTTTTTTAAAAATTTAGTCGCCTTGAAATACTAGAAAAGATAACATGGTATTCTACATTTTGTTCCAACACGTTTAATATCAATTTCCACGGCTATGGAATGGAGTGGTAAGTGCGTGGGTTCGATCCTGGCCGTGACCCACAAAACAGATATAACGCGAAGCGTTACCACCGATCGCATTCTACGGACAAACAACAGGAGGAAAACAATTTTATATAAGTTTATGAGTCATATGTGATGCAAGAATTAATAGGTGATCTAGGTTATTCCTTGTTCATATGATTTTTTTTACGTACACGTATATCCGTTCATCTGTATATAACGAAAGTGGTAAATATTTATTATAAATTATTCAGATACTTACCAATAACTGTCGCATTTTTTAAACAATTCAGGATGACCGAATCCGTAAGTTGTTTTAGTTTTGCGTATATCAATAACAACAGTGATATACTCGAATAAACTAATAATATACATCTAGATACACAACAAATACAAAAACGTGACATATAATTTCCGCTTGGGGATCGTAGTTTTTTATTCCTGGTGCAAAAGCAGACCAAACGCTTCATCGAATCAATCAAACCTACTCTATTTCTACACAGACAATCAATAGTCAAAGGCAATCATGATATTAATAGAACATGCTTGTTTATTATATTAAAAATAATATAAATAATATTCAAATGTATTTGTCAATGACCTCGATGGCTTGGTGTTATGTTTGTTGTCGATCAAGGTTCATTTCCGGTTAAAATATATTTATACACAAACTTTTTTGAATTGAAGACTTACTTACGAAGTTTTTCAATTCCTTATTGTTTTCAACTTTTATCTTCTCGATACAAATGTTTAACTTGTGGTAGAGTCATCTATCAGTAGTTAGTTATGTACTTACGGTACAGGTACAAGCAAGTATTATAAAGACTGGATATAATATGTAGTTTCATGTTGGTACATATCTATTCTAGATCCTGGCAGCAATAGGGTTTACAGATTTATACCATTCATTTAGATATTCAAGCGCCTTGTAACTTGTAAATTTTTACAAATATTTCACTAACTATTACTGCCCGATCTATTTTCCTAAACTAATTTCATCTAGAAAAGGATATAATTGTAAAGCCTGATATAATTATAAAGTAACTTATAATCTTCCATAACCGGTGGGACGTTAATTAAATGAAATTTTCAGCACGTCAATTACCTTTGTATGAGCCTGTGAGCTTAAGATTTCCGGTTTTAAAGGGAGGTTTTAAATTACCCGTCCGGTAACCCTATTGGTAAATGAAACAAATAAACGTCTCTCGGCGGAAACGAAACACATAAAACTATATAACCTTAATTACCTACGGCGAGATACAGTCGGGCACAGATTCATGATCACCTGGTAGGTAGAGCTTGTGAGATATTCGTGTAAGAATTACTTGACGGCTTATTTCCAAATAAACCTGCTGTAATCCTTACTAATATTATGAAATTAAATTAAAATCAACAACTGAGGGAACTTAAATTAGAAATACTGAACCGATTTAAACGAAATTTGGTACAGATATAGTCCAGAGCCTAGGAAAGGATATAGGATATATACTAAGTTCAATACCAAAAAGGTCCCCGCTCAGTATAAGTAATGTAATGGTATTTTCCAAATCAAAATTGCTGTAATTATTAATAAGAACGTACGATTTAAGTTTGGTACGAAAAGTCGTGTTTAAGTTATTAATATTTCTTATATGATTGAAGCCTTTCAATCATCAACAGCGTATGAATACATTGAGCATCAAACGCGACTCATTAAAATTCTTTATTATGTAAACTTCCTATTGATGCCACAGCTACTTATGCAATGCTTTGTGTACCAATTTGTATCGTACATCGGCCATACAAAGTTCATATCGTAAAAACAGCCTTGGTGTAAAAACATCTAAACTTGGCGAGGTCAGTAGGCGCGGTGGGTAAACAGAATGGTGGCCGAGTGTACGGTCTAGGAGCTCCTTGAGAGCGTGCGACAACCTATACCGTGTCAATGACAATCGCACACATGCGCGGGCGCAGGCGACGCGCTGCAGGGCTGGCCGCCTGGGAACTTTATATGTTAGGTATAACATTCCCGACAGGGTCCATAATTGAATCTTACTTTTTAAGCAACACCTTTTGTACATTTTGGAAAAGCAATATATATTTTGAGTTGAGATGAGTACCTAAGACATGATCCAGTGCTAGTCGGACTCGTGAGTCATGTGAGTCGTCAAATAGGAAGGGAGGGAAGGGACTCAATACTGGCAACATTTGTCTATTAGTTTCATCCTCATAATATGTGGACTTCACGACCGTTACCCTTTACTTATTAATCTAGGTGGTCATCCTAAAAGTCATTTACAAAAAAAAAGCAACTTGACTTCAGAAAAAGTTTTACAAAGAAGTTTTTTACAAAGATCCGTGGCTCTGCATAAAACAAGACTCTTTTAGCGCAGTCGGTTTAAAAGTAGACTTGGTACCAAGGGACACACATACATACAATATCGGAAATTAAAAAAATCGTCTGGTTTAACTTGCTTGACTCTGGCTTGACAGCACCACAGACAGACAGACAGAGTTCCATACTCATTTACACTATTAAGAATTGGACAGCCCTGTTGCCAGCTCGCGCATGCGTGCGGCACACATCCCGCCTGGGCCTATCACTCTCGATCTAGGTCTAGATTGGTTACGTAAGCACCTCGATTGTGGCCAATTAGCCGATACTACAAGTGCAGCGGCTATGGGCCCGCTACTTAATTGTGATAACGGCTTATTGATAAATACTAGCCGTGATAGTGATTTGAATACGATAATGTATTTTTTTGAATGAATAAAAATATAATTTTTATTTTATAATCTAATTAGGATGTCCAATAATCAGTATTTAATTGTACAAACTGGCTTGTTTTCTTCTAGATTACATGAATTTCCCTCCAAACCTCTCACAAGATGATTCCAACGTTTATCTCACTCAGAGCATAAATTTACTTTAATTAATATACTCTCCAACTCACATGTTATTCAAATTCTTTATTGTAAAATTATTGTGTTTTCTAGCAATAAGCCCAAAATTGAAAGAGTACCCATAGTTCATGAGCTGTGTGCAAATAACCGCGTCTCGCAATCGCGTGTCGCAACGGAACCGAATCAAGTGGTTGCATCCATTTTAATGGCAATCCACTTAGACATGTGTTAAGGAAGATTTCCATTAGCCATCATATTTTTATAAATCCTGGCAGATTGCTGAATATTTCTGTGCTTTTCCTGTAATGCATGGAATTCTTCCAGCTCATGTTTTCCCTCTCTCTTAAGATCCCGGGCTCCTCAGGCGGGGCGTGAAACGGCAACTACGCATGTCTTCAGGGTTCAGGGCAACAGTTTCAATTGAGTCTATTGTGCCTGTCAAAGTCATATGTGGACCTTACGGCCGCTTACAATCAGGTGAAGTGAGGTTATCCCGAACGTCTATTATAAAAAAGCAGATTTTCGCTCGAGTACCTACGGATCTGTTCATCAACTTGCCGTGTTTAAAACGAAGTTTTATGAAATAATTTTGAGCTTTTATTCCCACGTTAGTCGACGACTTTAATTTTACTTATCATACCATTCCTAGTGAATTGAAATGGGCCAATATAATAGTAAACAAATAAATATTACATAACACGAAATACCTAAATGAATCTGATTCCGAGCTAATTAGGTTAAGTTGTGTCAAAAGTACACTGGTATACATAAATAAACCCGAATTCATAAAAAAAAAACAGATGTAATATGTAAAATGTTCTCCTTTTTCATCTAAATTGCGATGTGTTCCCGCTTTAGATGCAGATGCAAGCGATGCATTTCAGTGCGTCTAACGGTACTCGAATACTAAGTGCATAATTTACTGATTGCCCCATATACATTTTTCAATAGGTACATCCCATTGTCGCAAAAGTGTACATCGTAGATGTGGCATTATGCACACATTCTGCATTTTTTTTAGAATGTTGCCTAGATACGATAATAATATGTTGTATTATAAGATACAAGGTGTAAGAAACATTTTGAGTGATTTTTAAAACCAAATATAAATGACGTATTTTTAAGTACTACTCAAAAATTTGAATGAATAATGCGATATGAATACTGTGTACTTAAGTATGTTAATTATGATTCTAATATTAGAATGTTATTTCTAACAAAAATAAAGACAGTTAGTACAAGAAAATTGTCAGTCCCTATACTATTTTTAATACTATAAATTCTCTATATTATGTTTAAGTCTGATCAATTATTGAAATAACCTAATTAGCGGACTTACCAATCGTTTATAATTAAGCTTAATATAAATTTAAAAATCAGTAAATTAAAAAATCCAATCTTTTTACTAGAATCTAAAACTTGTCATATCCAATAAAGCAAAACTCGAGTCGATTACAATTTCAAAACGAGCTCGCGACGTACCTGTGACCCACTTAAAACACTCTTCATTTATTCTAATCAAACACTTTTTGCTACGAGTAGCTTGTTTGTTCTACCGTCGATTACAATAAAGGTCGCGGGTTCGACGCCCGGGCGCGCCAAGAGGTTTTCCGAGGTTACCGCTATGAATAAAACTGAAGGATAGCAACTACATGGAAAATGTGTTGCTCGGGAAAATTACTTTAGTTTTCTTGATTAAAAGTTGTATATTTACAGCGGAGTCGCACAGATTTTATGGCGGGATAAAATATGTATTTTTTTGTCATATCAATTCAAAAAATATCTTTATTTTATACGTATATAGTTTCTATTAGCGGTCACAGACAGATATACAAAAAAAAAATTTTTTGGTTTTGGTATCCGATATACTTGCATACCTATTTAGTAAAAAAATAATTTACAGACACTTTAATCTCATTTATATACCATAGATATCTTTGTAAAAAAGTGTATATCATGATGTTCCTAAAATAAATAAATAAAATTCCCTGAAAAAACATTCTTGATTCATGATAATAAATGACAAGTTGTTTCGCCATATTATTGCATGTTATTTATTAATTAAGGAGTTGATTATGTAATAAAATAATCCAATTTAATATTTCTTCTATCCCAGGAACATTACCTAAATATCGACGAACATCATAAAACCATGTATTTTATTCAGATTACAAAAGTAGGTCGCGGTTTACAACAGCTAAGTTAGGGCACCTTAGTACCTAATAGCTATAGCTAGATGTTCAGTAACAGTACACAGTTACAAAAACAGTGAAATACTCGTAATGTACAAAGTCATGCGCTATTTGTTAGAACTAAAGTTGATTGAACTATTTCAAAATTCGTTAATATGTATGAAGTGACGACCGCAACACAATGCCTAGGGCGAATGCTTAATTGTTATAGGGTTTTCGAGTTCACCTTCTCCTAACAACTATGTCAGTGTGCCCTTAGCCGACTCCTACGACATTGGGAAAGATAACGCCTTTTTAACCGACTTCAAAAAAAGGAGGAGGTTCTCAATTCGTCTGTATGTATAATATTTTTTTTTTTTTTTTTTTTTATGTATGTTCACCGATATTTTCGTCAATTATAGACGGATTTCAAAAATTTTTTTTTGGTTGGATAGAGTTCACTTCCGAGGTGGTCCCATTTTCACCAGTCCCGGATCTGATGATGGGATCCTGGAGAAATCGAGGGCAACCTTCAAATTTTATAGGGACACATGTACCGCGTTTTGCATATTATCTGAAGTCATATTGGCATTTGCTTCTGGCTATCATAATCTTATGATGCTGAGCTGATGATGGAAGGTCAACTCCTTAATAGTTATGAGTAAAAGAATAATTATTTCAATACTGTATACATATTAAGACTACTAGTTATAATATCAGTAGCATTACAGGTGAGCTAAACTATTAGGTTGACCAGTCTAGGATCTGATGATGGGATCCAGGAGAAATCGAGGGCAACCCTCAAATTTTATAGGCACATGTACCGCGTTTTACATATTTTCTGAAGTTATATTGGCATTTGCTTCTGGCAATCATAATGTTATGATGCTGAGCTGATGATGGAAGGTCAACTCCTTAATAGTTGGGAGTAAAGGGATTATTCTTTCAAATCTGTGTACATATTGATACTACTGGTTACAATATCAGTAGAATTATAGGTGAGCTTAACTAATAGGGTGTAAAAAAATTAACACTAAAAAGGATAGAAAAAATTGTAAACAAAAAAAAAACCGCCTTCAAAAACACGACTCACTAAAAATTACAAAATAATATAATACGAACATTAATCTGGGTATGAATTTGATATGTTGTTGAAGGCGGTGCCAATTAAATTTTTGAGGAAAACTGCGTGAAATATAAACGGCACCGCCTTCAACAACATATCAAATTCATACCCAGATTAATGTTCGTATTATATTATTTTGTAATTTTTAGTGAGTCGTGTTTTTGAAGGCGGTTTTTTTTTTGTTTACAATTTTTTGATTCTTCATTGTCACTAAACGTCATACACGGGGGAAATATACATACATAGAATTACGCCTCTTTCCCAGAGGGGTAGGCAGAGATTACTTCCTGCCATGTGCTAAGGTCCTGGCACACCACTTTCGCTTCTTTCACATGCATCAACCTCTTGATGGAGGAAGGGATAAAATCGATATAGGTACTATCTCACTCAATAATGTGGTCTAACTAAATTCCAGTCATTTTGCCTAGTATTCATGACAATTAGCCAAATGAGCAATCATTTGCCAAATACGGATGCACTCTTTATTTTTTTTTCCTTCTAATCACTAAATAGTCTAAAACGAAGTTGCATTATCTGTCCCTATATCCCTATGTATGCTTAAATCTTTAAAACTGCGCAACAGATTATGATGCATTTTTTTAATCGATAGAGGGATTATACGTAAAATTCACCAGGAGCGAAGCAAGGGCGGGTTACTAGTAGTGTATAGTCGGCAATCGCATATAACGTGAGGTAGGTTAGGCACAAACACTATGACTGTGAGTCTAGGCTGGTATTAACTTACCTCGACATGGAACCCAAGTAATTTCTCACTTCCTCCAGGATTTTGATCTCATCTTTCTCGGTTTTTACTCACATATAGATCACGCAAAACGTTGTAACTGAAAGTTGTGAAGCTATTAATTAATTTTTACGAAATGCCACAAAAAAGGATCAGTTTTTGCGTGTAGGCGCCGTTTTATAAATAGCCTGTCATTATGCAGGCGGGCCGCAGCTGAGCCTGTAGTAGCCATTTGGTTAGTTATAATTGCTCTTTTTGCGGACTTATCGTTTATAACTTGGATGTAAAATTTCCTTTAAGGGAAGGAAATAAAAAAAACAATTTTTTTATCACACATTTTGGAAAAGCAGTACATTTTCTTGAATCAAATTCATGATTGGACTTCAATTGTTTCTTTTTCTTATACGTTTTTTAAAGTTGCAACTACTATTTTATTTTCTTTACTACCGATTATCAATACGTAATCGGTTAAAAATTAAGTAGGTAGGTTATAAAATGTCCGGGCTGTAAAAATCGAAACTCGGCAAACAGATATAAACATTTATTAAAATCCCATTACATCACACAAGGAAACACGAAAGTAAAATATACGGCAAGAGTTTAATTTTAAAATACCTTATCAAATGACCCATGAATTATTTTTTTATTTCCCTTCTCGTATTTTTCTCGTAAGTGTATATTTATTTCAAAACTCAACCATATTTTCGCAAGTGCATAAAACTATACAGTGCTGTAATTATTTTCTACGTGAATTTTTCGAAGTCTATCACTACCGGTTATCTCTAGCGTTTAAATAATTGTTTCTAAATTTTCTTTACCACAAAAGTAATTGAAGAGAACATCGTACACAGGTCGTTGTTTGTTTAATATAATTCCGCGATGCCCTTTCCAATGTTACAGCGTTTTTCAAACACGTGTCAAAATGCAGTGCCCATTTTTTGTCGCGAACATGCAAACTTTACGCTCTATTAGGCAAGGCGAGAGTCCCCGCCCCGTGCCCTGGCGTCAAACAACATGACACTAAAGTAAATGCACCAATTATGGACGGTTTAAGGATTTGTTTTTCGTTTTTTCTTCATAGTTTGTATGTTTTGCAATATACGTTCGCAGGGATTTGGAGGTTAATAAAAAGTACTTTTCTTAATAAGTATTCGATGTTTAAAATCAGTTTCAAACTAGCTTCAATAAAATATAATTTAGGAAAAATAACCTTTGCCAATCTCCATTTATGGACAGGGAAGATCCAGTTATGAACACCCAATTATGGACGTTATCCAATTATGGACACCCATTTATGGACATTCTTCAATTGAATGCTTAAATCTATAACTCAAGAGTATTAGGGTTGAGTAAGTTAGTATAATGAAATAAAAACCATTTAAATTAAATAATAAAATAATGTAATAGGTAACTCAAATATCAATCAACAAACAGTTATCAAAAAGTAATCGGCAAAGGCCAAAGCCTTTAAGCCAAGAAAAACCAAATAAAAATGTCCTCTTAACTAGCTAGTATTATTTAAATAGGAGACCCCTTCGTTGATCTATTGGTAGCAAGCGCTGCGTAAGGTCCGAGAGGGCCCTGGTTCGAGTCCGGGGTCGGGCAAAATTTGTGTGAGTTTTTCTGTGATGAAATTTCTCAGCCCGTAGTTAGGAAGCTGGCGGTTGAACGCCCGTGCCTCGAAAAGCACGTTAAGCCGGTGGTCCTGCGCCCGATCTCTCATCGGTCATGTCGGATTGCCGTCTCACCGAGTTATGAGAGTAAGGGAATAGAGAGTGCACTTGTGTTTGCGCGCGCATTTGTGCTCTATAATATGTCCTGCGCACTTGTCTGATTTCATTTGAGATCGGCCGCCATGGCTGAAATCGGTCGAACGCCTTATTATTTAAATAACATTTCAATAAAATCATCTCCTTCACTTCTCGATCTTTAAGCAAATTGGTTTAGAGGTTAAATAAAAATTTTAAAAAAACCTTTACTCTTTTTAATTCACTTTGCCAACAATAATCAAAAATCAAATGTCTTCTTACTAGTTTCATACCTATCAAAATACAGCTATAATCAGTCTCAACAATTACTCATACATAAAATATAATATATAAGGTGTCCGACCGATTTCGGCCATGGCGGCCGATCTCAATTGAGATCAGCCAAGTGCGCAGGACATATTATAGTGCACAAGTGTACGCGCAAACACAAGCGCCTTTTTCCCAGAGGGTAGGCAGAGATCACTTCCAGCGATCCACTTTTCACCTCTGTGGGAAACGTGACGTGACTGGTTGTGGACCACGTCGCTGCCATTCTGCCTTGTGCATTGTTTTAACAAGGTTATTGCGTTCCCACGAGTAGCAAGAATATATGACGGGGGAAGGAAAAGGGGAGGAAGGATACTATCGCCTCGGATGATTTGGACTGAGTCGATAGTAGCTCGAGGACCCGGGGTCGCTTACCCGTATACCGTTCGCCACCCACCGGACAGATAGTTGTGACTGGTATCCCCTGACTGTAATATAATTATTATGTTTATTACCCTGTCTTAAATTATAAATGTAACATGACATAAAAAAACACAAACAACTAAATAAAAAAAATTCTTTAGAAAAGTTATTCTAGTTATTATTTTCTAAATAGTGGATATTTTCTGTCCTTTTCTCACTTCTTTAATTGCATTTGCCATTTGTTCTTTAGTATAAGCTTTTCTAGTCGCCATATCTAAAGTGAAACAAAATTTATTTATTTAAAAAATCTGAACCTATTTTGGACACCCATTTATGGACACAATGTTCATAATTGAATTATTAAATTTAAAGTCTTACTTTGCGACCGATTTAAAAATAAAGATAAAGGTAAACGATTGTACAACTATAAGATGTATGAAAAACGTATATTTGTAAAATATCCTTCATGGACAAAATGTCCATATTTGGGTACAGGCTTACAAAAATATCCAATTATGAACATCGATAAATTCCGAGGCTAAAATTACTATGAGGTTTTAGATTAGAATATATAATTAACCTTTTATTATCAGTAATTCAATAAATAATATCATTTTTAACAACAATATTACACTTGTGATAAAAAAAGCTAATAAATTTACTTACATGCATTGCGCTCCTTATAAGACATTTCAAATCTCGACACCAAAACGCACCGCACTAGTAAGAATCGTTATAGTCGAAAATAATATAGCGGAGAGCTGACAAATGTTGTTTACATCAAATCTAGAATTTTGGTACAACCGATTAATGTTGCTGTTGGAAAAAAAATACCTACCGGTTTCTTATTATTGGAGGCATTTTTGAAAACTGTCCATAATGGGGTCCGCGTCCATAATAGGTGCATTTACCTTACCCCATAACGAATTAGTGGAATTTCATGCATTCAAAATGTTTTAATTTCGCTAACGAGGCATGGGACGCCTATGACTTATGGTTTCGTATCACCTCGTAAGTCATTTGACTACCGGTGTTGAAGGAAAAAATCTGATAGATTGTCGTGACATTTGTAGGTATCTGTTACATATTTAACTTTATTTATGTAATTTTTTGTAATAAGCAATTAACGGAAATTGATTTAAATTTGTGATGCTAGCTACAATTGTGAAAAGAAGATTTTTTTTATCTCAATTTCAGATTAATTTGATTGTTAATACCAATTATTGCATCAGTCTACCTGACAGTTAGTATGCATGCATTTGATTAAATATTTCATACTTAAATAAGAAATTGAATATGATTTCAGGGTTTATTTTCTAAAAATTTTTACAATGTTGTTATCTTGTTACAGGTAAGTTTAATTTATTATTCCCGATCTGAGATACGACCACGAGAGAAGGTTAGTTCATAGGTTTTTTTTACGTCTTCAGTAAATGAACTAGGGGTGAGAGCCATGAAAGGCGATGATGACAAGGTTACTCCTAGCCAATATTATAGTCAGTTGGAAAAAAATACCATCGGAAAAAATCTAATTTTTTTCTATCCTGTTGCTGTTGTTGCTACTGTTGCGCTTCAGACGTAACACAGTAGTTTGTGTCATCCTTATATCCTGGGCTTTAGGGTTTATATCGAACTGTCAGTGTCGCTCCTTAAGTAGGGGTCCTTAGTGTCGCCGCACACGGGCCACGCGCGACAGCCACAAACGCCGTCACGAGATGCATAGAAAAGTCATAGAAAAGGCCACAAAAGTAGCTGAAGCGCATGACACTTGTGCTCGATGGTCGGTACACTTTGAAAACTACAGGAAATATGCCACTGGCGGCGTTATGTGATTTTGGCCTGTGGCCTGTGTGCGGGGTCTCGTTGTGGCCTGTGGCCTGTGTGCGGGGTCTCTTAGACCCTGTCGCGTTTTGAGATCGCGCGCTGGTGAGATACTAGCAAGTCGCGCGACAATATGTAGTTAGAACATATGAACCCCTAGTACCTAACCATCGCGCGAGTAAAAACGCGCCATCTGGACAGGGTCTTAGCGTTCGTTCGCGAGTGCGCCCGCGCACGCGGTCATGCGTCCGCGCGCGTGCGCGATGTGTGTCAGGGCTGCGGTGACGCGGCGAACCCCCGCTGCACTGCTGCATACTGTATGACACTATATGTGCGGGTTCAAGCGTATCATAGTGTAGTATTTTATGGTTTTTTTTTCACCTCACTCCGTGATGATGATATTTTCCGACCGAATACATAGATGAAGATGATTTAGACACCCCTGTCCATCTTTTCAGAAAACTTCCGTGCGCAATGTGGTTGCATTAGTTAACGTTAGACATACCTACATTGATCTGATTCCGGACTATTTTTTTCACTGCTTATCAGAACAACAGTGGTATACACAAATATAAATAAATAATAAATATATATTTGTGTGATGATCGTAGTGGGAATCGAACCCCCGATTAATTGCGCAAGAAATAGGGACAATACCAAATACATCAAAGATGAGTGTATCCCTCTAAAAGTTCTAAAACGTTCTTCCTATAGAATCAACACAATCATAATTTCTGGGTCCAATTGTAATAATTTTAGTATTTTTAATGTTGTTCAACTATCATTAGCATTGAAATTGGTTACACATTGTCAGTTGACCCTATTTGCAGGTAAAATTTATAACAGTCACAATGACCGATTGGACAATGTACACTACGAAATTGTCACATGAGTTATTTAACAGAAGCGCGTTAAATCACGGTTGCATAACGCGGTGCGCGCGCGCATACGAGCGGTTTAGGGTTGCACAAACTATGCGTAGTGAATTTTATTTTATTTTATGTTTTGTTTTATTAAATGTTTACTTATAATATTGTAAGACGGCAGTCTTTTTAGTGCCGGCGTACTATTGATAATTAAAAGTACATATAATACGGCGTTTTCAAAAGAGATACACAAAGATTTTTTTGATATTGAAATGCAAAAGTGAATGTCTGTCTGTTTAACGTTTAAATCACTGAACAGGTTTATTGGTATAAAGATAGTTCAGCTCTAACCTGAGAAAGCACATGCAATCGCGTACCAATTACGCTTTATGAGAAAGGATTTAATGTTAACTATTAAATCTTCTGTAGTGTTTGTTAAGCAATCATAAAATTTTTCGATTTGGGAACGATTTGTAAAATGTCATATAAGCATTATCCATGTATACTATATCTAGGTAGCTAAACAAACCTGCCTACATACTACCTGTTGACATCAGTGTCAGCCCTAGCTAGCATCCTGTCCCAGTTAGCGGAGAGGTGAACCGGTCCGCGGACTCGTGTGCGAAAAAACGAGCGCCGCGACTGCTCTTGCGCACCCCGCACTGCGCTGAGACTTAGGCTCTCAGTAACCCTACAACTGTGCCTTACTATTATTCACTAGCTGTGCCACCGACTTGGTTCGTTTCCCCCCGTTTATTACACATTTTGCATTGTTTTTTTGCTCCTATTGGTCGCAGCGTGATGTTATATAGCCTTCCTCGATAAATTGTCGTTCCATCACAAAGATTTTTTTTAAACAAGCAAACTCTTCAGCTGTATAACATTAGTATAGATTTAATATTATTCCTTTTAGTCTAAAAACGACTTCCGTAATTTATATATTTTACATACGCATTCATCACTCTGCAGAATTGAATTTTGGGATTTGCGCATTTATTAGTGGCCCTACGCCGAATTTTCACCGTTTATCTTATATTTTTTTAAGGAACCTCTACAAAATATTACGAAACTTAAAACACACGTGTTCACAATATTGTTTGTTTCTCGAACGCCTGTAGTTCATTGCATAGATCCTTGATCTCTGGTCCAGAGGTGGTAGGTTCAAACTCGAATATTTGCCTCTGAGTTATAAAACCTAAAATTTTTTTGCTCAACTATTATTAACTCTATATTTTCATTTTTAATTCATTGTATGAAACAGTGTTTCCAAATAAAATCCTATAGTGTCGGAGGCCAGGATTTTGCCCAACAGATTGCCATCCTATCCTATAGAATAAACAGGCTTGCAGAATCGTAATCGTACCCTTTTAAATACTAGTTTCACAAGTAAGGAATACTTTGTAAAGGGCTTTAGATACCTAACCAACTAAAACTAGGTTCATTAGTCTAATTACCACAAAACAAGTGTCAATCAGGCCCAAACCAAATGCGAAGCTAAGCTTGACCGAGATGCATAAACACGCCAGTCTTAGGTCTTACAAAAAACCTAGGCATTCCGCTGAGGTCTGCGTGGCATCTTAGCGTTTCAAGCGGACCTTGTATGGGGTTAGAAGGCCGATTTGTCTTGCCTAGAATTAATTAAAATAATTCTGCTAACTCAGTTTCGCGGGAGATAAGGTCAAGAGTCACCTTCTAATCTATGCACCAGTTTACTCGCATTAGTTTTGCCGTTTATAATTTACAGTACTCTATGCTGAAAATTATCAAGTTACCAAAGGTAGGTAATTGATATTTCTTGTTCATGTACTTACATCAGAACGTATACACGACGTATGTATTTGCATCAGAGCACAGTGTATTTCGACTGGCTCGATAGCGCTTTGGTTAGAGGACCTGTCCCTAGCGGCAAGAGTCGTATGTTCGATTCCTACTCAGGCCAGATATGTGTGGAACGTCGATGTTCGTTCCTTTCTTTTTTTTTCTAACTGACATACGATGATGGCTGGGAGTAGCCTCGTTATCATCACCGGACTTGCGGGGGGTCCGTATTTTGTTGTGTTATTTATACGTATGTTTGCGTACCACTATTATTATATATCTGTAACATAAGTGCATAAGCAGCTTAGTATATCGGTACAGTGTATGTGAAGTAGTGATTTTTTTAAATAAAAGTTTTGGACTGGTCGTTTCGGCCGGGCCTGTCCCCTTACCTCGATACCCGGAACGCAACGGTTATGCAACGTGCGTGTTGCAAGCGTCCTTGCACGTGCACTCGGCACGTATGCGAATACTGGGCCTGATGACTGTGGCCCACATGGCACTTTGGACCAGTCTGCAACAGGCGGACCGAGGTCCGGATCCGGTCGCTTAGGGTTAAACTAATCTATCGCGAAATATTAGATTTAACCCTAGAAAAGGATCTAGCTGTACTTCTATCTTCTATTAGGGGAGGGTGGGTTTATCAAGACCACACGTAAACGACTTGCTGACCCCTGCTTTAAACTATTGCGGCATACTTTAACCCTCTACGAGCAGTACTGGCTTATGAGACTTTAAACTTATTAGGCACTGTAATCTTCTAATGTATTACTGTAATCCTCACTTAGCAGATAGATATACCCACCATAGTTCGGCCCCTAATTACTAGACATTATCTATCATTATCATTATTAGTCTGAGATCTATGAAAAATTTCAATAAGCAGCATCTGTTGCATCCGTGCATGGAAATTGATTGACAACATTATTTTGGAAAGGCTAAGAAACAAACCACTGAACGTATAAAAACTTTTTTGCGTTTGCTACTCTTAATATCGCGTAAAGACCCATAAAGACTAATATTTAGTGTAATGGAACGCGAAAGGTTAAGGTTTAGAACGTATAGTTTTATTTTAGCAGAACCATATTAAGGTTCTACTTAAGTAAAACTATACGTACATATTATTATTTATACTAGGATACTTTGGTGCACGCGTTATTAGAGAAAAGCTTGATCTTTCTTTAATAATTAGTACTTTATTATTTTTTGTAACTGTTCTTATTGTCCTATTTAAATATTAAGGAATGTTTGCTTTGAAAGATTTTGAACCATAAAGTTTGATTAACTTTGATTCGCTTGCATCCCTACTGCATTTTACACGCAGCGATCTAATCCTAACATCAAGAGTTAATTCATACAACAATGTATGTGATTACAATCATTAACACTTCAAAAGAAGAAGCTCATTCATTTACTCATACAAATATCATAATAGATCAGATTGCTTGGCACTTAGCAATTAAGCTCATACAATGAATGATTAATTTCAATCATGCTTTTGATTAATGTAGCTACTTATGTAATATTTAAAAATACGTTATACATCATCATCATCATCAGCCCATATACGTCCCCACTGCTGGGGCACGGGCCTACCCTAAACTAGGGCGATAAGGCCTTAGTCGACCACGCTGGCCAAGTGCGGGTTGGTCGACTACACAACCTTAGAATTTCTTCTTAGGTGTGCAGGTTTCCTCACGATGTTTTCCTTCACCGTTAAAGCGTCGAATGATGGTACATATGAATTTCAAATTAGAAAAACACATTGGTACCTGGCGGGGTTTGAACTGGCAACCTCTCGCATGGCAAGCAACGGCCTTAACCACTCGGCCATCGACGCTTTTTATACATGGGTAACTTTTATACAAACCCGACGTTTTTCTAACATATGATTTGTAAAATTACATTCGTAGAAATTGCAATACTCATCTTAACCCATATTATCCCAGCGCCCCATTTAAGGTGCACTGACATTTTAACGTCATACATCTAATATTTTAACATATATAGGTAAATTTTGAAAAAATCGTTATCTACATGGATTTGTCTATCACATGATATTTTTTGATATTACAAATGCGCGTTAGTTTTTTTAGAATAATCAGTGGAAGTAAGTGAATTTCGCTAAACGTGTTCTTTAAAAAAAGGTAAGTTATTTTATAAATGTATGTAATTTTACAATTATATGAAAACTATTATTTTTATTGTTGTGCTTCTATCTTTCAATGAGTAAAGTGAAAAAAAGGAAATTTTATTATTTTTACATATTTTTTGCACGTTTTACATGATGCCCCATTTGAGGTGCACTGGGAACAACAGGCCCCATGGAAATTTTCTTTGAAGGATTAGTTAAAACATACTATTTTATGTTTTAATCGCTTTTTTTTCTTTTCAGGTTGAATGTTAACAAGATTATATCAGTCCTAGTCGAGGATAGCCCTGTCATAATAGCGACTATATTTATTATTCCACCTAAAAACAGGTAATTGAGTGAAGAAGATAGTGGAGATGAAAATTCAGGAGATATTGGCAATATTACTGGTAGACAATTCTTAGCGATAGTCGAGGTGTGGTGTCAGATTTCATCAGTACAGAGGTCACTTGAAACCGTTGAAGGAATAACATTCATGAGCCAGAATGATCAAACTAACTATGGACTTCTTCTCAAGAACCACCTGCTAAGAAAGCTAAAATGGTTGTGAATAGGATATTGGAATGATAATACTAGAGTGAATATAGCCTCTACGGAAAATGATGTCAGCCAATCGGCAAGGTGAAACGTTGGTGCAAGAATAAAAGAGTAGACTTGAATCCAACCCAATTGCTATCAACTATTAAAAAGTTCAGTGATGGCGTCGACCGCCTAGTATAGGATTGGGTTATGGTTGAAGAGGTGGTACTTGCAAATGATAATGTTTCCTATGAATACATGTTGAAATGCGTCAACAACACATTTCAACTGTATCGACATTCACTAGCTGCAGGAGAAACTAAAGAAGCTTATGACGATCAAACACATCTTATTCTTGGTGAAACATCATCTTCCGTTCCAAAACGAATCGAGTTCAAATTACCAATGACCCTCAAGAAAACTACCGGATTCAGTCAGATTGGAAAAAGGACATCATATGTCAACAACGAAACTCAAATCGATGCCAGTATCACAAATATACTTACTTAGTATTACTTAGTTTAGATGCAGTCAATATGGAGTTGGTTTATATACGTCAACATTGTTCCCAAACTATTAATACGACTAAATTATTCTTTTTTTCGATATATTTTTACAGATACATTTAAGTATATTATGTAATTGTAGTCCACTTCAGTATTTTTTAAAGTTAATTTACTGTTAAAACAGTTTAAAACTTAACACTCGTTTCTTATTTCTCCATACAAATCCCGTTGGCATATTATCCCAACGCCCCATTTAAGGTGCGGTCCTGAAATACATTATGTATAGTATATAAAAAAAATTAAAAAATTTTTTGGTCTGTTTTTGAACCCCCTTAATCTAAATTTGAAAATATTTTTTTTACTTTTTGTGTTTTTAATATCTTGGGATAATATGGGTTAATCTCAGTTTCATGATGTCGTGTCTCAAGTAATTTGTGATCATGATATGAAAATAGGTCTCCACTCTTTGAATTCAGTTTTTAATCGAGAACATTTACATCACAAAGTGTATAGAAGAATCGAATGCATAATACGAGTAGTATGTTGCAATCTTCTTTGATTGAATTATAGAAAATGCAGTATCACCCATAGGGCATGAACTTCCTTCTGGACGTCTTTGACAAATACAAATAAGCCATCCTAATCACACTGAGATATATCTATGATTCCTCTCGCAAATTCCTAATCCATTGAACCTGTAGTAAGCCCATCACGTGGCCGTGGACATAATGGGAAGGAAGGAAACATCGCGCAATGCTCTAAGGCCGCGGGGCCGGCGACCGAGCGAGGCCGGCACATGTAAATGCACTGTTCAAGGCACTCGCCCTAGATACACTACACAAACACCATCTGCGCACCACCACAACCTTACCACTCACGCAATACAGCTCAAAACGCCTCGCGCTGACGACAAACGTAACCTTTTCGCATAGACCGCCTCAGCGAGAACAGATTGCTGTCGATAACAACTTTGTTCACCACTAAATAGAGCTTCAATTAGCTTGGCGTCATGCGGGAGCAAATATGGCGGCTGGAATATCTGGACCAATGTCATTTGCAGTAGTAAACAACTCTTTGTGGATCTAAATAGAGTTGATAATTGTTTATGCCAAATGTCACGATAAATTGGCTCCGAATGCATTCTGTGTTGTGATTGACGGCTTTATTTGTATTTGCGCAGGGTTCGTTTTTGAATATGTTTAGGTACCAATTGGTCTTAGAGGCGACAGAACGCGATCCTTTTTAGTCAAATAGGTTTATTGTAAAAAAAAATGAATCGCTCGGTTCATTAACAGTTAATTGGAGACGTTCGGTTTGTTGAGTGTACGTTCAGTTCTACGTAGTTGTCATAGGTCATGCATGTCGTCTACATACATTAGATTCTGGTTATCTCCTTAGGTATAATGAATATTGAATAAGGACAAATGCAGTTCGATTGATTATGAGTCTTTTGGTCTTGCAGAGGTGATGGGAGTCAACACTATCCGCCTGTTGATAATTTTTAATTCATTCGTGTCTGTTTGAGTAACATGAAATATAGTTTACCAACCTCTATATTCAAACGAGGCTAAATTCAGCTTAGAAGGAGTTTGTAGAGTTTTCAGTTTCATGGAATATCTAGTCCTGAAATATTGATATTTTGTAGTACTACCTATTAGTCTACAACAAATGTTCTTCTATCTACCAAACTTACAAAACACATAGGCAAGTGTTACGTTTCTCACGGACTTCCAAAAGACTAAAAGGGCTAAACCCTGGCGATTTGTTACCTCTTAATCTGACACTCGGTCTTGGCTGGACATGCGGGTGAGGCCCACCTCATCAAGAATACTTACACCTATATCTCATGTCCGCGAAGACGTTACTTCCTTCTTGTGGGTTGAAATACATGGGCAATTTAGTAAACTAAAATATTATATGCAATATTATATTAGAATATAGGTACATTCTACATGTCCCATGGGATCTTATTACTCCTAGGTCTAACTTTATCAAAGTGAAACATTTATTGTGAGTATTTTTTTTCTATGGTTCCTTCTGCCTAGATCTCGGTCTTTATCAATCAGCTCATTTTGTTGCTTCCAGAACAGTTTCTAACTACACAGCGATTAAGTTTATTTATTTATTTATACATGAATATATTTAAATTGAAAACAATAGGAATGCTATATTAGTTTCCGGAAGATATTTTTAAATCCTTGTCAATGAATCTGTGGACGAGTGCCAGCTTGGTCCGTACTTGGACTGCCGGCAATTCATCAAAATGCTAATACGAAATATGGGAGGTTTGCATACGTATTACGCGTAAGGTTATCCTTGTAGGAACAAAAATATTAGTCAGTTAGAAGTTGAGTTATGTTTTGTAAGCCAATGTATAAGTTATATATATTTTTACGAATCTTTAATTGACATTCTTCAACGAATTTTAGGTTTGCACTTTTATAGTAGTTTTATTGGTGAAAAAAAAAACTGTCAATCATTCTCATCATGAAAGTTCCTATTAAACACAAAGTCCGGAATCCGTCCCAAATCAGACGTGACTAATAAGAAAATTCCTCGTGTTCAGAAGACGTCAAACGTTACTATCGCCCTGGAGCCTTCCGTAATTGAGATCCCGAGACGTCTGTAGACAAATGTCTCCTTTGTCTTCGAGGTGTTCAGGGTTCAGTTAGGGACATTCCTCGATGGTAACCAAGTGGACTTTCTTTTTTTTTCTGGAATAATTTTGAAAATTGTTGCTGCCTGTTTTTTTCAAGCCTAAAATAAAATCGTATTTTGACCCTAAGTACTTTTGACTATGTTTAACTTTCTGTGGATATATAATTTTTTTAATACAGACATGTAATTTATACTATCTAACCAATTACATAATAAATTGGCAGGTCGATTCTACCAACATCATAAGTACATAGTTACCGCGGCCCAAACTATTGTTGACATTACAAATTCTCTCAACGATATTATTTCCCTTAATGTGTAAACCAATTTCGTTACTCGAAGAGACGAAAAGTAATCGATTGAAATTAAATATATTGGTGGTTTCTAGGATCTATGACGGGCACTAAGGCTAGCTCATACATAATATAATGAGCACAGTAACTGCGGGAGTCTAGGAAAGCGTTCAAGGCTGCCAGCACGTGTAAACACACGCGATAAATGTATTTGAAATACAGGGAGGTAGAGGATTATGAGTCTTTTATGAAAGAAAGAAAACTTTTATATATACCATTAACATAAACAAGGAAAGAAGTACAAAATCATATGGTAACATTAAATGATTTGCATCAAGGCTTTAAATTAAGACCTCACAAACATAAGCTAAAATTTCGTAAGAATGTAACATTAATGACAACAAAAATATGGTACAATTGAATTCTGTGACTAATACATTTGTTCTTGTTTTGTTTCAATTTCAAATCCCAAAGCTTCTCAGGCACCCTTAATGTTTATTTTAAGTCTTCACCCACATTCTAGCGTAAATAATATGAAGGCCCTATACTGGTACCTCATTTACACTTATCTTTGTCTTCACTATGATATAATGTTTTATCAACAAAGTGTGTAGGGGATCCGCGCGCGACGATTAAATATGCGGATAATTTTTCAAAGGCACCCATCTGAAAAATTACTGCAAGAAAACACAGCAAGGAATTATTAACTCTTTGGTCTTCAATCAAAACGTTTTTTTGCTGATAGATAAAAATATGGTTGCAACAGTGTAATACCAATGCAAATCAAATCAAATTTATTGCACTTTATCACATTACATAATAAGATCTTAAGATTAAAAGGTATACATGTGACACCCTGCAAGGGCATGGCAATCTTATAGATACTTAGGACTATGTTATATTACTTAAGATTAAATTTTCATTAAAAAATTCTTGAACATCATAGTAACCTTTGTTACTTAGAAATTATTTTAAAGGGAACGAAATTGAAGTAACTTTTTTAACATTAAAAAACTAGAGCAACACAGTCAAAGCTTTTTCAGAAAATTGGCTTTATAGAGAATTCTGGTCCACGCTTAACGATTCACAAGACCCTGTTGTATCTAATAATGCCTAAAAACATGGACTTTCCGTTCCATATTCCAGACACGATCGAATCGAAATTCGAAGGTTCACTACCGAAAATACCGGTTGGAATCAAAGACTTCGTCCCGTTTGAGACAAATTCTGCGGTCACCCTACTCATATCGGATACTGTGAAAATCTAACCAGGCCTGTTCCCAGAACGAATTACCAAAGCTCGTCTCGTTGCCGTGGCAACCAGGCTGTTGCCAGCCGTCTGGTGCTCAACATATGACCTAGAACTAGGACCGATTTCAACGAAGGACCCGCGTGGGTATTGCCAAGTTTGGTCTTGAATATACCTAATATTGGATGTGTGGATCTTAGTTAACAAACATTTTAATGTTTTCTCTAATACCTTTGAGGTACAAATATACCTAGGTATCAGTTTTATACTTGTATTTAAATTTTGTAACAAATTTCTTGTTCAGAGCTTATTTTTTTTTTGATAAACAAACACACATCGTTTAGTGACCATAAAATAAGAAAAAAAAAAACATTTTTATTTTGTTGTTATTTTCAGACATATTTGAAGGTATCTTACATACTACATACATCTTCTTTTATGAAATACAGGTTGCCTATGAATTGAATTTAGGAATATCAAATTGAGGTCTTTAGTTTTATCGGCCGAAGTACCCAGAAAAGTCCTTAATGTTACATAAGCGAAGTGCCTTATTCTACTAAACTACTTCAACGGTCCTATTTGTGTAATGAAATACCAGTCTTATGTACCCTTTAGTGTAAAACAGGGCAGAATTTAGGTTACAATACAATATAATTAAATTGTCTAGACACACAAGGTAGCTTTAGCTTTAAACGTTATGTTTAATATTTACCAACACTTTATGTTCATATTTCTATTCTTCTGAAAGAAAATCTTTACATTTTACAAAGTAAAAAAATCCTGATTATCATAAATAAATAAAAAGATTCACACATATTATACTATAATAATCATTATTCTTATGCGTGTATAGTCCAAGGATCAACCTTTTCTATAGATTTTGTCTCTAAAAACGGTATTTAAAGGCATCAAAGAATACTACTGTAGAAACCTGCCTCCGTCTCTGACTGCTGTATTTCAAAATGCAAACTAAACAGGGTGAACTGAACACAGCCACGTCACGAAGGGTATACGACTGCACAAAATGCACCGGGGCGCGGTGCATAAGTCGACTCTTATCGACACCACCGGTCGCGATTCAGTTTCGTGTTCCTTGAAATTGGGTTCAACAGTTGATTTCAGACACAAATGATATGACAGGGCTGCGACCCAGAAATATACTCGTAGCTGTTTTATGATCCCGGGCTCTTCAGGCGGGACGTGAAACAGCATTTAAGCAGGCCTTCGGGGTGAGTGCGACAGGCTCAATATGGTCTATTGTGCCTGTCGACCTCATATTTGAGTCCCACTTCCGCTTATCATCAGGTGGAGTGAGGTCATCTTGTTAGCCCATTATAAAAAATATATATTTTCTGGGTCATTATAAAAACAACCAATAACTTTATAGTTTTTATTTCACAATTTAATGTAATCTAAAAGCCGATGGGTTTTTCATATAGTCTAAATTCCATATAAATAATTACCGTTACGTTTAACTGCATATTATATACGTGTTGTATTTATTTGCCGTATCTCAGTCCTAGTTGCAGTAAATGACAGTTATTTAGATATTATTAAGTAATCGTTACCTCTTCTGTGTCGTTTTCCTCGAGATAAAATCTGCAAGCTACGAATGAGTGGTGGATACGCTTGCAATAAAAGTTGCATGCGAACAAATTATTTCATTTGACATATTTTTTCTTTTGGATTTCTTTTATAGTTAAATGAGTTCTTCTTAAGAGTTATTAGCTTTACAACAATAACTATTTCCAAAAACGTTTTGAGTGATATGCTATAAGACTACTTCGTTTTCGTTTATTTAGTTCAAGTTTATTACTTTTATATGACCAGGATAATTATCTGATCCAAGTTTTACGTAAAACCTATATAAGGATTAATGTTACCAAAAGTTTATACAAAAATTGTAATGTTACTAAATAGGCTCCATACGTCCAATTAAGCATTGAATACACTAACTGCTATATAATAATCGAGATACAATTTGTCCGACAATTGCGAACACACTAAAAACACCTTTCATATATCGACCATTACCAGTTATCACAATCAGTACCAAATTACGGGTCACACGACTTATTCAAGTAAGGTGTATTATGCAATTTTAACGAAGGCCAGAATATGAAAAAGTTTTTAAGTAAAAGTCTCTCCAGTGTCACTACAGACTTAGTGTGATCCTCATATCCTAATAATATGTTAATCGCATATTTTATTGTCGTGTCGGGTAGTTCTCTCTCTGAGATCTGGATAAAGAGGCTAATGGGAATTTCTTGGTCTCAATATACATGTCAAAGCATTTGTTTCGTATTGTCTATATTTAGGCACAGTTGAAATAGTAATACCTAAATACGGATCTAAAACACAATATTTTCATTTTAATACAAAGATAATCCTAAGTGTGGCGCCTGGTGAGCTTTTTACTGTACCCATTCATTGATTTGATTTGAATGCTCAATAAATTGTAAAAAAATAACAAATTAAAATATAGAAAAACAAAACGCTAAATAATTAAAATAAACATAAAGTTTCGAAATCCTCAACGCGTAACTCCGTCTCTGCACTCGGCCAATTTCCTTTGTTTCCTTACTTTTGTACACCAATAAACGACTCATTCTGCTCGCTGACGGACGTCACACGACATTGTCTCGTCCACTGATTCCTAGATTCCTTGTCGCGGTCGCGTGTCGCATTGACCCAGTTGCGCGGGTTCGATACCCGACTGAGGTCGCCCGTAATAACTTTAGCTCGTTGAGAGTCTTCAGGACTTGTACCGACTGCCGCTTGAATATAAAGTGGTGCAAGTTGCATTCTAGTGCTATTTTAGGATTGGAAAAAGTACTGTACGTTTCGTGACACACATTTTCTAGATGTTGGGTAATGATTGCTGGGCGACCTAGTATTTTATTTGCTCAATAAATAAAGGAATGTAACACAACATCTGATTTTGTGTCAAATATATTGAGTATTTGACTTGGATATTAGAAGAAAAATAATATACATACCTACTTAAATAGATTGATTAATTGCCATATTAGTCTCAGTTTCATTCACTATAGAATTTAATTTAACAGACAGCACGATAATCCAGATAGCTAGTCGTTTTATTAAAGGTAGTCAGAGTTTTCTATAGTACTCATAATATCTTTGAATTACTTTGCCGAAAACAAAAATAAACCAAATCGAGTTAGTAAGTGGTTAGCCCTTTGCTACACACAATCGCACCATGGACCCGAATAGTTTTTTATTTCTATTCCATACCAACGTAACATACTCGTAATTAATCAAAAACAATGGACCGAACGCTATATAGGATAAAGCAGTTTATTTCATAGTTTTCTTGCGTTCGTTTCATGCTAGTTATTTTTTTTTCCATGCCGTTCTCTAATTTGTCCAGATATCCATTTATTTAATTTTCTTTCTTAATTTCCTTGGATATCTCATAATAATAATAATGTACGTATTTATCTGCCATTCCACGCGCAAGAAAACTATTTTCCGTCCCAATCGAGCACTCGACACCACATCCAATTAAATATACATAAGCGAACCTAAACATGAACGCACAAATATAAAAGTAGCCCGACATGTACACAAATCAATATATCATTATTAGGTACCCACACAGACCTAGACCTTTACAAAGCCTAAAGCTCACACACAGTGCCGATCAAAATTTTCCATCGCGTTTTACACAGTGATACACACAGATAGGATTGGTTACACGCGTATTGCAGCCTATAGGCTGTATACAGACGAGAGTTTACAGCCTTACGCACTGACGAAGGCTGCATTACGCACACAGGGCCGGCGAGGGCGGGCGGCCGATGGCCCAGCCGTCTGAAGGGCGGCAATGCAAGCTCCTAAAAACCGGGGGTAATATTCGGAGCTGGTTTGATCTTGGAAGGAAGGTGAGACGGGCGGCTGTGGACCTCTGGTTTCGGGGAATTGTGTAGATGTCGTTATAGGATGGCTGGGTGGGGCATTTCAGAATATTCTGGAAGATTCTATAGATGATAAACGAGTTATAAGAGCTTGAACGAGATCTATGTAAAAAGTCAAAATAAAGATAAAAAATTAGGAATGCACTGTATAGTTACTATGACTCGTAAAATGCGTTGAATATATTTCCATGAATTCCAAAACAAACAACAAAAACTTGTTTGTTCATGTAATAATAACATGTATATGAACATATTTTTGTTTTATGGTAAGGAGGTTACTAGATATATACATACTTTTGACTTAAAAATTGTAGTTAATTCAAATACTTCCACGTGGACGAAATTGCGGGCAGAAGCTTCCTTGAATTTCATTTTTCGCAGTAACTTTCTCAGTTCTCAGGAAAAGGAACAAAATCATATTACATCATAAGACAAGTCTAGTACTTTTTCTTTAATCTTAATTGAAATAAGCCCTCTTTTTAGGTAATCGGTTAAATTAGTGGCACAGCTAATATCCTATGCCTCCAATCTCGAGGCTCTTGGACGGTCTGGAGGTCAGAGCGCCCGGGCGGGCGCCGAACCCCGACCCGGGATAGCGCAGCTGTAGGTCACGATGTGTTACATTAGGTAATAGGGTACACAGCCATTCGTGTGTTTGTAAGTGCTCCCTTGAAGCCTGTGTAAATACAGACTTATTGATTATGAGTTTCATACTTGAGTAGTGTGCGTAGATTGGAAATACATAATGGGTCTTACAAATTAATAGTGATTATAACCTTACAGGTAGTTACAGTATCGAATTTTAAACAGAATGTAAATAGATACAGAATTATTAGGCGAAAACAAATCGGATTTTTCAAACATTTCCGTAGGTAAAGTGTCTTCAAAAAAAATCCTAGTCTGAACTCATATACAAAATAAAATTAACGATTTGGCACAATTGTATATAAACGTTTATTTTATTAAGATTACAAATTTTCTTTTATGAAATATATTATGACAATTATGATTTATTTCATCTCAATTCATAATCTTTTACAGCTATTACGACATTTATATTTTCTTTTATTTCCAAAAAGTATCTATTTACAGTCTCTAAAAATCAGTATAAATAAAAATAGCCTGTCCCTTTTTTCACTTACACCACAAACAGTACATAAATCTCCGTGCACACTTGTTGGTTAGGGCGCAAAACATGACCTAGGCTGAGCGAGTGAATGGCCGCCCTAGGACGCGCCGCCCGCCCTTGCGAAGCCTTCCTACTACGGGACAAAGGCTAAACGTACAGAAAGGCATACTTGTACTAGAGTACAATTTACAATTAAAGAAATCCAGCAGAAGTATGTATTAGACCAACTCAGTTGTACGTAGCTATGTATTAGATACTATTATGACATTTTTTTTTACGCTCCAGTCAATTATAGTTTTGTTTATAATAACTTCTTCTTTGTATATTTCATTATACATATTTATAGATATGTTTGAACAATATTTCAGCAGTTTTGATTGTAATGACTTCTTTTTAAAATACACAAGTGTATTATATAGGTTTCTATGTACCCTACGATGTCTCGTTTCAAATCTATGAGTCGCTCGCGACCATGATTTTGTAACACACTGACAAAGCTACTACGTTTATTGTATTAGGAGAGATCGATTTTAAAATTTCACGTTTCATTGCATTAAAAGCTTGTTATGATTGGTATAACCCAGTTAAAACTTCGGGCATAAAGTAGTAAAAGTAGCTATGTATTTGCTCGCGTTCCATTACATTAAACGCCATTATGATTGGTATATCCCAGTCGAAACGTCAGGCAGTAAGTAGCTACGTTATTGCTGCTACTTTTGTCGCGTGCAGACCCATAATAACTAATTTTAGGTGAGATCGGTCTAAAAGAGGTCGCGTTGTCCCTTCTGACGTCACCTCTTCGTAGGCCTCAGAGGCGAACGGCCGCCCAGGACGCTCCGCCCTTGGGACCTTCCTGAGCTCTTTGAACGTCTGTCCGCGCGACAGCCTTATTTGAGTAATACCCGTGGGAATAATGGCTGTGGCCGGGAGTCGAGAGCAAGCGGAGGGCGGGATGTGATAACATTACATTTATAACTGACTTCTAAAAGGAGGAGGTTCTCAATTCGTCTGAATGTTGTTTTTATTAAATTTACTCGCCTACCACCCCTGTCCCTATGTATGCTTAAATCTTCAAAACTATGTTAGGTGCTGATTTTCACGCGATTTTTGCCAATAAATAGATCCGCTTGAATTCTTAAGAGAAATAACATAATATAAAAATCGCACTACACCGTCTGATTTTCAGCTGAAAATATAGCAAAGCTAGCTAGCTTTGCTCATGTTAAGCACATATGTTACGGATAACAGAATCAATAGTGGAATTTAAAAATATACATAACACTTCCTAATCAGGAACAAAAACAAATATCAATAAAAGATATTAAGAATCAAACTCCATAAAAGATAAAATTGAGATAACACGTTGAAAAATAAAAAAAAACCTAAAGAAATCATACAATTTTGTATTCATAACCAACATAACCAGCCTACAACAAACTTCATAATATTAAGTTTGGTTTTGGGCTTAAACAGTACCGGTTACAAATAATAGTTATTTTCAATCAACAGTAAAATACTTCATGACAAAACGCAACCCGCTTATATTACGCTAATGTGACATCACAATGTCAACATAAGGCCGCGCACACACGCGTGCCCGCCGGAGTCGTCGTACTGGGCAGGAAGGACGCCCTTCAGCCTTTTTGGAAACGCCGGGGTGCAGACTAAGCCTTATTTCGAGTTGACACGATACCGTCTGGTTTATTAATAAACCTCATCTATAGTCACGAAGTTTGCAATCTGAATATGTTGGCCACCACTTTAAATATGGTTATGTGTGTATTTAAGAAATGACATACATATTTTTCATATCTCACCGAGAGCAAAATTCTGCCTCATTATTCATGGTTTGATTTTATAATTAAAATGGATAAAGTACCCATTTTATCACACAAAATTTAGAAAAATATCATTATCTCCATTCGCTTGGTTAAATATTTATGGTGATATTTTGGGTAAAATGCGTTTTTCATAAGGCATATTTATTAACAGTACTATAAATACTTTTTGAGTCCAAATCAAAATTTGTTTGAAGCCCTATCTCTAGGAAAAATAAATATAATATTCGTCGACATTGCACGGCCTTACGCAAAACAAATTCGGTGTCGACGGCCGCCCTAGGAAGGACGCGCCGCCCGCCCTGCGCCCTGCGCCGCCCCACCAGCCGTCTGCGATCACGCTTGACGCTTTCTGGAAATGCGGCTCGTGACAAAATTCGACGTAAAGTTTAAGATACACCGAGACCGCTTATTTCAGTCAATTACTATTATTTGGTAGCCCCTATACAAAAGAAAATGATTAATTGATCACCTTCAATTAATTATACAGAAGGAAGCGCTCGAGCATCAAAAAATATGAAGATGAACTCACCATTATTATACTAGCCTTCAATTCTTAGTAAAATCTTATTAACGCTTTTTGTCTATTTAAAATACTCGTAATTAAAGTATTTCAATTATCTTCTTCTATCTCGCATCCTTAATCATTTCGCAGAATTTGGCATTGGAAAAATTAACAACGTTATTTAATTAGCCTTTGATCAAAAATGTCTGAGCATTTCATGAAAACGATTAATAAGATAGATGGGTAGATAAAAATATGCTTTGAATCACTGTAGTACAAAGTATACCCTTCAGTCAAGTCAAAGTATTGCCTTGCTTTCTTATCAACTTTGAGAGATTGTAATATATTGTATTACGCAATATTAAAATCTACGAACCCTTTAAAAATAAATAACAAATTAAAAAAACATCTACCTAGTCTCAATACTAAAAAAAACAAAGGACTTATTTTTACGATTACACTGATTTTTTTCTATTACACTGAATCTCTAGTTTTGGTAATCCAAAATCATTGTAAGAGAACACCGTTCCGTTTCCTATCAACAACAGTCAATCTAAGCGCAAAAAAAGAACACTTCACTATTCTAGGTTTAACTTGAACACGAAAATGTGCTCATTTGTAATTCGTAATCTGAACGTAAGGGCGTGCATGCGGTCGTTGCACCGGCGCCCTTGCCCCGCCCGCCCCGGCACCCCGGCGCCCCGGCGCCCCCAGACAGGGCGGATTCCGCCCGATTACGGCCGCAGGCTGTGGCGTAACTGCTTTTGGTAATCGTCTCGATGTTTTGAAGTTGTTATCAAATTGACTCGGCTGCTACTGTGGATGTAGATGTAATGATCGGGGCGCACTATTTGTAATGTTATACGGTTCTGTATTGGCAAGTTTTTAATTGGTTTAGTTGAAAAAAGTTTGAGAGGTTTTGATCTTTATTACATTTTTAGAATTTTGTTTAAAGAAGATGGGAAAGTTTTATGGATGTTTTTGTTATGCATGTATATAAGTAATACCTTTTGTAAAACATTTTATAATATGACTAATTATTTCTATTGTTTTGTTTCAGGTAAGTTCCAATTTAGTATGCCCCAAAAAGTGTGAGACAAGTAAGTATGACACTTGATCAAATCAAACAAGACGTTGTTAATATTTATATGAAATTTCCGCATACATACATATATTAACAGCGTAAACAAAATCAATGACAGTAATAGTTTGAACTGCTTTTTATACGAAAAAAAAACTACACTAGCTACCCATTATGACTAGGCATTAGACATCTTCACCAAACTCCGTCCCAAACCATAGCCCCTAAATACACCTCGATCGAACCAGATTGAACCGGTAAGCTCAGATGAAAGGCTAGTTTCTCTCAGCGAGGGCGTAATGGGGGGTGGTCGTTGCACCGGCGCCCGGGCGGACAGAGGTGGCTCAAAGGCAGGGCGTTCCGCGTGGCTGGGCAAGCGTGGGAACTTTCAGGACTTGCGGCTGGACCCGTGACTTTTGATAGAGCAAGTTTGCTTGACAGAGTACTTGTTGAGTTTCAGAATCGGCTTTGATGATAAGCTGGTATAGCTACTAGTGAGAATAGGTCTTATATAGTTCTTAAGAATCACGTATTAAGATCGTTATTTCCTACAATTCGACATAAATATAGTTATGTGTCAATATAATTGACTTTAACTCTATAAGATAGATCTTAGATGAGATTGATAGATATACAGTTGAAAGTAGTTGAGACTATACACCTTTCGCCTAAATTAATACCTAAAAAATCTAGAATAAAATCCCAAAGGTATTAAGTATTAATAATACAATTCATGTCATGTCATATTACTTAACAGTCGATAACATTATAATGACGACATCTTACAAAAGTATTACCAAATCTCAGCACTTTAAAAATTCAATCACGCATGCCATCTACGAAACCGTAGCATCCCAGCTACGAAGCACTACGAGCGGTCGACCCCACCGCCTGAGCCTCAGGTGTCCGCGTCCGGACGGCGGGCCGTAGACCTCGTAGCGCAGAGGACGCTACGACGCACTATGCCACTGCTACGAACTGGCATAGCCTTTATTACCGCGCAATAAGGTCCACTTGTTTGATCTTGTGAAGGTGACAAGTTCATGGGTTCATGTGGAAGGTTTATTGGGTAAATTGTATGAGGCGGGTTGTAAGGTTGTTCTGAAAGGGAGATGGATTTGAATTCTGTACTGTCTGGTTTGAAGGTGACCGGTAGAAGCCTGTCTGGGGATGTGTTTCTGCTCTATGAAAAGGTGTTATTTACATAGTTTTATCTAAGTGTTTTATTAAGCTTAAATAACTTATAGTTTTCAGGATAATCTCTCGATACTAACTTATAATGTCCATTGTATTCTGAATAAATTTCAATTAATATTTTTTTATATACAAACGCAATAACATAATTCAGTAATCTAGCCTCTAGTATTTCTATAATCTAAAAAGTTTTGATAAAACGCTTTTTATTGTAAAACTTAATCCGTATAAAAACTGCCGCATCCGTATGAAAGCCGCGTCTATTGTCGTCCAGTAAGAAACGCCCACAACCAGCTAATTGCCCAAACAGCCAACAAGTTAAGTGAACCCTTCCCTGTGATGCTGAAAACTTTCAGGAGAAGGCTTACTCGCTACGGCACACAGGCGCCGGCCCCTGTGGTACGCTGTTGTAGGGCGTGTGGGGAATTCGGTAAATTGACGGTAGCCTAGGTTGGTTTGGCTTGGTAGCGAAGTATTTTATAAAATTTCATAATGTTTTAGAAGTATTCATATATTTTTATAACATTATAAGAAATACGTAGCCATTTAAAGTTTTATGATAGGTCAGTTATGTTATACCAATACAATATACATTTGAAATAAACTGTCTAATTAATATACGTATAGAATTAACGCGTAATAAATAATTACACCGATCATTATCACATTGTCTTGAGTTTTAAGATAATTCTATTTAAGGCATTTCGTATCACAAAAACTTAGTCAATTATACACGCAGCTATTCCCAACATATCTGTGACGTCACCGGGCAATCCGGGCATTCTCCACTCCGTCGGGTTTCGCCCGCCGCCGCCGCACGCCCACACGCGCGCGCGCACACACCCCCGCTCCGTCTAGACGCCTCGTTAGAATCTTCCGGGGCTCGACATTCGTCAGTAGGATAGGTCACGGACCACCACGGACATCGCTATCGTCTTCCTTCGCATACACCCGTCTCTCTCCTTCACTACTCGCCGCGAAACACACAAATTTCAACCGTAAATCTGACTGCTAGAGTCGAAACTTGCTCGTTGATAGCGCAGGTATAAATTTCGCTTTCAAAGCTACACAGCGCTCGCTATCAAAATGCGCTAACTGCGACGCAATTCAAACACAAATCGTGCCCTACGCGTATCATTTTAAGGTCGCTATTAGCTAATCTTCAAAGTTAGTCCTTCTAGGTCTCCCAGCGAACGCTCGCTTGTCCTTGGTCGACCAGGACGAATTAGTCTTGGGAATAATAATTTATGTAAATGTACGTACATGTGTGTACATAACACTGTACAGGGCAGACATTAGACACAGAACAAGTTACAGCCAGAAATTTATTCATAGACATTTAGCATAACATAATACGAGCTATCAGCTGTGCCATCATAGTGACAGGCGGGAAGGCACGTCTTTGTTCATTATTACTTTTGCGGTAAAGCGAGACTATGTTGTATGTTGATGATATTGATGCACATTATAAAATTGTTTGTTTGACCTAAAAAGATAGTATTTTATGGTTATTTTTAAACATTTAACAATAAATTTAATCACAATTATCTAGTACGAAACGTACCGGAAAGAATTTCTATACCTACCTTTTTAGTTAGTGAAATATGTCTGAACCTACACATTCTATTTTTGTAAGTTTGCATATCTTGGATATATCTACAACAACACAAATAAAATACCAGCAATGTCAAGTTAGATTAGGTATCTGTCTGGTATATTTATAGGATTCCCAGAATATGTTAAGTCCCAATTAAGATTATGAACTTCCTCATACTTGGTTTAAGATTGTCTCGAATACACAAGTAACTTTTGACAACCTAAAATAATTCAATTAGATATTTGGAATACATGTGTGTTATGTAATTGAATCACAAATTAATAGTATTTTGTTTAATTTTCGAATCAAAATATCTTTTAATGAATTAATCGTGCAATGAGTTGTGTAAGTAAACCAAATATTATTGAGAATTTATAGTATTGTTTCTCTGTGATTGCTGTAGTTCCTGTGTAAGCTACATTAGAAATAACGTTTTTAAAAAGCCAAATAATAAACATCATTCATACACCCTTGAAGATAGAAACTTCCACATTCAAAACTTACCCACATATCTAATGACCTATAGACTAAAGTCTCTATCTCAACCTTCAGTCTAAGACTTTTAAGCTGTCAAATTGAGTGGCCTTTTAGTTCCATAAGTCCAGTAGGTGAGTTACTGCGTCCCTTATGCGTTGGGTCCCGGATTCGACGCGTGTGGACCGTGTGACGGCGCCCGTGTTTGCTAAGGCGACGGAGGCCTACGCCGACGATTCTATGAATAAATAAAAACACATCAACGACGTTGATTTACATTCGCTATTGTTTATAAATTAATATTAGTGAGCGGCGCGCCGTGGACAAGTACAAGACTATTTTTACTTATCTTGTACATATACCACTTATACATACCTACTACATATATGTATTATTAGACCGACACTTGTATGCCGCAAGAAAGCTATAACTAACATCTATACGTTTTTGAGACAAAATCAGATAGTTTTTAATAACGAAGATATTATATAAATGCAATGACGGCGGTTAGGTGTCACTATATTGTCTAGATGACGTCTCACGTCATCAATCAAGCCAGCTGACGTTATTAGAGTGACGTCAGCACCCACCAAAAGCTGTCACAGAGCATCAGCTATCGGGAACAAGTTTACAATTAATGATCTTATGTCAAACTTCGAGAACGCCTCTTTGGGACACTGTACATATTAAAAGTATTTTATCCATATGGATCAGTATCTTTAGGTATCATATGTTTTGTGTTGCAATTCGACAATAGAGATAGGTACTGCGTAAGTGACTTAGATCTGCCATCAATTGGCGAACAAATTCAAATTTGTTCTAATATTTAAAGAAGAACTTTGGTGTTAAGAGCTAAGACTGCCTATTCAATACGTTAAGAAACAAACTTAGGTGGTACATAAATTCGGTACTCAGTGGATTGTCGGAATAAAATGTTTTTCCCTTGGGCACAAATGCTCGCTGCTCAGGGACTCATATCGGCTGTAACGTCAAAGACAGATGTTCCGTTAAGTGTAGAGAGACGTTTTCAGAAGAATATTTTATAAAGATTATTTCATTCACCAATACCAGAAATAAGTTAAGTATAAATTAAGTATATAAAGAAGTCAAGAAGGAATGTGTGTTTATAAAAATGTATTTTCTACATCTTCACAGAACTGAAATTCCTTTAGTCTAATTTAGTTGTCAACTGATAAATACGATCATAATTCACAAAAATATTATAACAGGATATTAAAGGTAAACTGACAAAATTAATTCCTAATTAATTACTGAAATCTGGCACTAATTAATTGGCAGCGGTTCTCATTAAAATTACGAGTATATATAGTCGTAAAGTTTTGAACAGAATTCGTAATTACTTGGAGCCGCGTAAACGGTCCCACGGGAAATGTCAGTCTTTCCGGAGTAAAAATTAATCCGCAAACACTTGAGTTACTTCCATTTGCAAATTATATTTTTTTATTCCTTTTCGTATTTTTTTACAATTGACTATGAAGCTTTGACTCATAAAATGTATTTAATTTGAAACTTGTTATTTTCGTTAATTTTTTAACTGTAGTAGAGTAGCTTAGGTTGATATGCTTTAAGACCGTAATTTTATTTTTTACGTGGAGACATCAGACAAATTAACCCATGCTAAGTTAGTGAACCGTAATAAGGTTGTAAATTGCATTATAAAAAACGATGGTTTCTCGAAACAATAAAACGAGTTCACGAATTTAAAATTATAAGTAAACACCAGATGTCTGAAGTTTCATGAAAAACCACCGCTGACCTAGACGGCGGCCATTACCATGAACGATAGAGATCTGAGATCGGCTCGTAACTTGTGAAGTTGCACCTGAACAAAGCGTCAGACATAACAGTTACCGGCGAATATTAATTGTCCGCCCCCAAATCTTCCGAGACAGCCCCCGCCCCCGTCTGAAGGTCGCAGGGGGTCGGGCGTTCAACCCCCCACACCACGCCGCACGCACACTCCAACATATTGGAGCGTCTATGTTGGAGACTCTGTGTTGGTGTTGAGTTTTTTGTGATGTTATTAATAGGCGATTGTGTAAGCTTTGTTGTTCAGGGGAGCGTGTGCGTTTGTATGGTTTGGTAATCTGTGGTTAGCTTCTAATACCGTGTAATTGGAATGTTAAATTTATAATTAGCTGTATCCGCACTCCTTTATAACGTAATCTATTCATTAATATTTTATTCATAATTTTATTTTGATTAATATTCGATAAACAAGCCTAATGTTACAAAAGTTACATAAAGTTTCTTTCTAAATTGTCTTAAAATACTGAGAATCAAACATGATAGCCCAAAACCCACTTTTCAGTAGATTTTATCTTACACAAAAAGTGTAACGCACGATCGACTCCTTTCCAAAAAAAACATTTTCATCATAGTCGTTGTGTCATTGTGAATTGTCTGTTATCTAGTCATATTAAAGAAACATATCCACTTCCTTCAATAATATTTAAACGACTGATAACAACTGCTTTACTTAACTCATCATAAATATTAGCAACTATTTTTGTCATTTTGATTCCAATTTAAATATGATGCCATTTGATCGGCTGTTTCTTTTTAACTAATTGTTTTTTCGTAACTGATACGATGATGGCTTGGAGTAGCCTCGTCATCATCACCGGACTTGCGAGGGAGCGGATGGCTCTCGTAACTGAATGTTGCAAATGCATTATACATTATGTATGTGTGGTCTCCAGAATCCAGTAGAGACCAAACAATTGCAATGAAGAGTACACGATCGGAACTAATCCTCCACTATGCATAATGCAGTCCTCCGCTCGTCATCCTACAACGCCAAGCCAATATTCTACTATTAACACATTGCCGTAGTTTAAACAGTCACAACATACCTTTCACTTTTATTTCTATATACATGTATCGATTGCCCAAACGTGGCAAGCAACAATTGCCCAATATTTGCGGTAAAAACCGGAAAAGTATAACGTTGGCCAAACCAGGAAAGGCATTTGTAACGCGATATGAAGGACAGCCCTAGGCAATGCGGCCTGAATACCTTTCAGCTCGGAAACAACCAATTAGATTGTATTTTTTTCTGGAATGTTCTTGGGGCGAGAATTTAAAGACAAGAAAAATACAAGAGAGTGAACGACACGTGTTAAGAACAAATGAAAGAAGGATCGTGTGTAGGTATAATGAATATAAATAAGGAAAGAAAACAAAAAGTTGGTATAAACAGAAATAACAAATGAATATGAAGTATGAGGTAATGCAAGGCGAAGAGATGGTTAAGGATATTATACGATATATTATGGCGAAAGAATTACGCATGAAGATGAGAATGTGTAACTTGACATTTCAATAAAAAAAATAATTTAAATTATATAATAAAAAAATTCTAATGAGTTTACAATTCAAATTCAAATCATTTATTGCTTATCATGATGGGTTACAGGTGGTAAAATTAGAGTTAAGTACAATGAATGGCACGTGTAAGCAGAAAGTGTTATACTTAGCAACAGTTGCCGTGTTTCTTCACCGTTGCTCATTCTAATGGGATGATGAGTTTCTTTATTTAACTCTTGACGCACATATAATCTAGATACATACTATATAGGTTTATATATCGAGCCTTTTCAGGAAGAAGATCGTAAGCGCCAAAACAGCAGAATTGATAACGAAATGACGTACTTTTTTGTATTTTTCTTTTCTATTCGTAAATATGTTTTTTTCCGCTTAGTGATTACTATAAAAGCATCCAAATAGTTTTGTAGTTTCCCATGTTTTTTTTTTCTGCTCTTCCTAAACATGCACAGGTGCACAGTCCAATGACAAGTGCATCCTCTACGTCATTGTGACGGAGGTGCGACAGTACGTTCGTCCCTAGGGCTTGTCAAAGTGACAGTTGATATTCGGTGGTGCAACGTCTGTCAAACTGAAACACAAGTGTATTGCGAAGCGTGTTATATTCGAGGATATGTACTTTTTATCACTTATAAAAACTTTTTCGGTACGGTTTGGATTTCACAACGACATAATGATAGCAAATTTTAATAACTCTTTAGTTTAGCTATGTAATTGTACCTACTATTCTAATTAGTTTCTCCAAAGATTTTAAATAGTTGACAATAATACAATAGTAAAACGTCGTGGATCATTGTGTCTATAAGCCAATAGAGTCGTCTACAAATACTATCCCCTAAGAATAAAATGCATCCTAAGTTAACTGTTGCTTTCTTCTAACGGAGTCATTCCTTGGATTAACAAGTAAATACTAAATACAATCTTACGAGTAGCAGTACTTAATAGAAGTGTCCACCTTGCAAGATCCCCTGTGGCTTTGAAGGCCCCATCAACCTCAAGCCTGAGGCCTGGTCCTTCTGACCCCCGCGGGGCACGGTTAGGTAATCGCCGTCATTTGTTTTCAAAATGGCCGTCACACATGTAGGATTGTACGAGTCGTACCGTCTTGTCTCAGTGAGAGATAGGTATATTTATATATACCTATCTATAACGTTTGTGTTTGCTTTCTTAGAAAGTAATTGTAGAACACTAAAATATGAACAATATTTTACACATTTTAGTGGTCATTGTTAGTTTAACACACTTGGTGATCCAACTAAAATCGCGTGATCAGATTATGACAAACATTTTTCATAGAGAGATGAACACATACTTCCAATATTTTGCTTCTATTCACATATATTTTTTCCTTGAAACCTGTCGTTAATCGTTTTGTAGGCGGAGTGAATAAACATATTTTTCAATTTCTTTCTTAATCTTCACACTACAAACTATCTTTAAATACTAACTCTAACTTGATGTTAGCTTTTATAACAGCATCTATGACAAAAACTTTTCATAAAAACGCTAATAAAATTACAGCTAATGCCGTCATTATTAGCGCGCTATCTAAATCGGTATTTCATAATTTCTAATTAACCGCTTCACTTGCTATTATTCGCTAATTACCAATACTGCACTATCATATCTCCCGGGCGTGGGAGAACGAGGGTTTTACTTAGGAAAAAATACGGCCAAGCGCGAGTCGGACTCTTGCTTTGAATGCCCTGTACAAGCTTATAGTAAGACAAAAAACATAGGACATCGAAGAATTAATACTTCATGGATTATTTCTATTCTTAAAAAGTGTGACATGTAATATCCCACAACTTCTGATTTGACTTTCAATTTTTTAAAATTAAGGTCAATAGATATAGTAGGTACTATGATGCCAAAATTGTGCAAGCTTTAAACTTGAAACTGAACCTTATTTTACCTGAAATAAAACTGTTTATAAAGGGTTCTTGGTAGACAAACTGACAAAATTATTCTATAAAGGTTATTATTTTCTCTCTAAAGTCCGGAACCCTGAAAAGCGAATAACTTTCACGCGTGTTCCCTGCACAATGCCAGATTATGTCAAATGAATGCATTGTTTTTCCGAGAAAAACACTGACAATAAGTGCACATACACTTCCCTCCCTCTCGTATGAATTGGCATTGCTAAATCAATTTCCAACTTAACTCAATGTGTGAAGGTTGAATGTTGATTGGGTGTGTTTGTGTCGAACTGTATAAGGATGGCTGGAGACTTAGTCAATTTCATCTAAGCGTTCATAATTGAATGTAAATATGGATATGGTAATTTAGAACGCTATGATTGTCTATATATCTACTTGAACAACAGCAAGTAGATCCTGTATATCCCGCAGCAGGGAAAATGTGGAAAATATGTATGTATATTTAAAAATTTCATTCTCGTTTTCTATGACACTAACGTGTGTCAATATTCTTATAATATAAGTACATAATGCGAGCATTCATCTGTTTCTTAAGTAAGGAATCTTCCAAAAGTACATCCAACGCGATTAGGGTAAATAGATAGAACGATTACGATTATACATACCCTTGTTATGCACTCAGTTAGAAATACTAACTCTATCTAAATATCATTTCAATTAAAATATATAAAATGGAAACAGGATGTATATCCCAGTCGGTCGCAGCAGGGATTCTAATGCCAACTACCCACCGACGGGGAGTGCAGTAAATGCATCGTATGCGCCCTGCCTCAGGCGAGTGCATCTCGAAGAAATGCAGTTTTCACTAGCGGTCACGCGACGCGCGCACCTGCCCGCCCGTAGCTATTGCATTACTGTGATTTAGCACCAACACAACCGATAGAGACGAATGTCATTTGTTTTGGCACGAAACAAAACGGAGCTTTAGAAAAAAAAGACTGTCGCATTCAGAAGTCGCAACTTTTTTGATGATGTCAAATATAACTTAGGCATCCGTAGTTTGTCATTTGTTTCTTAACCAAGGGGTATCTTTTACACATCATAATTATGCCAAACACTATGCAATATGCATTATAACTGAACTTTCAACTACCCTACATTCAAAATCTATTCCACCATTATAGTTTTACATCATGAAATTGCTTTTATTCACAATTGTTAATGACTCTACCTACCTAAAAACCCTTTAATAAAAATCCTAAATTAGTATATTAATTGTTTCAGGTAAGTCTCATCACATGTTCATCAATACAAATGTAACACGTAAGTTCATAAAACACGAACGGAGCGAATGAATCTGTATCATACACATGTACAAAACAAAAAAATCAGGGACGAGTAGCTAATATCCTACAAGTAAATGGAAGTATATTTCATTAAGCTCGAGGCACCGATGGCGATCTATTTAATGGGCTAAGCAGTAGGATGCATTTGAAAGTGCGTGGCGACGAGACCGGCGTCCTTGCAACGCGTTCCCACGGCTACTAGACTAGTGATGTGCATAGGTATTGTGTAGGTGATAGTATCCGAAAAAGGAAATTAAAAAAAAAAATATTAGGTACTATGCGATAGTAGTTTGCGAATATAAATAATAAAATAATAAAAAAATAATAAAAATCATTTATATATATAATCAGCACGTGGAAGAACTATATTTACATCAAATTGGTGAACTTGGTGATTTTCTAAATATAACTCACACGACACCTTTCTTTATTATTTGCGAAACACTTTACGAAACAACAGTAATGCACTGGCATTCGTTCTTATTTATTTGTCTATATTTATTAGTAGTAGGTTATATGCATAGCTCTATGTTTTGGATTCAAAAAGTTAGCAATAATCTCCTTTAAAGTGACGTATTTGTACTTCTTGAATCAGTACAATTATCTTTCCATTTGTGTGTGATAAACACAAAGTGGGAAAAAAATCTCACATGCATCATTACTATTCTTCATCACGAGATTACTGAAAGCAAAATATCTAAAATCCAAATAAAAACCGCTCCATAGTATCCGAAGACCCTTTGCCTTCACTAGCAACTGCTCGGTAAATTATGCCCTAGACCCGTCCGCCGGCGCACGCCGCTCCGCGCTTCACTAAATAGAGAATATAGAAAACAAACAAGCCGTGTGCAACTGTACTTGCTAATAACTGCTCCCTACGAGTTGTGCGAGGCAAAAGAGCAAGATAAATATACACCATAACCTATAGTATGTTCCTACGTATATGTAACTTAATGGCTTTTAAATCAAACTAGACGTATGGCTGCGTAGCTTTCATTTGTCCACATTAATCCTCTTGACTGTTGTGGCAGAAAGAATTTGGAAAGATGATTTTCATAAAAGTAACGTATCGGAAAGTGCATCCTTGTGATTACTCTCTATGCATTGTTATACTAAACATATTGCGGCTTTTGTATATTCGAACCAAGCAGGAAAAAAATGATTGAACAAGTTATTACATGACGCCGTCAAATAGCAAAACCGTTTGGTAGAAACTTTCATTCAAAATCCATACCTCCACAAACTTATTTTCTAAGTCAATGACACCTTTTATATTATCGTTCTGAAACACGATTAGGAATAGTTTACCTGCTCAGAAAAAGGAGAAAATGTGTGACAAACGATTTCCGTGTACTGTCCCAGTTCGCCTTATATTTATTGAACAGAACCTTCGCTAATGCCTCACATCCGGTCGCTGAGAATAGAACTAATTTCCCGTCTTATATTATGATATTACATTGGCTTTTATCTTTATATCCACGGGATCAATAAGCTATCGTTGTAACTGCTTTAAATGAGGACGCCTCAAAAGATAATAATTGATGTATTTATAGAGTGTTTGATTTGTTCCCTGTAAAAGGATACGTAGGTATGTATTGGATTTCCTTGTTTAAGATATGGGAAAAATACACCCATGTCGTGACAAGAATCAGCAATCTTTTAGGAACCGTTATTAGCCTCACGGTAAGTAGGTATCTCTCTCTGGCTACGCTAAAGTCGAATTAACACAGATATGCATTTTTAACAACCATGCTAATAAGTAATTTCATTTGATTCGTAGCAATAATCGTAAATATTTGGTTCCTTTCTTAAAGAACATGAAAGCTGATAGATATCTAAACAATAAATCAGATATTACGATAAATCTGTGATGCATAGGTAGTACAGAGATAATTTCACTTTATATGCCGCACAATTGTTTATAACCGAAAGAGAAATGTTTTGAAATTTCAATTTCATGCGACACCTAAAAAAATCATAATGTAAAAAACGAAGTTTCTTGAAAATTCAATATCTGGCACAAATAATAAAAGCAATATTATTTAATTCATAAGCGCAATTTTACGACGAGAGCCAGTCTCCTAAACCGTAAATCTTTGTTTTTATTCACATCTTATTTTTATTATCTAGATAAAGTATGCATTTACCTGAGACTAGTACTTAACGCTGGCTTCGCGCGATTTAAATTACCTGTGCTTTCTTATTCCATTTTTAATATGACCTAGTCATCATACGGCAAATTCAAGGTCTTTACAGCAAGGTTAGATCATAAGTAATTCATATTATGGTAAAAAATATAGAATTCTTGCTTCCGTCAGAATACTTGGGACATGATTGACGAACTCTTTCATCATACATAAGTCCCGTAAAAGCAACTCACTACCTAATTTGTTCTCTACAATATGTGTACGAGTATGTATTGTTAAGATTAAAAATACAAACAGGATAAACAGACATACAGCAGGATATAAAAAAATATACGCACACACATATATTTTATTACCGTTTAATGAATCCAAATCGAAATCCAGCATTCTGTGTCTCGAAAAAAAATACACTAATTAATAAATGATATTTTAGAGAATGGACGTTAAAACGCAATTTGTGCCGACATAACTTTCGTCTATACGTGTCACCGTCGCGTGCGCTTTCGACGGTTTTATAACTCTTGATAGATCGGATAGTGCTCATTCACAACTTTCGTTTGGCGCGCGTGTGTGCACTGCACCGTGCACACTGCACACTGCACCGGTGCAGTGTGTGTGCGGTAGGAAGAAAGTGCATTCTGTCCGCAGCGAGCGAGGGAAACTCTAGGCTAGACGCGGGCTGCAGGCGGCCGCTCGGTCCCGAGATATCGGAGGGAAATGCTGCTTCAGATTATGCATTTGACGACTCATTTACGAGTATCTCGGCGTTGTACGAGTCCTTTACTCAAAGAGTATTCTGATCTTCTGGTATCTTATACTCTTGGTTGACACACTGTTACCAGATTGATGAAGAAATGTATCGTAGAGCTTAGTAACGTAGTATCCTGAAGACAATTACTGAAAGGGTGAATACTGGGAACAAATTAAGAACAGTTATTTTAACTATAACAAGAACAAGAGTGTTTTTATCATCGTCTCTGTCGAATTTACTGACAAAAAACTATATCAAACATATTGGTCTGTAATTATGTATTTTTTAATTTTTCCATTGTTTAATAGAAAAATAATGAGATATTTAACTCAATTTTATTCCGTTTATGAGCATGAAAGATATTTGATCAGTATCAGATCGTATAGTCACCACGATACAGATTAGTCTAGTCATAGTCAAACAGTTTTAAATAAACCCCTACATATTTATATTTGTATTAAGAACAACAACACCCGCCCTCCAAGACCCGTGCGTATCTCCAGACGCGTCGTGCGCGGCTGCGCAAGCGCAACGCGCTGCACTTGCGCTAGTGAACTTGAAACCGTTCGTCGCGCTCGGCGCTTCCCTTTCACGGGCCACGGGGCGGAATGGGGTCAAGATGGCTTGGACTAGCCTAACCTATATTTGTAACCTAGATCTTACGCCTAGTACGCAGGTAGAGAGGAAAAAAATAAAAAAACACTAGTTGCGTAAAAGGAACTGCTCGAGTCAGCTTATGAAGTCATAGTGTTTACATTATTGTTTAAATAAAGTATTACTTAAACTTTTTGAAATACTATTTTGAAGGTTTAATTTGAAGATATCGGTTTGAAAGGCTGACTCTATTGGCAGTACCTAGTGACTTGTTCAGCTTTTCAATCCAGTGATTAAAACACTGCTTCAAATGTTCTATTGATGATTAAATAAATGTTTTGACGTTGCGGTTAAATTTCTATTTGGGTTTTTGAAGTATGTTTCTCCAACTAGGATTTTTTTTAACAAAATGGGCAGGTGATACGGATAGGCAATATTTAAAAAGTATTTATTCTTACACGATGGTTTAAGATTAAATCCCCCTTTCTACGAAGAATTAATATTTTGGATTAAATACAAATTATCGCTAAATATGTTCGCTAAGGAAATAGGCGTTTAAACGAGCTGAGTAGGTATGTGTGAAAGGATTTTAAGCTAAAGCCAGTTTAACTAACATTATTTCTAACCCACTGAAGATTCGCCAGTGTTCCTAACACTAACTTATTATTGTTTCATGGAGGTTTACGTGTACATCTGTAAATTAATTAATGAGCATGATTTGCATAATAAATAATTCCTGCGTGGATGTAAATGTTGTTATGTCATATGTGCGTAGTCTGATATATAATTAATTTTATACGTTTACAATTAGACCGGCCTGCCTAGACCTAGTTACTGGTCTGTATTTAATATCGAAATTATCAAATATTTTATTTAAATTAGAACTTTGAAAAATTCCCATCTGTATCATAACATATAAAAAATATTCCGAAAAAATAATTCCTTTATTTTTACACTGAGTTCGTTTTGTTCTTTTTAACATTTTTTTCCATCAAATACTCTGAATTGGTCAAGCCTTTTATCAGGCTTTTTAAACATGTATATGTACCTGTCGGTGAAACTATTACTTCAGTATCTTCTGCAGCAGACACGCAACAAATATTTCAAGTTAGCAAATCACAACACATCATACTGAGCATGCATAAAGTTACAGTGGAACATTTTCTCCTCACGTTTCATGTTTCGTTTAATTTCCTACTTATCTGCGAGCGGTATCGCCCACCATCCCCCCTCCCCCTCACATACGGTTTCCCCAGGTTCGCACGCTCGCGTTTTTCTCTTGGAACAATGTCATAATTGGACGGTTTCCACTTTCAGTTTCGCGGACGGACTGTGATCCGCACGCAAAAAACAAGAGTACGGTGCGCAAGCGCATCGAATGTGTGCGATGTGGCACATTGTCTGAAATGGAACATCCCCACGGGAATACGTCAGATTTTTTTTCTGAATCTTCGAAACTTTTTACATTATCTTGCGTTTCGTGAGTTTTGCTTTAATAAAGTTTAGCCCTTATTTTAAGAGTCACATTGAAAAGTCTATTAATTAATTGACTTGTTCTGAGATATATGAAGTGGGTTATAAGAAAATCATTTCATTGTTTCAATTAAGGACTTTCTTAAACAGTCAGTCTTTTCTTTGAATAATATAAATTCATGCTTAAAGTTATGTTGTATGTGAAACCATAATTAAATTTAAAATTATAAATCATCACATACAATATTTCTTTACGGATAAAGTTCACATGTAATAATTTTTTTTCCCATAATTTATTTAAAAACCCAAAACGTTCGTCACAAACACGGTCATGGTGGACACGAAACAATTATCAAATCCGTATTTTAACCCACATGAGCATTTTAATCAATTTACAATAAATTATTTTGCTAACGCTACAATATAGCAGCCCGTTTGTTTACAGTTTTCACTCTCCGTATTTTTCTCTTAGTGAAAATTCCGTTCGCGGCGCGTGCGCATAGTGGCTCCCAGGCGGACGCAGCGGATACTTACAGTACTTACTTACTACTTATACTTAGATGAAGTAGATACTCACTCACTTACTTATAGTACCTCGTACCACGTTTGATCGCTAACGTATTTTCTACAGAGATTTTGCACTGCTGCCTACCGTTTATTGGTCAATTTACATCACCATTGATATCTATCCGTGTGATTTCTAAACAATATGTCACTGTGTGTTAACAATATGAATTTATCAAAATTACAGCATAGGATATAACAGATGGAATGCTGAGACTTTTATTATTTATATAGGTACCATTACAAAATTAAGAAATCTATATTTATTAACCTAATTGATTTCATTGTTAAAGTTGATAAATAATAAATTACATTTCTCAATCAGCATTTGTAGCAGAATAAAAACCAAGTTAACCATTTTGACTTAATAAATATTTCAAAAAACTGTCCAACCAGTCGATAGAACTAAATTCGACAGTAGATTCGAAAGTAGTTACCTATAAATTGAGTGCCTAAGAAAATGGCTACTACTAGTAATAGCTTTATTACTACTACTAGTGTTAGTAATTCAGTGGTTATCATGCGTGCACCAAATGGTGACCAAGGATATTGGCTACCTACTCTACTAGTACCTACCGCTGGAGTGTTTGTTCACCTCGACCGCTCGAGTTGTTTGTCCGACGGTTCGTCTGTTTGTCTGTCTGATATCGTTACCGTTAATCGTTGAGTGTTTGTTGTAATCAAGGATTTTTCCTTTTTCATTGTAAGGAATTCCAACGAACTTGAACGGGTTCGTTGATACTGGCAGTATTGTTAGTTAGTATTGCTATTTCTGCCTTGATGGAGGTTCTATTTGATAATAGGAACGTTACTATTAAAATATGCTTTACATACTACTGATTACACAATTAATACACACAAGATACGCATAAGAAGAAAGAAACTCATAAATTTCAATTAATATTATCTACGACCTACTTTGTTGTAATATATATTTTTTTAATTCAATAGAATCTTTTTAGTTCAATATTTTCTCAACAGTAAAAGAAACCTGAATAGTAAAATAATCCAGAAAATTCAATACTGATCTAGTAAAGGCATGTATATGTTACCGGCCAAACCCGATTTCAGGACAAACTAGTTTAGCCTAGGCCAAACTAGTTTGTCCTAAGCCCGTCAGGATAAACCGGTATAGCCTAGTCCAAACTAGTTTGTCCTAAGCCCGTTAGGATAAACCAGTTTAGACTAGGCCAAACTAGTTGATCTTGATATAGATACGCATTATCTAGGATATACTGGTATGGCCTTTTCCATACATTGTAATATGTCAAGAAAGTCAAAATAAATAGATTATCCAAATAATATCCTCCGCAATAGGAAAAATAATAATTTTTATTATACTATAATCTTATTTCTTGTTTCTTATAAAGATAGGATAAACCGGTATGGCCTTCTGTTTACAAAAATTAAATTTAAAAATTGTGATAGCATGAAAATTAAAGGAGTTATAGTCAAAAACATATTTTATTTTTCTCTACTCCGTAACTGAAAATTTCGGCATGTGATTATTTGGAGCAATGTGAGAGTACGCAGTATAATAAAGAGACCCAAAACTATTGTATTGTGTATAAATATACATAACTATCTGTGCCCGCGACTTCGTTTGCGTGGACTATGAGATTTTACATCCAAAAGTTTTTGCTCAATAACTCCCGTTCCCGTGCGAATTTTGCAATATCGCGTTGCAAGTAAACTTAAAAAAATTCAGGGTTTCAAGGGTTGAAAGGGGGTTAAAACTTGAAAATTATTATAGAAAATATAAAATATTACCTTCTCTTTATTTACACACTAATGTATTTCTTTGTGTTTTTTTTAATTTAGGGGTTGTTTGCAAGGGTTGTAAGATTCTCAAGGGTTGAAATTATTTTAATATGAGGTCATTGTGTTAGAAAACACTTCACGACTTCATCACTTACTATTAGACATGTTTTTTATCGATTAAAGTTTTTCGATTAAGGTTTTGTTTACACCCTTTAAAAATAATAGGCGCAGTTCAGATCATTTTCACTTTTGAAGTCATGGGGTACATAATACTCATATGATTATTTCTTTTTATTATTATTTGTTAAAGTATGATTGTTTGTATTATCATTTATTAAAAAAAATAGCCCTGGTGTCTCCGGAGTGCCAACTACCTCCATACCAAGTTTTATAAAAATCGACAAATACGTCAAAAGTCTCCCATACTAATTTTCACCCCCCCCGCCCCCTCCCAATGAACCCCATGGGGATAGAATTTAAAAAAAATAGCGCTGGTGTCTCTCCGGAGTGCCAGCTACCTCTATACCAAGTTTTATAAAAATAGACAAACACGTAAAAATTCTCCCATACAATTTTCCCCCCCCCCCCCCCCCCCCCAATGAACCACATGGGGATTGAATTTAAAAAAGTAGCCTATATGTTATTCCAGAGTGCCAGCCACCAGCATACCAAATTTCGTGAAAATCGGTTCAGAAGTTTGAGCGTGAAAGAGTAACAAACATCCACACATACATCGATACATCCACACATCCATACATCCATACTTACAAACTTTCACATTTATAATATTAGTAAGGATAATTTTTAACGACATAATAATTGTAATAATTAAGACATTAATGCTTACATAAAAAAAACATTTATTTCTTGCCAAATATAGTATGATTGCACGAGTGAAAACTTAACCACGAATCATTATAAGAAGTAAGAAATAAGATTATAGTATCATAAAAATTATAACTTTCCAATTACGAAGGATTTTATTTGGATAATCTATTTATTTTGACTTTCTTGACATATTACAATGTCTGGAAAAGGCCATACCAGTTTATCCTAGATAACGCGTATCTATATCAAGATCAACTAGTTTGGCCTAGTCTAAACTGGTTTATCCTAACGGGCTTAGGACAAACTAGTTTGGACTAGGCTATACCGGTTTATCCTAACGGGCTTAGGACAAACTAGTTTGGCCTAGGCTAAACTAGTTTGTCCTGAAATCGGGTTTGGCCGGTAACATATACATGTATTATACATATTTCTAAATAGTATTAGGTTAAATAATAAGATAAAACAATTGTAATAAAAACAATACATAATGACAAATTCTTTACTACAGGAAAATGTATGATTTGCGTCTTTGGTTTGACTATTGATAGATGACATCACATGCATTCTATCTGAGTTAATCATTGACCACAGATTGGGAATTGCACAATATTTTCCTAATAAGAATGCAGTTTATTCTATGTAATAGATTTTTTTAGAATATCCAAATATTAAACATGTGTACTTTTCTTATAAGAGTAGGCCTGGTATTCAGACTGATTCCAACCATTATAATGGACAAGGGTAGACTTTGAAAATAAGAAAATAATTAAAAGACCATTATTTAAATTATATTTCGTAGTTAAAGAAAATAAGTTGTTTGCGGTTATTAAAAAAAAACCAGTTCAAAAACTTCAGATCCTAAAACGTTCAAGCTAGCTTTTAGATATTTATTCAAGCAAACATTTCTTCCTATCCCCATAAAAATCGTAGTTAAGCAATAGCAACAACGGCATAACCGCAGCCGTGCAGCGGACGGGCTAAAAATACGGCAGAAATTAAAAAAAAAAACAACCATAGACGACCAGTCTTCCTCTGCTAATCGATGCCAATTACAACTAATGCGGCGAGCGTGTGTGCGTACGCGCAGCCAGTGAAACAACTAGGGGCGAGGCGGTTAACATGCCACTTTTTCAGTGATGTTCACTTTAATGCAGTTGCTAAGGCAAGAGTTAATTTGTACTTATAACCAAATATGTATTAAAAGCCTTATATTCTACCGGTCTTTAAAAATACACTCTAGTATTGGGATTGATTGTCAAGACCTTAAGTAATGCTCCTTTGGTATTGCACCGAGACAAGTCGGTTCGAATTGATCATTATAAGAATGTTAGTCTTGGTCATTGGCAAAGGGTGCTTCCACTCATCAAATCATAATCTAACCTAATTTGATTTTCAGTCGTAAATAGTTTCCTGTAAGAACTCTATAAATGCAATCTGATAGTAGGTATTTAGATAAGGGATCTAGATGAAAATCACATACTCGTACCTAAACTAGTAGAAGAAGATGATTAATTTTTTTCTTATGAAATGTCCTTCCGCTCTCCTAATAAATTTTATGATAAAATAAACTTTAATTTAAGCAACACCTTTGTAAATTATTGGAAAGCAATATTTATTTTGGGTTTTTGTGTTATACGTATATTGTTCGCCAAACAGAGAAGCTTCTAGAACTCCAGATGATGAAATAGCACTAGCCTCCAGAATTCGCCTCTATCGTCCGCCATACTGCGGCGCGCGGGGCGCGGGCGCGGGCAACCTTGAATCCGTGCATCGACTGCACTTGCATCGCGAACGCGCTCGGATTCGCGGCCGGAGCTGCGCTATGCGGCCTAGTTGCAATGTTGCGTTTTGGAGTGGGCGTTTGTTATGTATTTGCGTTTAGGATAAGAAATGCAGTAGATTTTTTAAACTTTTCATGACGGCTGGGTTTTGTTACGTATGTAGTGGTCGTAGTAGGATACGTAGTTGTTGCTACTTAGGACTTCTCTTGCATAAATATATCTATACCCATGTTGCTTGATGGCACTAGAACAAGTTACTCAAAAATATAAAGATACTATTTGAATGTTTATAAATAGTAGTAAACCAAGGTTCATCGGTGTTAAAATAATAGGCATAGTGCACAGAGCACATTTCGTAAATCACTTTTAAAATCGATGTATTTTGAATAGATGTGTTCTATTATTCAGGAACATTTTCTTGCATAGAAACACAGAATAAAAACAAAGTGCATCGCTCAGAATCAACATCCGAACGCACCAATCTGCAACACCTCCGTCCTTAGCGCATCTCGTCTCGCAATCGTCCGTCTCCCTCCCGCGCCGCCTTTATCCGGCTATCGCCGTCCCCCTCGCACCCGCGCGTAATTGGCGCCGCAGGAAGCGTCGAAAGATTGATGATCTAAGCCTCGATCGATCTTTGGAGTGGATCTTTTGCTTCTTTTTTAGCAACATTGCGGGTTCCGTTGCATATTTTCGATTCGACTTTTTTTTTCATTCTATTTTTTAATGTGGAAGCTGCCAGTTGACAGAGAGGTTTATTGCGAAATGAGCTATTTGCAGTCCGTGTCGGACATCTTACATCGAAACATAGATGGATGGTTCAATTTATCATTCTTATTACAACTAAAATAGCGTAACCGATAATTATGTCCAGTCGATACCATCCAATATCTTTAAAACTATCCCGTCCAATTAGCAATCAGAATAATACTATTAGAAAATAATAATAATAGCTAGGAGTTCATAGAAATCAGGCAATTCCATTGAAAAGTGTCCTAGCATTTATAAAATATTGATTTAATAAATTATGACAGAAAATTGCGTTTTATGCCGAGGAAACGGATGAATAAAATATGTATTTATTCATAAATGTTGTAAATTAAGGAAAACGTTTATTGTTGCTTTTGAATTTATGATCTTTTTAGAATTGTGTATCCCATTGAAATTTTAGCGAGTAAAGAGCATGGTCTAATACCTTTACCGTTGAGAAACTTCTCATAGATGGAGATGTTTTCTAATAAGATTATCATTTCACCGACAACTAGTTGGCTCCCCAAATTAATATACAATATTCCCAATTCTATGGCAGAATTTTCCATCAGTTAAAAGTACAATTAATTAAATAAAGGTTAGTTTTAATTTTTAAATTTAATGTTTATTCCAATACACACCTGCTTATCAACATCAACTCTACACGTCTTTTCCTTTCGAGCCTATCCGACACGGACACTTAAATTAACAAATCCAATTCATACGAAAGGCATCATTTGTTCGTCATTTTCTTAGCAATTTGCATTCCCCTAGTAAATTGTTTTCCCTCATTAACCAGTCCTTCGGCCGGAACAGAGCAGTGTAAATGACAAATCACTACTAGTCCAGTCAAAATAGACAAAAATAAGTGCTAACTTAGACAAAATTCGCATAGAGCTGAAAATTGCCAGAGACGTTAAATACATCATAATAAACGAAATATCAAAAATCCCCATCAATCCTACTTCTGCAAAAAAAATTATTCAAGGTCAAAAGTATAAAATTAAGGATTTTTCCATTTTTCTCGAAAACAGTAAGTATTATCGTAAAAATAGGTCAAACAAAAGTTGTAGATTATACAATTTTCTACAAAAATGGTCCAGTCACTTTTTCTTTTCCGACTTACCATTCGCGAGATATCGTGGTTTTAATCATTAGAACATTCATATTTTACATAATATGCATTCATCTGTTGATATCGTTTTTGATCGATATATGACCTGGAATAGGTTCACTAGGGTAACCACGTTAAAAACCGCCCAAGTGTGAGAAAAAAAAACATAGGTTTTGTATGAGAACCCACTTTACACGTTGGTTTCATGTTGTTTCTAGTATTAGATGTTATAGAGGCAACTGAGATAGATCATTCGGTAAAATTTTAACTGTCTAGCACAATCGCATGGGGGCCTGGAAGCGTTTGAAAATACAACTTTTTCAACTTTGTGCATCGCTATATCTCTGAAATGGTTAATCTTAGGAACAAAGTGTTGAGACATTTTTTATAGATAATTACGTGATAAGTAATTTTGTCATACATACTTTTATGATAAAACTTACCGTTTCGCTCAAAAGTGCATAAAACTGATATTTGTGACATTTGACCTTGATTATTTTTTTTTGCAGACGTGGGATCGATGGGGACTTTTGACAGATTATTTGTAATAGTGTTCCCAACATTCATGCCAATTTTCAGCTCTATGCGAATTTTTCCTAGGTTAAATGTCTATTTTGACTGGACTATACATGCTAATAAGCAAGTGTAACATAACATTTCGAAACGTTTATCCTTTACACCACTTTGGCACATTGTAGAGCCCGATACTCTAATAAGATGCAACAAAAACGTATAACCTACTCATTTTACAGATGGAACTTGCGTATAATAAGACGCTATTAAAAATGTTCTACATCTACGAGTACGTAATAGAGCTAAAAAAGCTATTCCTCTGGAATAAAAAATACCACTAGTTTAAGGAAACTACGTGTGTTCAAGGGAACATTACGCAATGTGTTGATAAGACTAAAAAAACACTCACCGCGTGTCGCTATAGAGACAAGTTCCCTGAAATATTTTTTTTACATTAAATATTTACATGGCAACCCTACACGGAACAGATGGAATAGGCTCACGCCGCGACCGCTCTGCCCTTCAGGAGTCCTAGTGACCTAGGCCAAGTCTAGCACATTAGTGGAAGGACACACTAGCGGCTGACTTGATTACAGTGTTGCCAGAGTATACATAATTTATTGTTTCCACCAAACTTTGTTTGTTTTGACAATACAAGTAATTGTGTGTGACTATTACGTATGTGCTCCACTGAATAAATGGTCCATTTGGTAGTGCTCCACTCTGGGGTGGAGGAATTAGGTTCTGAAAATTAGCTACAATGAATTCCAATAAGATTTTTACCTTTATTTTATTTTATTTTCTCAGTGAGAAAGCATTCATTTCCTATAGGAATTGCTATAGTTAATATCTTTATTTCTCGCCACGTAGACACAAAACTCTAGAATTAATGTATACAGTGTATTATTTTTAAAGTAAGTTAGCAACATTATTAATTTAAAGTATCTTGCCAGTCGTTGTGACCCTTTGGGGAGGACTTCCATTTGCCGCAATATCATTAAATATAAACACTGTTCTAGCCTTCTAAATGTATTTTGTCACCACGGTAATAGTGTTAACAAAGACTTAGGTAATAAAGCGAAATTTAATCCTGATATTGTTTTATTTAATTGAATATCGCGTCAGGCAATGAATTAAGGCATTAAGTATATACATTTTCCGGGGACCCTAAAAACATTTGTTGGAATCTCCAATTTATAACTAGTTTATGTACGGTGTTTTTGAAATAATCTTATTTTTTTCTATTTTTGTTTCAGGTAAGCCTTTTTATATTGCTACGGTGGCTCGTCCCTATCTTTCTCGAACTCCATGAAGATGAGTACAAATTTTTGTACCATAATTCAAAGATGCTCTCTGTTTTGATTAAGTCTTTGCCAGTAATGTTCTTCTTCATAACAATCTTTTGGAGAGGCAGCTCAGTATCATTATGCGTATATTTCTCTATGTCATATGCAACGTACAGGGCCGTCTTAAACTAGGCTGGGGCCCTTGGGCACACAAGAATTTGGGGCCCTATTGGAAAGTAAAAAATGGCTTACTAAGTAGGGTAACCAGTATATTGATTGGCACCTAATGCTGACTTTTGTCTTTGGCTTCAAAAATTCAATTGGACTAACGTTAGTTACAGATTTATTTAGCATTAATGGATTTTTAGATACAAACAGATTCCTAAAATGATACTACAATTTAAAAATGTATCCTTAATTATTTAAAAAAACTCAAAATAATAGTCACATAAATGTATAGTCATTAGCACTATGGTGCAGTGATTGACACTGTAACTTAGTACAATCATTGGCACTCACAATGGCATTGCAATTATTAATTAGCATAGTGCCAACCTAGTTACTACAACTATTTAATTAATAAAACTAATTTTACGGATTAAACTCGCGTGTATTGGTATTCTAAACATCTCTAAATAATGTTTAGAATACCAATACACGCGAGTTTAATCCGTAAAATTAGTTTTATTTCAAATATTTAATTAATGCTTAAATTGAATCAGTCTTCTGATGAATTCATGAAAATACTGGATATCTTCATTATTTCATCGTCTGAGAATCAAATCATCGACTTGTTGACGGTATAGACTGAGCGTAATCAATAGGTGGTTGTATAGAAGTGGTAAGATGAGGTTCCGCGTCATATGCCAACAGTCCAACGATGGCCTGCCGCGGTGGGTGTGGGCACTCTCCCGTCAGCATTGCACCAACGGCTGTCGTTAAGGGACAGTAGGCGATAAGGTACGCCGCGGAGTTTGTTGGGATCACCTCTAGTGGCCCTAGGAATTGCACCTTAGCCCAGGAGCAGCTGCCGGTCTTTTCCATCTCAGCACCCTCAGCCGAGAGTCCCACACACCACCTTGGGTAAACCCCTGCCCAAGGGTGGGTGGGTAAAAAATAAAACTAGGATTATAGGATTCAGAAGTATAGCGATTGCCAGGTCTGCCAATGACTGAGCGGTAATATATATTTCAGTGCAATTATTGGCATAGCAAAAACTGCGTGAACACAAATCTTTTTTTTTCGAAAAAGTTAAGAATCATATTCCTAACACATAATATCATGACGTAAACCTAAAATATCCTTCAAATGGTTACCTGAAATCGTATATAATTCACTTCCAAGGCACGCCTCACCAAACGTTTTCAAGTTAAAATTGCCGCGAACTTTCACTGTTGATTTAGTCCAACAGAAAAACAATTAAGACGTCATTTTAGTGTAGAGTTAAGTATTTCCATACGTAAATGAAATTTGCCGCTAAATAGTAGTTTCTTCATATCAAAAACGTATTTACGAAATTAAATATTTGAAATGAAAGGCAAAAGTGCCAATCACTGGGGGGGTGCCAAGAATGGTACAGTTTACCCTATGACCATTTATTTCTGTATTGTATTGGGACAGCAACTTAGTATCAATTCGTCCAGTAGTTTTCATTCTTGCAATATAATTCATCATAAATTCCATTTGAATTTGGAAAACTTGTAAAAGTTTCTGAGAAATCACTATTTTTATTTTGGTAAAACTCTGGCCCTATTCGAACCCAAATATCACGAACTTCTTCCGGTAAAATGTCGTTACAGTAAGTAACAGGGTCAGGGGACACAGATACATTATCTACGCTTGCAGTTGTCATTTCACAGTACCTTGAAGTCAATAGTTCAGCATCTAATGTGTGTTTGTCATCTTTGTCACACGTAACCTCTTTTTCCTGGTGACATTCAGAGGTACTTTTGTCTTGTGGTGATGAGAATGAAATCCAGTGGCTTATTTGTTTCTTCAACCGTAAAAAACGAAGTGAGCTTTGGAAGTTCTTCCGTAATTTCTTTTTGAGCTATAACTTTTTTTCTTTTTTGTGAACCACTTAAATAATTATGTTCTTTTCGACAAAATGAAATAATGTCTAAACGAACAAATCAAAACTTTTTTTTTATCTTACTGATATCAATTTTAAATTTCAAACAAAACAAAATAACGCTACTCACTCACGAGTCTGAAAGTTTAATACATCGTTCGGGGATTCCCCCAACCAATAGACAATGTCGACATTTATGTTAGGCCTTGTTTAAACGGTGCAGCTTGACTTTGGAATCGGAGGGATTGCATGAGTGATCGCTTGATAGTGTACCTACTTAGTAAATTCGGTAAGATAGGATGCGTTCGAAAATATTATTAATTAGTACAGTAGGAATAGGCGCAGTCATCAATGTAATATGATGGCCTAATATATGCTTTGTATTGTCCTTGTACCTTCTGATAAGATTATTGATATGTGAAAAAAGTGTGTGAATATGAAATGAGCCGGACAAAAATGTTTTGAGAATAAATGTGTCAGAGATATTGTCGGACCTTCGGGGGCCCCCTCAGAATGGGGGCCCTGGGCACGGGCCCCGTGTGCCCTTATGGTAAAGACGGAACTGGCAACGTAAATCGGTGCAGCGTAAATGCAGAGTGCATACTACCGCACACAACTCGTACTTAGCTAATCCTCTGCAACTATCTCATATACATAATATCTATTGATATGTGCCGTATCATTCTAAGATATAATTAACTTATCTGTAGCACGGAGCTAGTTACACAATCGGATCGCACACGTCGCGGGTTCGTCGCCCTTCGATTCGCGAATGATAAGAGTGACCCGCGATACCCCGGCAGTTGCTGACACGTGACCAGGCGGAAGTGTTTAGCGGATTACAAGTGGAATATGAAAACAAGAGTGACAGCAGAAAACATATACGGCCTAAGAGAACCCAGAATCGTCAAATGAGCTGTAACACGTACACTGCTGGAAAAAAGCTCTCTCTAAGTCTTCACCAGACTGGTCAAGTACTGACCTCATCCAAAGTTAATAGCTTAAATTGTGACCAGATGGTTTGATTCCTCTTTCAAAGCCTACTCTCTCTACTTTTTCGCCAAAACGGCCAAAAGCATCCAACTGTGTTGTCCTAGTCCTAGTCATTGGTGCCCTTCTTAAACCAATCCACAGTAATCTCTTAAACTAGATAAGCATCGAGCTTAATTTCATACCTAAAGCTTTTAGTCTCTTGACTATCAACTTTGTTTTATAACATGAAATTAAGCCATCGAATATGCCCTGTTCGATTCAATAAGTGTAGTCAAAGGAAAAGTCAACATACTATTAACATATCCTGTTTCTTCTAGCACTTGTTTAGTTATTTCCCTATGTTGACTAAGCGTTGCACACTCTGCGGTCATCCATTCATACGATTGATAACGCGACCCCGCCTATCACACACCGTTTACATTGTTGCAACAAATCTCGTGTCAATCATAAATGGCAGCTTACGTCAATAGGTATAATTAAAATAAGCATAAGTATTATTGCAAGAGAAAGTTTTCATGCGTTTATAGTGTCCAGTGGTTTGAAATAAAATGTATCAAATCCCAAGGAAGCTCAAATTAATTTGGATCACATCTAAGTAGTTCCTTATTTAGAAAATAATGTTATATCGCTTTGGATAATCTAATTGGGCTGCTAATCAAAACGACAAAGATGTTATTATTGCACGTGTATGGCAGAAATTATTTTTAGTATTCTTTATATAATAATGATAACACCAAATCGACCTTAGACAGTGGTCATAACGGAAGATTATGTAACATCATGGATGATGTAATGCATAATTAGAAAAGTTCAAGTTATTTGGCCTCTCTGAAGTTGTCATAAAGAGTGCTTACTTTAGTGATTACAGTGGTATACTACGGATAAATATGTAATAAAACACCTGTATTTTGGCATTATAGGCTAAATATGTATAAGATAATTTGTAATTATCTATTTTCTATATATAAAAGATAAATAACGCTATATTTCCGCATCTTTAATGTATGCAAAACTCTTTGGCATTAACTTACTAGTCTAATTAACAAATGACTTAACAAACTCGCTGTCGGTCTCCTCGTATAAAATTAAATGAAGCGATGAATATAATGAAATTACCATCGTCAATTTAATTCAAATGCTAATGGATTCTTGTTGAAATTGATATAAATCGTTAGAACAAACACTACTTTTTATTAAAACTTTTTACATTCCAACTTTTTAACGAACTAAATCCTATTATTCGGTAGTTAACTTTAGAACATCACTAAAACTGTACGCTATATAAAGCCCACATACTTGTCAAGTTAATGGGCCATAAATCTGAAATGCTATTTACATTTCAAGTCTAGCATCTAGACCGGCTTTAAAAATGTATTACGATTCATCAAATACCCGGAAGCGAGTGTAAATGTGTTAGTGCCCACATGCGACGCCGACGTGTGCTACACGGAACGCGTAGACATGTTTTATTCACGTACCACGCTTCCCTGTTCACTATGTAAATATTCGTAGAGCAACCGAATTATCTACTTAGGCCGAACAACAACGATTGACATTGGTTCTACATTTGTACCCGACCCCGCCAGCGCTGCTAGACCCCTCCCGCTCCAAGTACACTCGTCGCCGCAGAGACCAGCCCGGGCCGGTCGCTCGGTGAGTGTGTCACGTGGTCTGCGCGCGCGCAACTTTATTTGTAAAGTCGGTCAATGCCCCGAGCGTTAGATAAAAAACACACAAATTGTTTACGTGGTTCGTTACGCAAAACGGTGATTTGATTTTTTCTCGCACACTGTTTTTTTTTCGATATCATTGTTACACGATATGGTATTAGTGTCCAATCTGTCATTGAATGCTTTCAAATTAATCCCAAAAGCGTGTCTTAATAAATCATTTTGAAAATTACCCGATAATATTTCACAAACAATTTATTTTTATCTTAGTTAAGATAAGACCCGGAGACAGCAATTAAAACAATAATCGGAATAACATCAATTATCACCGAATAGTACAACCGCGCGATGAATTAATACACCCCGTTAAGCGGTTAGTGAAAACCTGTTAGGTAACTCGGGAAATGAAAGAAAGCTCCGCGACGAAAGTGGAAAAAGCTGTGCGCACACTAGCTCGGGCGGCGGGCGCTGCGAGTGTGCGCCGCACGCACACCGCCGCGCCGCGCACACAGACGCGCGCACGAAAACGAAAGTGCCGAGCGGCGCCGAGCGCGCCCGACCCGGCTTACGAAGTCAGTGGAACTCATCGCCGAAACTGGGACATCAGTCCGCAATTCGACGCGAACGCCGACAGACGCGGCGTGCGGTAACACACGCCCGATTACGCTCTATGACATAACTGAAACTGGTGATAATGGTGAATGTGTAAATAGTAAACATGATGGCTGTGGCACGACCGGCTAGCGCGGGGCCCGAGGCCCGCCGCTCCCCCGCGGCCGACCGCCGCGCGCTCAGCGCCGACGAACCCAGGACCCTGGCTGCGAGGAAGGCCTACCCCGAGCCCGCGACCTCCCCTCTACCATCCCCCAAACACCAAAGCGAGGAGGACGAAGTGCCGTTGGACTTGACCGTGCGCAAGGAGATAACCGTTTGCGATTTCGCGCGCCACCCGTTTGTGGACCCGGCGGACTATGTGCGTGCCCAAGTGATGCTGCGGCAGTCCAGGGACTACCTGGCCACCGGCAGAGACTCCGGGACTGAATCCGACGACTCGGCCGGCCGCCTCAGCCCGGGAGACGATGCTGTCTCCGGAAAGGCATACAAGAAATCCCTAATGAAGAGATACAGTAAGTTTGCACACAATTTTTGCTACACTGAAGATGCACTGATTATTTTACGTGCGAAAGTGAAAAGTTTTATTTTTTTTTTTTTTTTTTTTTATAAAGAGGCTAACAAGATGACCTCACTCCACCTGATGGTAAGCGGTAGTGAGATCCAAATATGAGGTCGACAGGCACAATAGACCATATTGAGCCTGTCGCACTCACCCTGAAAGCCGTGAAAAAGGAGACCACTGCTGCGGCAACAACGAGACAAGGTGTGGAGTCTCGCATTGGTATTGAGCTGTGTGGGTCGGAGTTGGCCAGTCCGCCGGACGGAAGGGCCCCCGTTTCTACGGGTCTCCCAGGCCGGCGGGCTGATCCGCTCCGCCCGCACAATACCGCCGCTAAGACTCCACTGGTCCGGCGCTTGCCGCAACAATGGTCCCCCCTGGCTCCGGTTCGTACAGTGCTGATCCCGGAACGCGACCTGACCAAGAGAGGTCAGAGTCACTTGGCGGGTTTTACACAACTGTATGGTGGTAACAGCAACCGGTCGACAAAATGTCTCCCACCTGAACAAAATGTCTCCCACCTGAAACGTATTTGTATTTGTACGCGCTACGGCGTAGCGGCGCTCTACGGAGCCCTTGCTACGAGCAGGGCCCGTAGCGGTGCACCGGGCCGGCGAATTATGTCACCTCGACACTTCACTGACCTAGCGCAATGGGCGGCTTCAATTAAAACTTTTCCAATTATGTAATGCAATATTATTTGTTATTTACGACGCCTTCGATACTGCGCCGGCTTTTTCTGTCCAACTCTATAAAGTATTGACACTTTGAAAATAAAACTAACGATTGCATTTCCATACTTTTATTTTTTACTGATCGCGTTATTTTTCTCATTTCGATCGAGTTAAAGCAGCTAACAAGACTTTATTTTGTTTTGCTAAATGTAGTTTGAATTCTAGACGTATTATTATTTATTATCCTAATTCAAAATTCTTATCGTATAACTGAACACATTTTAATGTATAACTTGCATAATAATCACAGCTTATTTTTCCTTGTATTTAAATTACCATTTTGGCATTTGGCTATACCGACAACTTTTAATAGCCTAAACAATTCTCAAATATTTTAGATATAAACATGTACCTAAGACCTACTTTCATTTATACTTGCAAGTGTTTTGAAAAAATCTAATTAAATAGGTATTATATACATATAAGCACTTTTTATAAGCACTTTTTATACAATGTTATCACTTTAAAATAATTCAAGAATTCATTGAATCTTCCAAATCTTCGCAATCTCAATTATTGTGTTGTCAAGTCCATTATGCATTGGACAAATTGCACTTATGATTTCATTGCAATCTTCAAATTTTTGTATGCGGTTTCTATTTGTCTGGACAATGTTTACACACAAGAGGCCGGGCTAGGCAATTTGTGTTAGCATGTTTACTATGCCGTAAGCCGACAATAACTATTGTTCGCGAAGAATGCTGCACGTGGACATGTCTGGATTCAGTCTAGACTTAACTGAATAGCCAGTTAGGAACTAAAAAGGATTACTTTCAAAGTATTTTTTTACAATTTGGTGCAATTTCAAGTTGTACTTGGTGTAAAAAAAAATTGGCTTCTAAAATATATTAGCCGAAGATGATATTCCCAATGATATCCCATATTGACCGTTTTAACAAACTCTTCAAAAAAAATAGACTATAATTTATCCGCAAGCGTAATAATCCCTATCAAGATACATGTTTTAATAATTGTACAACTGTGATGACTTGTATATAGTCATTTTGAGGAAACTACATATGACCTAAATAAAATTAGGAGAGACATGTAGCAAATATTAGTGTTTCAGTTAGCAACCGAAAAATTCCGTGTAACAGTCCCCGTCTCTGCCTGAGGGAAAATATAATCATGTATTGTTACATCATTGTTCTATACATATCCGCGAAAATTCGTTTTACAACCAATTATATTATCAGGACCCTCTTCATGTTCTTCGGAACCTTATTTGAGTAACAACTTTTACGGAGAACTATTTTTGTTTACCTACCGAACATAATAATATTTAACAGTAACAAATATGAAGGCTTTTTAATTTTTTTATGTATATTGTAAATCAAGATTTATTTCACTATTAAACTGTAGTATTTAGTTTGAATTGCTTACAGAAAACACAGTAGGTACTGAAATCAAAAGTAGGTAGGACCCTCTATTATGAATGGCAAATAACAGGAAAACTTTTACAATTACCACGTTATATCTGAGCATAACTCTCTTAAATACACATTGGGTAACATCTGCCTCTATATTGCCTATGTAAAGGATTAAAAATACAAACTGTCTGGGTTGATTAAATATTTAAACAAAACATGTCTCATATATTTTGATATTTTGTATAGTAGGTACGCCCAAACTAAACAAAAGATCACCAACATTTTGCTGTTTTCCATTATAACATCTTACGTCGCGATATAATTCAGCAACTACATTCGAATGTTGCGAAAAAGAGCAGGAAAATTTGTCACTCTTGCTCCGACTATAGTGATTAATCGCCATTTTGATGGACACACCGTGACTATCTTCACTTACGAGTTGATCGAGAACAAAACTTGCAAACATCATGAAACAAAACACGGTGCAGTACGAATCGGGCGCGGCTTGCGAAACAAAAGAAATGCGAAGTTTTCATTGCTGACCGATGACACTTCCACGCGCGATGGAGCACGGTTTGCAAGATCAGCGCTTGGGTCATTGACACGGAAGCGTACACAATAATTATGTTATTTAGTTCGCGATAATGCATTGTTTTAGATTTCGAAGTACTCATTCTACTCGTCGACACTTTACTTCGAAGAATTTATAATGTATCGCTTCTTTCTATCAACACATATGATATGTCTTGACTTACAATAAATGAGGTAATTTGTTAGTGTGACCAACTTTTAGTCGAAATTTAAAGGTATCTTACGTCAACCTAGTTCTTACATTTTAAGTAATCGCCGATCAAAACAAAACATCGGTAGCTCAAAACAAGAAGTATACAATAGTACAAAATGCAAACGGCCGGTCAAATATGTATTCGCTTCGTCATTTTTGATTCGTGGTTACGAAACCGCCGCTGTTTCCTCACACGTATTTTGCCTCAAGGCTGTGGTAAGTGAAACAGCAACACGTTACGCACCGGGCTTGTCATGAGGAGGCTGAGGTCAATGCAATGAAACTACGATGATACAGATCGTCTTGATTATTAGGCAAGGATTAGAGAGTTGCAAAAGCCTGCATGTTGTTGATCACTGAATTCTCAAGCCTGCGTATGATGCATACTGATTCGCTATTCAATTGCTACAATCCTCTTAGTACTGTAACTAGAAGATGAAGAGTAAAGACTATATTTTAAAACACAAAAGGAACTCGACATCTCTTAGTTTTGTTCACTGTTAAATAGTAATACCTATAAATGGAGTATTTTGAAGGGTATACTTTGTCTAACTGATGCGCCAGCCTTATAAAGAACTTTAATCAATTAGGAATGACTTATGCTACAGCTATACTAGACTTGTAATTATAAACATACAGTATTAAATAACAATGATGGCTGACCCAGTGATTCGCGGTAGCGGGTTCGATGACCGCCGCTTCCTTACCGGGCTGATTAGGTACGGTGTTGGGTTACCTTTGAACACATCACTGCCTTTTTTGCAACTATGCAAGTAAACAATACCTCGGCAAGTAAGACGAGAATTTCTTTGTTCTTTGATATTTGTTGGCGCTTTGGCAATTCCACAGTTAAGGGAAGAAGCTAAAGACTCTATAGACCTATTGCTTTAGAAAAAAAATCTTTTCTAACAAGCCCTTAGTCCTATTTATGTACAGTAGACTTATACATAATAGCTACGAGTATGAATATGCCGCGAATACTATTCGCTTAGAAAATGGTTGTATATAAAAGTAGGCATTAATGTGGTTATATTGAACACACGAACAAAGGCTGTATAGCAACGCGCATCGCACGTTATTACACGCTGAAGCTTCGTAAATTTTTACACATCTCTAAACGAGAATCCGGGGCAGATGAACCGATTTATATCGATCCATTTTCCGGTCCAGACGGAATCGATGGCACGAAACTGTCTGGATACAGGGAAAATGACACGGATTGATTATAAAGAGTAGATATTAGTCGGGCATTTTTTTATTAGCGCGCGCAGATGTGTGTAACCCATTTTTTTTTCTGGAATGTTGATTAATATGATGTTGGAGAAATGATCTGATAATATAGCAACCTCATTGCTCGGAAATAAAGTCATAGCAATCGTGTTTTGCTTTGAATTATCTGTTTTGGAACACATATTTGAAAAATCTGTGAATATGTATAGTTTGATGCACACTTGCGTACATCTATACTAATATTATAAAGAGGAAAGATTTGTATTTTTGTATGTTTGTAATGAATAAACTCAAAAACTACTGGACCGATTGCAATAATTTTTTCACCATTAGAAAGCTGCATTATTCAGAAGTAACATAGGCTATATTATATGTTTTAAAAAATTAGGGATCCTTACTAAAACTCCAATAATGTAACCCAAGGTGTAAAAAATAGACCTGAAAAATTCCTTACGTCGCCTGCGCTTCGAAAACTATTGAAGATAGAACATAACCATTTACTAAGACTTTGCAGAACTCATCATTATCTACAAAAAGTGTCGCAACAGCACATGTCTAAATATTATAGTTATGTCACAGCAAGCGGTTTTTTATTCTAAAAATTTAATTTATATGCCGCCGCTTGAAAGGGCTCTTTATTTGTACCTTGGTATTAATCCTTAAAAAAATAAGTTACTTTATATTCAAAACGGCTTCAATACCTTTTTATAACTTTTTGAATTATTCAATTCGGACATTTAATTCGGAAGATATCACGAGTTTAAAAATGCAAGTATTAGAAAAAAGTCGCGTGGTTGCCGCCACCGCGCCCAGCTAGCCAGCATGCGATGTAGGCTCCATGTAAGCGTCAGTGGGGTACGGGGGAGTCAATGTAATATGTAATATAATAATATTATAAAGAGAAAAGGTTTGATTTTTTGTTTGTTTGTTTGTTTCGAATAGGCTCCGAAACTACTGCACCGATTTGAAAAAATCTTTCACTGTTGGAAAACTACACTATCCCTGAGTGTCATAGGCTTTTTTTAGATAAAAAAAATAGATTTCTCTTACGGGGTTAAAATATATTATTACATAGAGATAGAGATATCCCCGAAGCGAAGCGAGGGCGGGTCGCTAGTTTTGTATATTTATCTTATGAAAGCCACCGCCACAGGTACTTTCCCATGACGAGAAAGGGTGCAGGAAGCAATGCGCTTGCGCATCTGCCAAATAATATCTGCTATCAAATCTCTTCCCTGTCAGGGCTGTCTCTTCGCACTACCTACTTATGAACCGAAGTTTATAAATATGTGTACCTTAAAATACTTTAAAGTAATCTTTATTATCACTTTCATTTCTTTTAAAATAATCTGACCAAATAGCCCAAATACACTGTACCTATAGTTTTGTTATCATTCGAATACAAAGAAGAAGATTTACTTCGTTGGTTTGATATAAGATCGAATCTCCATCTCTCTATATCTTGCGAGTAATGGCACAATCATAGACTCAGATAGATAAGATATCTACAGTTACCTATAAACGAGACTCAAGTTTAATAGTAAATTCGGTTAAAACGAACCACTTGTGTGTTATCTAAGTTTGATTGAATATAATAGTATTTAAATGATATTTAAGTAGGTCCTAGGGTCGCAGCCCTTGGGCCGCGCTACCTGCCCTGCGCGGGCGCAGGTCGGAAGTGAAAGGTGCGTAAAAAATCACATTTGTGCGTGATCGACCAGCGGATGCACGTGATCGGGTTAACTTTGATTTTGAACCTTTTCCCAACATTTTACTTGTCGTCTTGTCCCACATTCTGTCGGATGTGCACCCGATTAGAAGTGTCATATGATACAAACTGACCCAGTGTTAAGACTGAGAGAGTTAAGGTGTAAAGTCATGCAAACTGTCAACAAAATCTAGAAAACTATTATTAGAGAGTAATAGCTTATTATGAATAAGTTATCAAATGTGATCAGGAAATATATTTATATCTAGTGTCGGTATAAGTTGTAAATTTTAGTTTGTTATCAAACTCCGTCCGGAAATATCATTATCTTTTAATTCTTGTAGTCGCGAAGAGTTTGCAATCTTAAACAAGATTTTATCTTTGGATGCCTATTTTAGTCATGTCGCAGTTCTTAAACATTGTTCCGCAAATAATTTAAAATCATTGGAAATACATGTATTTTAACACAAGTCGGGTCTGCCAATTATATTTTGTTAAGAGGCACGACATTTTTTTTAATAACAACCGGTGTTAATTTGATTCGAACTCTTGAACCAGGACATCATTCCGCGGTCGTTGTTCTTCCAATTTGCATATACCTATTACTTAAAAAACATAATTTATATCGCGAACGAGTATAATAATCTATGGCGGGCCCGTTCGTATACCTATTCGCCATTAGCCCACGTACTGGCCGCTACCTGTTTCTCCGAAATCCAAATATCAAACAAATAAAAAAACAATTTCGAATTCATATCAATTCCTTTCCACGTTCCATTCGTCACATTAATCGAACAGCGAAATTTAAACCCTAACATACACCGTTTTGGTTCAATATCGATAATTCAACATTTTCGTTAGTCCGTTCCAAGTCGATGTAAACAATAGAATGTCCCGAAAGGGTGAGGAAGGGTTGGTCTTTTTTTAAATAGCTTCCTGCAAACTATCCGTCTTTGTCACACTAGCGTATTCAAACACAATCTGACAAGGATAACAAATATACTCCTCACAGATTTTTTCTTAAAATGCATTTTTAGTATTCAAATGACGCTAGCGTATCCGTTTTTAGAATTTCAAAAATAAATAGTTGCCGCTAAACGAAGCTATTGGTAACCTGTAAACAGTTTTACAACTTCCTGACAAAAATGGGGATTGACGATGATTTTACGCAAAGCAAATTAACTCATCCGTCACCGTAACAATGGAGTGGTTCCTTTGTGTGTGGAAGGTTTAAAAAAAATTTAAGACTTAAAAAAAAGTTGTTAATGGGCCGTGCCTATTCGCCTCTACCAGATCTTCCTGGCAACCGTTCGCGGACAGCCGCAATCAAAACTAGTATATTAATCACAAGAAACCTGTTATCCGTAGTCTATGTAACACATGTGATTAGATTAGGGAATAGTTCCGTTATACATACATTAAAATATGAAATAGATCTACTACGGGTGTTATAGGTTCGATTTTTACACGTGGTAGTGTTATCCACTTCGACGATATTAACGGCCATATCAAAGGGACACAGCAAAATACATAAAGAAAAATTAAACATCGTTTTAGTAAAAAAAACATGACTCATTTCGGTGGTGTTGTACCGAACAGCGACCAACTCAAATCATGATTTGTGGACTTTCCATGGGTCCTACACATTGAAGACCACTTGCCTTCTGACCACAACATACGGACATCGGTAGGTATAGCCGGTTGTTGTGAAACGGCTTTAGAAGAACGAAGGTCGCGGCATGGATGCGGCCGCGGAGCAACGCACGCCAATACATAACAGATAAGATTAGACGTATCAATAAAAACCTTTTTATCTGGTCTTTGTCCTAATTTTTTTTTGTATGAATTCAAATTTCGAAATTAATGACAAAACTGACTTTGCAGTGTTATGCCTTTGTCACGTTTTAAAATAAAATATATTGATACAAATACTTCTTAAATAACCGTACTAAAAGACTCCACAAACACTAATGTTTGCTATTCTAAAATGAGAAAAAAAACTGTTTCAAATGCCATTAAACCGTTTTTGCAACACTCGAACTGAAACATGTGAACTGATTATGCTTTCTCAATAAAAAGCCCTTAATAGGGTCACATTGTACGGGTAAAAAAACCACAGTTTCCGTAACTAAACACCGCTCACCTTGCCCTATCGACTGACGCAAAAAAAAACATTTAACCCAATTTTTTGGAGTGCATTAAAAAACCTTACCTGCCGGTAGCGGGTGCACACCCCCACGCCAAAAAAAAGCATAACTGTAAACCAACCTTTTTGACAGATTGCCGTTCTGTCAAAAAAACTTTATGGCGGAGTGTTTCGCGGCTTTTTTGCGCAAAACTTTTTGTTTGCGAATCCACGTTCCGCATTTCGCAACGGTACAGCACTCTTTTGTCTATTGCAGATGTTTTAGAACACACTATTGGTGCTGGAATGGTTTCCCAAAATTGTTTTGTTTGTTAACCTCTTTTCGTCTTTCACCCAATTGTAAAGAAAGCGTTATTCTGTATTTTTAACAACATGTTTTGCAAAAACATTACAGTGATAACGCAGAGTCCGAATAATTTGGAAGACCGTCAAATCACAAATTCTCATTAATCCCACCATTTTGCAGTAATAGGTACTTTTAGAAATAGTGATAGCATAAGCGGGAGATCAACTGTACTATGTATTATTGTCTAGCCGTGCGATGCGTCATTTGCAGACGGGAGGTAATGGCATATATCTCTGACGTCACTGCCGCTTCCGGTCATACAAACACTAACATAGCCAACAGGTAAAACCCACCGTTTGGATATGTGAAGCCATTCTGTGAAACCAATGACAATAGGATAACATTAATTACAACTAAGATGAAACTAGCGCATTTTTATACAGTAGGTACATAAAATACGTAAGGATATTTAAATTATATTATTAACTTTTACTTTTTTTTGTTTTACACGAGTAGCGGAGTTATATACTTTCAACAATTAAAAAAATTAATTACTAAGTAATCAATTATATAAGTCCAATTGGGATTATAATGATGAACGCAGAATAGAATTAATTACAAACGTATATTTTGCTCACGACTTAAACGATCGAATATTTTATCCTCTGAAGTAGTTCCATAAAATAACGAATAAGTTGTCATAAATTGTCTTTTAAAATAGCTTTAATATGATATTTTTAAGGGTTAAAATAAACAGCCGCCCTTATTTCCCGCTCGCGCGGTCGCGACCGCGTTACGTGCGCTTGCGCAACCGCCCGACCTTGCCGCATCCGCGGCTCCGAAACTACGAGAAGCGGACTCGTGACGCGATAGGGCTCCGCTGGCGGATTCAAGGAAAAACTCGTTTGTATGCGTAAAGAATGCTGTACAAAATTTATTTTGAAAGTTTTTTTTTAAAGTTTTTTACATAATTAAAAAAAATAAATGTTGTGTACAAACGTGTTTTCACGAAATGTAGATCAGAGAACATCCATGTGACTCTACCTAGAGTTGTATTGAACCCTATCCAAAAATTTCACTAGGAACCAATGTGACAGTCGTAGATGCTAACCCTATCGCCTAATATTTCGGTATCGCTCTCCAATTTAAGTAATGCAGTTTAAACCACCACCTGACATTTCGGCTAGACGTGTTTCAAGATTCGACGGATATTACTCCAGCTCCACACGCGCAGGAAATTGGTTAACGCTCAGGCGAAAACAGAAAAAAAAACATGCGCTCTGTCACTACTGCAGATCTGGGTATTAGAGTCGTAATGGACTTTATTCCCTTGTGATAAGGGCGATGCGTTCTGGCCGCGCGTTGGGCAAGCCATTGCGTAAGCGCACTTCGCACACCTTGAGACGCCCACAGACATTTCAAAACCACGACCGCTTTTGTTCCGCGCGGGCCTGGGATGTTTTGATAGCACTCATTATTTATAAACAAGCAAATAAACATTTTATTGCTCGTTAATAAGGTTCACGCTAGTTAGTAGGTCGTGCTTGGGTTACGTAGTAAGCTGTACGGTAAATAGGTCAGATCATTTTTAACTTGACTGCTAATTTCTAGTCTTGTACTAGTTAATGTCTTAAACAGTCATCATTTTGACAAACAGAATATATTAAAAACCGAAATTTGTTTCGGTTCTTCCTACTCTCTATAAAATTCACTTGTATTATAAAGGATTTGTGGTAAATATATATCCACAAATTATTTATAACCGTCTCCGGAAACGGTCACTTCCTAATGTATCACTAAATTACTTAGAAATACTTCAATAAATACTGTTGTAAGCTGTCTAATATAAATCAAAACGCCACGTGGAGATACCCGCTCGCCTCTCTAAAGTGGGACAGACGAACAAAATTGTGAGGAAATGAGTGACATTTCTAAGAAAGAATAAATATGCAACAATACTGTTTTAAATCTACTAAGTTTTCGTAGAACAACGGAAAATGTTAAGATGTGTTTTATAAATTCATGGATTTGCAAATTTGGTTTTCGTGGAACACTTACAAGATTGTTTTTATTTGTTATTATAATTACATTACATATCCCAAGTGTACCCTTCACCGTTTGAAGGTTATCATTAATACCGATCGCACTAAACAGAAGTAATGGAGTCTCAACTGGCCAGACAGGGTAAATAGTTTGTTCAGAGAATGCGAGCGATTTCAGGGTCGTCTCGAAGGCCTGGATAGGTTCTAGACTAGCGAATTGTTATTATTCTAAGGCTGTCCGGCCCACGAGTGGCCCTCGCCGCCCTTCCCCCTGTATTAGTCGGGAATTCGGAGCGAAACGCGAGGGAACGCGTGTATTGTTATGCCACATTACGTCTTACGTAATATAATACATAATTAACGCACTTTTCCTGGCCAATTTTGAATCAATAAACCTGATATTTGTACCGGACTAATGGTATTACTCACAAAACTCTCGTATGTAGGACAATAACAAGTAAATTCGATTATAATCATGATAACATAACGATTAATTGAAAAACATTGTAAAAATCATGTACTTATCTTCCTAGCATCGTTTATATCAACACACGAATGCTATGTTACTTCTTTTATAACGTTGTAGTAGTATTATACATATAATATTTTACTATTTACTTGGTTTATTAACATTGTGTTGTAGCTTTTGTAATAGACTTTTAAATAAAGCCATTTATTTAAATAATTAAGTTTGTCACCAATTTATTAAAAGCCTTAATAATTGCCGATGACTTTTAAACAATTAAATAACCTTCTGTTAATGAGAAAAGAAAATGTATGCCCTTGCTATCGCTCTCGCTTCTGACTTAGACCTTTAGCCTTGAGTCTAGGCAGCCCAGGCGGCCTAAATACAGTTTATGTAATACCTAGCTCCTGAGGCTAGATCCTAACATGGCTACAAAACTATAATTCATGTACATAGGCCGTCTAATATCGAACATTAGCCGTGTTGACTCTAAATTTTGTTGGCAAGCTTTTGGAACATAATTAAGATATATTTTAATAGTACAGAGTTGTAATAGTAGGCATAGATAGCAAAGTGTTTATAGTGCTTAGTGTATTTAATTAATAAATAATAATGTTAAATATCTTCTTAAAATTGTTCAACGGTCGAATTCAAGTTCTTTCGTAAGAGTAACCAAAAGGTACAAGTCAAGTTGTGTTAAAGAAGCCTTAATGGTCTGAATATTTTGGCATTAAGTTTGCTGAAACTGAATAAACACCGATTAAATAATATTCAACAGCACACTGCATAGAATTTATTACATACATCTACTATACTTTAATATATAAGTGTTTTCAGTGATAGTAGCGATCAGTAGGCTTTAAAACATATTTATGGAAGTATGTTAACATAAATTCGGTCACTTAACCATGCATTAAAAAGAGTACTCGGTTGCGTATTGTCACTGATCGGAAAACGAACAGGCTCCAACATGTCGGGTCATACTGGTTCACTTTCAATATTTTGTAACCGACGGTTTTGGGCAAGATGCAGGCGTAAACTCACGGCGTCGTTACGGCAACGACACGCGCAGAATACAGGTTGGATTTACATTAATACATTAATTAGAATTAAGATTACTTGCTACGTTCACTCGCTTCGGCAGTAAGATCATCGATTTCCTCAATTACCCAATTACTATGATGCAATAGGATGTCATTTCTCATTTTATCGCCTAAAAGACGATATACTTATCGACTCACCTAGAGCGGTTGCCCTGGGTGTAATTTATTTGCATTCGTAAGCTAATATGTCGAATTGATTTCCTATAGCATGGAAATAATATTTTATAATATGTACCTAATTGTCTAAGCCTGTTGCTTATTGTGTACTGGAAGTTAAGTAACTAATAATAATTTAAGTTTCCGTTCGAATATTGGATACGTTACATTGGTACATCCTTCTGTTTTGTCTGCTTTTTATGCCTTTACGCACTTCCTGTGTTTTTAAATTTTGTATTTTAAGTTTTTCGAGTACATTTAAATAGTAATTTTATCTGTGATCTCGTAAATACTAGACGATAAGTAGTTCTGAGCCTATTATTGTAAGTTCAAACTTAAACATTATTTTTGTCGTAAAGCGTAGTATTAAGCGAACGGCTGATTCTATCTCTTTACCAAATTGTTGTTGTTGTTTGCGAACTATGCACAACAACGACAGACGAGGCTGCAACAGGCAAAGGAAGCCTTCGAGGATGTTTGCTGTTGTTTTGTTTCGCATTGCGCGCGCGCCGCCGCCGCCGCTTCCCGGCGTGACGCTCAAGCACATGCCAGACGGCAGACGAGCACAACACAATCTGTAAATGTGGTTAAGTAAACAACTTACCACTGACTCTGGTACGTCTTACTACTGACACACGTAATGACTTGCTAGCTAAGGATCGGTCTAACTCTTGAGGCTCTACTATTCAGTCAAAAATATAGACGACTTGCTTGCTTTTAGCTTTACCAACTTACTTTTATGAAGCTTTAATTATGTTGTAGAGTGCACGCTACAAGTTATACCGTTTGAGATACTGAAAAAGTTTAATCAATCGCCTCCATCCTATTTTACAACCAAACATGTATACACAAACAATCAAGTACAGAATCATGCCACTTCCAAGCTTCGTAGGCCCGACAATAATCCAACAAGTCTACCAGGACATAGCATCCACGGTTCGTTCAAAGCAATAGAGTCCAAGTTACCCGCGCGACTCGGTCCCTCGTAGCCGTGCGCGGGCGCCGGTTTCCGGCAAGCCGGCGAGCGAGAGATCGCGGCATTGACACAGTTACCGCTTTCGTAAGAGGTGCGATGTTTGTGCCGATTGTCTATGCCCTTTTTTCATCGGAAAATTTTTGATGTGTAAGAATGTGTGAACGCGTCAAATTGGTTTGTTAGAAGGCTGGGCTTTTGAAATTAGAATTTGAAAGGTACTTTGCGGTTATTTCTAACATGAATGCGCAAGCTCACTTATCAAATCTGTCGATGTCTTCTATGTACAGTTATGTCCACATTGGGATTTTTTACATCTTATCTGTTTTAATCTGTGTATAACCCACATTTACGTCATCACATCGCAATCGCACAAACCAGTTCGCGCGAATTCGGTAAGTGTCACCGTACGCACTGTTTACTAACCCGAGGTGAATGCAAAAAGTGTCCACTCACACCGTTTTCCTGTTTACTGCGCGCGCACGCGTGGGTCGGTTGTGCAACCGCCATTCTTCCCCGTAAGCTCTTGCGCAGGTTTTTAACTGGCCGCGAAATTGAGAGGCTCAGTTTTGTAACTGCGCTCTGCCGAGTTTTATGTATATGCCTTTGTCTCTGCTATGCCTTATGGGTCTTAAAAAGGCTGTCAAATGTGTTAATCGTTAATATTGTACGTGTATCCGGTACATATTTTTCTGTAAACACACAAGCTTTCTTTTGGAGCAGGAAAATATGTATATCTTTCGTACACGATTGATTTGCAAACATAGCAAATTAGCGGTATGCTCTTTCTCAACGATGGAAGGCGGCCCTTCACAACCACTCACGATTCCCGCCAGTACTACCTCAAGTTACACACGCGCGTGTGTCACTACCATTGCATAAATTAAAGCTGTATGTGTGGCAACGCGAGAGCGGCTTCCGCGCCCACCTGCGCGCGCTGTTGCCAAACGCTTCCGCTCCGTCCGCGCTGACATCGCAATTATGTCACTGCGCATGTCACTGTGACATTTCGAACTGTATTTGGCTAATTAACCCCAATTGACAAAAGCTTATTGTTGCTGGCCGGAAATAAGGTTAACTTCTTTTGTGCTTTGGACTTCAGCCAGCTGTTCATCAAACTATCACAAAAGAAAATATAGATTGATATATTCATTTAGTCACACAGTAACACATGTAATGATGATCAGGTTTTCTTTTCAAATTGAACTTTTCGAGCATAAATTGTGATGGCGATTTCCAACTTGTAGTGAACAGGTTTAACCTGGTTTGTGAAAAGGAAACCACACTTCAACTGCAAGTAACTAATAGCCTAATCATACTCTTAGCAGTTTATCTCTCAGAACACCCAGATCTTAGTAAGTAATCGGCAATGCTCCGCGCATAGTTAGTCGCTGGCATCACGCTCACAGACCCGTTTGCTCGGACCGGAGCAGTCGATAAGTAATCGCACCCGTTCCACTCGAGATACTTAGCTGTTTCAATGCAAAGTTCACAAGCCGAAGGCCGGCGTTCCTGCGCGCGCGCCGACCAATCGGAAGCCGCTTCCGAAACATAACCGCCGGTTATTATAACTGCCGAGTAATCGATCTCGCTACCCATTGCGAAAGGTTCGTAATACCGTAAACAAAAGATGATTCAATTCAAGTTTTCAATGTTTAATTCATTTAAACCAATTAGGTAGATATATTTCAAGCCTCAAGTCAATACAATCTGTCGAATAGGATGTACAATTTACAATATGATGAACATGAATGAGAAATACAAAACATACCGATTAGTATAAATATGTAAAACTTTGTTTTTCCGTTCGTATCATCGACAACGATAAATATCGACTGAATCATCTAGAAATCTCCATCGCAACGTAATCGGATATTGGGCTTTTAATCGCATCCCTGAAACGTTTCCACTGGCCGAGGCGACATTCAAACTAATAATATCGGCCGCAAACATCTACCGCGCGCACACACAGGCGACCGTGTAGCAACAGAATGCAGTTCTCGCCTAGACAATCTAGGTTCACTATCGTAGTGCGGTGCGCGGGCGCGGGGGGATCCAGGTCAAGGGAGCCTTGATGCACAGTGCAGTGTTCACGTGAAATCTCACTTTCGCGCGGTGCACCGCCAAACATGGCGGACACACAGCCATTTCCTACTCACGCTCGCATCCGGAAAATGGCTGACGCCGCGCGATCTCTTCCCTCATCACACACTATTTCATAAACCGAAAACCCAAAGCCTTGTAGGATATTACCTGGAAATACACGATTAGTCACATCCAATATGGCATTGGATGTCGATTGCTAGCTTACGCTTACAAAATTCTAAGTGATACAATAGATTTTTCACGATGTAAATAGAATCGGAAAGTAGATAAATGGAAAATAAGGAAGTTCCATGGTCCTAGCTGTTGTTTTGGATTCCTTAATCAGCCAATGTGTTGCAACTGGTTACACGTGTACCAATTTGACGAAACAATAAACAAATACAATCTAACGACCTAAAATCCTTGTCCCTATTTCTTATTTCCTACGTCGAGTATCGTACGTAATCGAGATAGCGTTTATCTGGCCGTAGTGGCATCTTATCAACAAGCTCGAATTAATGCAATACGCTCAAATACCTACGATAAACAACTCAGTGATTATGTTTTATTTATAAACTGACATGATTTCGATAATATTCGTCCGGTCGAATGTATTGGACACAATATGATAACTAAAATTAATGCAATTCAATACAAAACCATTCTCTTCTCGTTACGATACATTCACTGTTTTTTCTATTTCTTAACCGTTTGTGCAGAAAAGAAAAAGCGCGCCAATATCACAAAGTCATGTCAACTACCATAGACAATAATATAAAGTGAAGTCTATTATGTTGCATAGATAAAAACAAACTGTAAAGCGGTGTTTACACAGGCGCGGCCGTGAGCCTGATTAGCGGGCTCGGCGACCTGCCGTCAGCAAGGTTGGACTTGGACCGAAAGCCTAACGCAACAACCAGATTTTGGGACATGACTAATGGACAATGGCTTGCGAAACCGTCTCGATCGTGATCCGACGCGATTGATACCGACATTAGCTATTCGATGTTTACATGTGCCGTGCACACTGGATAGCGGGTTTAGCTATTTAATCAGGTGGGTACCTAGGGAGTTTCGAAATCTTCAATCTTTTTCATAGTCATTAACACTGGTGACTAGAGTACCATAGATAGGAATAATAGATTTTTAAAATCATAATAAGTATATTAATTTTTATAATTGCCATTTAAACATTAACTTCCTTAAGGGTGTTGTTAACACTTGTCACAGTTGTATAATTTCCAGTCGGCTTCCGTTACTGTGTGAATAACGTATATTTCAGTCGTCAAAACAGCCGATAGCCGAGTCTCGAACTCTCCGCCGTGCGCGCGCGCAGATCTGGGTCAACGGGCCCGAAGGGCGCTATGCGCGCTCCTTCGCTCTACGCTGTACCCACGGACAGACGTGCGCATCTCGCTTTAGTTATATAAGTGCATTCATACACTAACGCTCTGCAGTTTAAGATAACCACCACATATTGGTAGATTTGTAGACAAATGGACTGTAACTTAACATTGAAGTTACTCCTTTAGAAAACAAAACATGTTTTTCAATTTCGTACAGCTTTTTCGCCTATATCAATGCACCCAAAAACTTACCTACTTCGCTATCAGTGTTTATCGCAAAGATATTTAGCGATAGCAATCATTAATACTTCCCGTCTTTACTGTTTGTCGAAGTGCAAAAACCTGAAATGTGACATAATACTTACGTATTTATCTTTTGTGAAGTTGATAAAATGTTGTCTATGAATCACTTTTGTTAGGCGAACGTTAGACTACGTAGGAACATTGAACGCTTCCGCATCGTACTCAAATTATGCAGCATACAAACAAGTAGACAGCTAATTTAAATATCATTATACCCATTGTCACTAAAACTTACCTAATTATATGAACTAGTTAGAATAACAAAACTATCTGAAATTGTTCGTAAGTTAATAACTAAAGCTTTTGTTTATAGCTTAAATGAAACTTGTAACATTTTTTTACATAACGTCACTCAATCATCAAGTACTATACTTGTTAAAAAGTATAACTGCACACATGAGGACTAAAGGCGCGATATACGCCTTGTGTTCGCCCTGGTGCGGTAACGTATGCAAATGCGCGTTGACTCACCGCGGAAGGCGGCGCGATTTGGACGCTTTTCGGCACAGCGTATTGCACGAATCGTCGACTGTCTTCAACGATATGCTGGTTTTGACACGATACTACATTTTAGACGCATCTTTTCACTGGTAAGAAGCTATTATACATGATTACTGACTAAATAACTTAATTCTGTGCTTAAACACACCTTAATGGATTTTTTTAACCAACAATAATATTGATAGTTTATTGTGTACATAAAACCTCATTAACTACTATTGTCCAGCAATCCGATCAATCTAACACGCCATTTTACACGTATACTTAGTACTTTACCATGTCACATCAGTCGCCCTATTTCTGAAGATGACAACAGCCTCATTTTCTAAGCTTCTGGCCTACGTGACAATTCTCCAGTGGTAATAATCAAAAATAATATAATAATAGTATAAATAGCATAATAGGGAATCCCTCATGATATGCACGTTATGTAGGTCTATGCTGACGAGATTCACGCAAATTGACTTGATAACAATTGTATTAATAAGCAATTACTAGGAAAGTGTTATTGTAACGTCAATTGTATTAATTATAATTATTTAGTATTATCTACTATTTACATTATTAGGGACGGGAAGTGTGTTCGATGCGTGTAGAGCTATTTATAATGTGACTGAAATAATAGGTATAGTATTTGTTTTGAACATTAGTGAAGTCGGTTACGTATCAAAATAACTAAAGTTGTTTCGACTACTGCCGATTCAACTATGCTCGACTCACCTAATGTTTGAAATACCTAATGATCGTTTCACATAATTTCATAATAACTAATGCACGCAATCCCTAATGGACAATTCGCCTACGCTCGACTCACCTAACCTTTTTTCGTCTACGCTTTATTCATCTACGCTTTATTCCCCTAACGCTTTACTCACCTAAGAGCGAATTCACCTACGGCCTATACTCTGGTATTTGGTATCTGCCACGTTGATCTATTGGTAGCAAGCACTGCGTAAGGACCGAGAGGTCCCCGGTTCGAGTCCGGGGTCAGGCAAAATTTGTGTTGAGTTTTCCTGCAATGAAATTACTCAGCCCGAAGTTCAGAAGTTGGCGGTTTAACGCCCGTGCCTCGGAAAGCACGTTAAGCCGATGGTCCTGCGTCCGATCTCTCATCGGTCATGTCGGATTGCCGTCTCTCTGAATTATGAGAGTAAGGGAATAGAGAGTGCACTTGTGTTTGCGCGCACACTTGTGCACTATAATATGGCCTGCGCACTTGGCTGATCTATATTGAAGCTGCGATGGTGAGCGAAACCATTCTGCGAAGATAAGCTTGCGTGGAACCGCCGGAGCCCCGCAACGCCAGAGCCGTGATAGAGCCCAAACCGCGCGGCGCGAAGTAATGATAAATAGTAGGCGAGTTGTTGATTAGGTATTTCAAACATATTCGAAACATGTATTATGTTAAAAAAGCATTAGATTAAAAAAGCATTAGATTAATTGGTCCTTAGTGCAAACAATTTTAGTTCAAACAAAATTATATGAGTTAAGCATTAGGCGAGTCGTGCATTAGGCATAATGATTTTAGGTGAGTCGAGCATAGTTGAATCGGCAGTAGTTGAAACAACTTTAGTTATTTTGATACGTAACCGTGAAGTCATATACCTGGAAATCCGGAAAATTATTTTCATAACCTTTAAAAACAGCTGGCTATTTCAAAAACTTATGAAATTTCTGATTCCGGTTTTATATTGTTTTGATGTTAAGTAAAACTGTAAAAACACAAGTTTATAAATAGCAAGTTAATGAACGCAATCAATAACTATGCCACGAGCCAGCCCACTTGTACTACACTTGTATGTACACATATCTATGTCAGATTACAGAACGATGCACCGATAGAGTACGCGGAATACATTATGTCATCAACGGTGGCTTCCTGTTTATATACAACGCTTATTTAAATCAGGATACGATCAATGAAATTATCTATGTACCCAATGATATATACGCGTCTCCTAAACTAATATTTATAACCTGTCTTCTTTCTGCAATTTTCAATAAATCATAAATAATCGGAACATTCTACTTAAACATATAAATAAAAAGGCTTTCTCGTTGTAAAATGCAAAAGATAGAAATTACTTATTTGACGTTGCGCAAAGTTGCAAATATTTTTTTAAAGTATAAATAGCTATGACACACAAGTTGACGTTTCATTACAGTTTCCTTAATTATACAAATATTTTTTACACACAAAAGAAAAACAAAACAAATTAAATCCATGTTTGGCAAGAAGCCATGGCGTCTTCTTTTGAGAGGGATTATCCCAAGTGATCTCTCGAGTTGCGATGGTCAAGGTCATGTTTATGAATGGATGTTTGTATTTAAATATTTTTAGTGCCACTATTGAAAGAATTTGTATATTTTCGTAACATTTCGCAAAATACAATTTACTAGGTTGCACCTCCTCCTTATATAGAATTTCGTACATTTTTGTACCAACCGTCCATTCCCACGAGTTGCCACGATTTCTCGAATCGGCCCAATTTAGTCGGCCAAGGCACTAATTTTGAAAGATATCGCGCAGATTTATTATGCGGTGATTAGAAAAACAAACGGGTGCCCTGCAGCGCCAGGAGCGGGTGTCTGCGTGCATTAGCCAACGGACAAACGTGTTATCAACGTAATCGCAACGGTTTCCATTTCGCAGTGCGACTTTCTTTCGTTTCCCGCCGGGGAAAGTGCCCGCGCTTTTCCGACGGCGGCCATCTTGAAACTAGACTGCTTTATGCCTACATTAGTGCTGGCTGATTCTTATTAACTATCATGTTTACATAGACAATGATAAATAGAGTTAGAAACTGTACACAGGTTTTATTAAAGAAAAATCTTATTCGTAGATCGTTAAAACACTAATTACTTTAAATAGGTGGGAAACAAATTTTAAAACTCATTGTTATTTTTTATTGCCCATAAAACATGGTGTCATTGATCACATCAATTCAACGATTCAATATTTTGTGACAAACAAAATCATGGCAATTTTGTTACCCAACACACGTCTCAAACATTTTCCAAATAAAAACAAGAGTGCATTGATTTGCTCGTGCAAATATTAAGCACCAATAAAACGCGTAAATGACAGTGTTACACCCATCACGCGGATCGAACCTGGGACTGTATGCCATACGCGTCGCGTGCGCGTGCGCTGCCCACCAATGAGCCGATCGGGTATCGCCGGATACAGATAGATGATCTGACTCCGTTTTATGATTTTACCCTTTCTGTTCCGCATTTAGATTGAGGCGTGATGATCACAGACGTAACATCATCGTTGGTTGATACTGTACCGTCACTAAGGTGGTAATTTTGTCCTGTTAAGGTTTATTTCTTAGATCATTCTCATTTGCTTGAATGATATCTTAGGTAGGGCCTTTGGACGAGTTCAAAAAGTGTTTATACCCGATGATAATCCCTCTCATGTTACAAATGTTGTGAATATTCTGACCTAAGGGACCAATATAACCGAACCAATTCACCGAAACAAAATCGCCAACTCTTCAATGACGCCTACTTTCCACATCGCAGCTCCATAGTTTACGTTCCCATAAAATTTTAACGATAATTTAGAGTAACAGTAGGCAATCCGTCTCGTTGCGCGCGCGCTGCGCTATTTCGAACCGCGGAAACGGTCCGTCAAGCCGTCATGTGCTCTTCGCGGATATTTTTACCAACACTCGGACGACGCAGAAACTTTTAATACCAAGTACACTTTCTTCCACCTTTAGCTGATGGGTAAATGACACTTTCTCATACTGTGTTGTAGTTTGTGACGCATTCTCTTACTCTAAAGCACAAGTGTACTGTACAACTTTGGAGTAGACTTGTCATAATTGGTCTATCTGATTAAGGTTTCGCTTCTGGCCTCTGATAATGGTGAATTAAAACGCCGCTTATTCAAACATAGGCGACAATTTACGACAGCCTTTTTATAAGGAAAGTTACATTTTCCAGCGAGCTCATGTCCTAAATTAATTTGCTTTATCAACGTGTTTATTTAGCACCAAATTATGAATCTTGTTACGCCAGCTCGCCGTGTGACATTTGTCGCAGACAATTTTGAACGTTACTCCCTCCGTAACAAAGGTAATTTGAGATTGACAACATTCCAGCAAATCTTTGCAGATATTTGACGTCAGATAGCCACATCCGGGAAGCTGTTCCGACGAACCATTCAAAGAGAACTCTTTCGTTGCAAAGAAATGGTTGTAAAGATGGGCTCAGGTTATAGTGGACACTAAAGAATTTCTAACTGACAGACAAAAAGAGACAATTAAGTTTCTTTGAGCGATCAATTATATCGTTCTAGTTTTACTTGCCGTCTCTAGGATTTATTAGGAACGATAAAACAAAATATTAGAAATACCGAAAACCCTCTGACCTCAATATTATGCTAATCACAAAATAAAGGAGTAATTCCATGGTCGATGGGGAGTTAGACACAAACCCATAGAGTTATGGGTGCGTATCGTTCGAGGATCTCGCCATAATTCCGACGTGGTTTTCCTCAACGTAACGTCAATTGCGTACCGTTTGGAACAAGTCACAAGCCTACTGTTTCTTTAGGGTGTGATGAAAATTATGTCTTGCCATTTGATACAACTGATGAACAGTGATTGTGTTTTGTTTAAACAGATTCTACATTTGAAAACCTTGCAAAATTCATGTCGCTAATATATGATTTGTTTATTAGCGATCGTATTTTGTTACGATTCCAAAATCAAAAGTCTTAAACTGGCTATCCATTAGTAATTGTGTTTTGTTTTTAGTAAGTCGAACGTTTTAGCAAAATGTATCCCGCTCGCTCCCGCGGCTCGCGGCGAGGCTCGTGACGTCACAGCGCGTGAGCCGCGCTTTTTATTAATTTTACTGTGCTATTGATTCGGCGGCTTCCTTTGTGCCAGCCCTTCCGGGTCGCCATTGTGGTCTGGTCTGTATTTGGCCTGTGGAATCGTTCACCTGTAATTTATAATCTGGCTAAGAAGCCAGTTATTATAATTTATTAACCGATATTAAGTATCATCATATTTTCCCACCAGAAAATCTGCCGTAAAGGTAATTTTCTTTTTGGCTACAAAAGATTGTTCCGATATTGTGGCACATCTTAACATCTCAATCATGAAACGCAAACATCCTGTTGAACGAGAATAAATATAACTAATTAAAACAACATACACAAGAACTCCGACACAAATTATTTGACAAAATAACACCACGCTCCATTTAGAGACATAACAAATTCAGCACTTAACACCGCAAAGAAATGAAAATCTCTCTTGCAAGTAGCCATTAAATATGTTGTCATTCGGAACACGCACCGGTATCGTAAAGCACAGAGTCTCAAGTTCAAAGGGTATTTTTAAATCCGAAAAGCTAAGTATTTAATTATTTCCTCTCGTTATATAAAAAACGCGGCAGTTTGGACCGGTGACAGGGCTTTGTGTGGAAAATTAAAAATAATCTTAGAATTATAATTTTCCCGGTTGCAGCCAAAACGGAGGTGACGTATTGCAGGCTAATTCCGCTCTCATTTGGATTACTGTGACAAAAATGCATTTATTCACGGTTTAGTGTCACATTAAACACGAGGGAGGTTGGGTAAGGGACATATTTACGACACTTTTACAAGCTCAAATTTTGACAATGTTTTTCATATGAGGAGTATCTTACACACAAAAAAAAATATTTTTCATAGATGTTTACCTACACTATATCTAAAACAAAATACTTAAAAAAGTAAGTACCTGGTCAGAAATAAGGGGGGGTTGTTTTATAGCTACTTAGGCGAAAGCGTCTAATTAGAATACCCACGTCATTCCCAGATCACACATTACACATTTCAGAGGTCAACCACATCAGCACTAGAAAATGGCTGCCGCTACCTCGCATACCCATTCCAACGAAATATGGCTGCAGCAGGAAGGGGCGGCGTGCATTCACCTGCCCCCACCCCAGGGCGGACCCCGGGGCAGCATAACTTATGCAAGTTAATATTTCAGGGTAGCTTGAAAGCAAGAGTAGTTCGGGATTACACAGGGACTTTATGCAAAGAACAACCCTGCCTGTTCGTAATTAGTTGGCGAAATTGTTTGAATTAATACATCTCTGGTGTCTGGCGGTGTGTGGGCAGCCTTTGTGGACCGCTCAGTGGCTTCGCTTTTATAATACGGTACCTAGACGCGTTTAGGTACTGTCTGTACCTACTGGAGCGGCACTAAAAATATAAAGCTACTGATTATGTATTAGGGTTTGCTTGTGAAACAACAAGGCGCCACGCTTATCATATGTTGCTTATGTAACAAATTTCCATTTAATCCCTTACTTTTAGCTTAATTTGAACTAGGGATCCTCTGATATAGTTATGAGACTTTGTATAGTTATATCTTTTTATATCTCCTATATTAGAGGGTTTCAATCTCAAATTTAACCATCTCACAAATAGAACATTCTACTTAAGTAACTACATACTAAACTACCTTGATAATTACTTTGCGTAGATGGTAGTGTAAGTACCTTTATTAACTGTATCCCTTATGACTATGGTATTAAGATAGGGTGGTTTCAAACACATTCGCTCTTCTGGGTTTAGCCTACGTATAGCCTATATTTAGGCAAATGATTGATATCGATCGCAGTCTAGCCAACGCGTACCTAAACTGGAATACTGTATATAATAGTTACCTATTGTAATAGACATCCGTGATAGGTACTCGAAATACCTACTGCTTAGAATACTCGACCATCAGTTTTGGCCATATTTTAAATATTATCTTATTTATTAGTCCTGTAATACTAACCCCAAAATAGTTCTTTATCACCAATTTTACACAAAAACTTACACCTCTCTTCTTCTATCAGTCGCAGGCATTTGTTCTAGCACATATAGATAGCTTTGTAATGGTCTAGTTTCACGCTTAGATTGACTACCGCGTATGAAATGACCTATGTATACACAGCCGTGTTTACACTAGACCCTTTGTCTGCCAGGAAGTAACATTGTGTGAAACGACCTGGATTCACAGTTATTGATTTAGGTAGGCAATACGCGCCATGGTAGGTGGGTGCCAGAAATATTACACGACATTATGCCCTTGATTTGGTACACGATGAATTGGACTGGGTGGGTATTGTCCAGGAAAAAAGGGGTATTCACGTTATAACAGGTATATTTTGTATGAGAAATATATGCTGCTAATAAATGTGCTTTATACATCTCAGATGTCAAACTAAAAGCTCCAGTTGACCAATCCTACAATGTATCTTTATGTCCTAAGTTTTTAATACAATCCTTTTACTTAACAATCCTATAGAAATATTCAAACACTCGCTTATACCACAGGCGAAATTATTCATTGTTTATTGGTTTCATAAAGTTAGCCCCGAGGAATGGGGACGACATCCTCATAATTCGCGAAATGCGAATAAGCTTGCACAAACGTCATACTTGTACGGACGGGGTGCAAGTGCAGTGTAGGTACAGCGGGGCCGGAGTCAGCGACCTAGGTCTGCAGCCTTCCTAGTGTTTCTGAATTATGCAGGGGCGCATCCGGGCACGAACTCCGATTACCCGGCATGCACCATCTCATTTTACTTTCGCCGGAAAATGTTGCTTTTTATGTACGAAACTAAAAGCGTTTGCAACGAGACCGCCGACTGCATTGTGGTGGCGTCCGTGTTTGAGTTTGTATCTAGTGAATGCATTTTAAAATGTCCTTAGTACTACCCACATTTGCATTCCATATTCTTGTATTGTATTTCTTTTCCACTAGAATTGTCGGCAGTATGCATACTGACTGACTTTTATGAACTTTCACAAAAAAGCTTCGCAATATCATTGTATGATGATGTTGTCAATCATACAAACCTATTATTAGCGTGGTGACTTTAGCCTTTTCTCTTTTATTTACTACTGTTTGTGTACACTTACAAACATTAAAGACATTTGAAATGATCGGATAATATTTACACCAAATCTTTATTTGTCCAAACTTATGTCAGTCCGCTGCCAGACGTCTCCCAAATCATTCGCCAGCGCTCGTCTGTTTAAAAAATGCAAATTAATCATTGAAACGAAGCTGCAAGTCTCGAGACGGATATTACGCTCCGTACTCCGCCGCTAAAATTAGAAACATGACGTTATTTCTACGGCACCACTGCATTTTATTGCACGATACGTTAAACAATATACTTCACAGAAGTGTACTTAGACTTGCAAGTACTAGCTTAAAATCTTATTATAAACTAATAATCGCATATAACCAAAATACTTTTGTCAACAACATACCACGAGCGCTGTTAACAGATACCATCTCAAACTCAAGAATAGGTTGAATTTACTTAGTAAGTATTTCGTTAAGCTCGTGCCACATTTTCGTCTACGAATATTAAAAACACCCCTCCCACCTATAAATAACGGAAAAGCGTTTCGTTGAAACCTTATCGCATTTCTAAATCAAACAAATTACTCGAAAGCGATATCATAAAGTTAACAAAACGCTGAACGGAGAACTACTCCGGGTTCACACGTCCGCGGGCCGCTTGCATCGCGTGTAGACCAGCTTTACATTTGCATTTCACATGTGTACCCGTAAAGAGTTCACTTTTAGTCTAGACACTTCGACCTGAAAGCGAAAGGAACCTGCTGTCCCTCTCTGCGGCAAACATGCGCACTCCCGCCAGAGGGAGACAACAGGTGGGTCCTGTGAATTATTCAGGGGGTGCGGGTGGTTCCAAGGTCGGCGCACGGAAGCGTCTAGCCGGGATGTATCAAGATTGAACATTAAACATTATCGATCTAACGGTGTTTCCCGTGTTTTCGGCGAAATTTAACACTTTCACACGCCTACTGTGTACACTTGGCTCTATAGGTACTGGCAGCCAAAATATATTTTCTTCCCACAACCATAAAAAACAATTTTTAAAATGATTGGTTCGAAAATTAAACATCAAATAATAATGTGGATTAGAATTCTATGATACCAACGACATCTTAAGTATGTCTATTGTCTTATAAGTTGTATGTATATTCTATCTAACATAAAATTGTATTTAAAAAACACATGTATGAGTAAATAACAGTTCTTTTTGCAACACTGACGCAGTACATTATTCTTATGTAAATGGAACCACGTTCCTCATTAACTCGGCAAGCAGTTTTGCGGAAATGACCATAACACATTTTACAGACATCTGTTCAAACTTGCTGGGGCGAGAACAATATAATATATTCAAAGTTGTGTTTGCCTCCCAATGTTCTGCACGTTTCCAGACTCGATCATTGTATAACATTATTATTGCGAAATCTGTAGCACGCTCGAAATAATACACGAGATTGGAGTGGCTTTATTTTTCTTGTTTTAATATTTATCGCTTTGCTTTATACCTACAAGCTTTTGCAAAAGTGTACGATCGATACGTTGTTCAAAGTCAATTTTAATGCTACAGTCATGACTTAAATTGTATTTAGTTTTTTTTCGTTATGTTTGTTAGGAAACACGTGAACTTATTTGTAAAGTGTGACATTTGTGTTCACACTGAACTAGACGCATGACGCATCGAATGTTTGTTATGACTTATCCACGCATAGCATTTCCATTTCGTTAGAAGATTATCAGCTGGGCTGTCTGTGACGTCTGTATATGTTTTTCATGATAGCGTTTTGCCCAAACATATCACCGAAAGTTCTTGTAAAGAGAATTCGCGACATCGAATATCACTCTTATTGAATCAAAAGTCTGCTTTTGCTAAGTTGTATAATACCTACATATATGCGTATCAATACACCACCAAACCACGTTCTATATACGTATAGGCCTACCACATTAAAAAATTAAATAAAGATTTATTATTACATTTACAAAGAAATATGACACAATAAACCACTGCATATGTGGATTAAAAATAAAGAGCACCTATTTTCGCCCTTACAATTAAGTCTTCTTTCAATTATCGGAAACTAAGCTCGAAATAGGCAACTTACATCACTGTCACCGCAGAACTGGTGTCCTCAACCACAAACAGAGAACAAAGGGAGCCAAGGATAAAGATGACATAGAGAAATAACTCGGTCAAATAAACGGAACGACAGCGCACTTCAAAATACTTATATTCTTCATTTTAGACTGTGAAAAACAATCTATTTTTAAACCATAAGAAATTACTTATCACGTAATTTCTTTCTTCTGATCATAGTTAAGAAAAATAGACGACTAAACCTTTCTCTAATCAAAATATCAATATTAAACCTTACTTCTTTACTTTCGACTTAAAAGCGAATCCTACCGGGCTATAACTCCTAAGTCCTTAACAAAATAAGTCTCTACATGCATTCAACCTACTTGCCTCTAGAATGCCGTAGCTAATATGTCTGTTTTTTTTTCTCAGTGGACGCAGGCGAAGCAGCGGGGCTGCGACTGGGCGCGCGCGCGAGCCAGCTCGGCCAGGTCCTGCTCCATGGTCTCCTGGCGCCCGCGCCACCTGCCCGCCACCACCTCTACACGCCCTCCAACAACACCGGTCAGTAACCATCCATATAGAACTAGAGATAGAAACAGGCCTTCAGGGTGAGCGCGACAGGCTCAATATGTTTGTTGTGCCTGTCGACCAAGCAACAACTAGTACATTAAGATGTAGAGCGGAATGCTCTACCTAACAGGCCTTCAGGGTGAGCGCGACAGGCTCTATATGTCTATTGTGCCTATCGACCAATGAACTACACACATTTGAAATATAACTACTTTTACGTAAGCTAAACTACTTTAACCGATCAATGATAGTGATGATAACAGACACCCGTGATCATGGACGCTTTAAAATGCTCGAAACATCTTTCAAATATCTTACGTAAAAGTAGTTTTATAAATAGATGTCATACATCACATTCAGTATAATATGAAGCCAAAATTATAGTGAAGGCATCGTTAAATAATGCCTATTCGCCAGAGTAGACATGCGAAGGAATCCTAAAATAATATAAGGGAATCCATCCAAAATTACAAGAAAATGCCAAAAAAACAAATATCGATTTCCACAAATCGCTGAGAGCTATGAAGGAAACACGTGCAGATCAGAATCTGAATGTATAACTACGACTGTGGAAATATTAAGAATGCGCTGTAACTGTTTTTATGTAAGAAGATAGTCTAAACAAGATTACCACTTCTGATGGCATCTAACAATTTCTTGTAACAGAACTTAGCCCTTCATTGTTTTAAATACGAATTGAATCCAGAAGGTACTCAACGTAAATTATGGTTGGTTATATTTACAATTGTCTTAGAACCTAAAAGTAATTTATACTTATATGTGGGTACCCTGAACAGAGCAAGTCTTATTTGATGGCACCGGATATGAACCGGGGACGGTGCTTCCTCCTTAGTTACTAAGAGAGCAGGGTTGGTACATTTTGTACAACATTTTTGCTCTTTTCTTGGTATTTGTATACTTTTAATTTTACTTATCACTGAGTTAGAAGAAAAAAAGAAAGACAACCATCTTTCTAAGTCAGTGTTTAGTAAAATTAAACGTTAGCACTCCACAATGGTAAAGCTTTTACATTATAACTCCTTTGGTAAATAATGGTTCTAGGTATTCATTAAAAACCTTTAGTCTAACGTAAACACACTTGCCTACAGTATTTTTGGAGCTACTTTAAATGTAAATATACGATTAAAGTTGTTCACAATAACATTTCCGAGTTACTACTACGTATTGAATGTTGGTTTATCTTCTATTCCGTGTCAAAACATCATTAGCCGAAACCAAGCTCAGTTTCTCCGTCTTATTTATGTAACTAGAAGTAGACACACTTACAGAGCTATTAGAAAACAACCCTAGAGTAGGTACAGCTCGATAGATACCTAAAACGATACCGCGGGGAACTAAGGGACCGGTAATATCCGCCTCGGAAGCCCTGACGGCCGCCCACAGATCCAGCGTACGAACGACTCCGGAAACTGATTTCTGTACAAAGTGGTACGTGAATCCTGCAGACAATAACCGGAATCTGCTTCTACGGACTGGATCCGATAGAAATGCTGGCACGTTCTGATTGGATCACTTTTTACTTTTTTTGATTGGAACTGTGGCAGCGACCGATGAGGTAGAGCCGAAAAAGTATAGATCAGATACTTAAACGGTCTAACAGCATTGTTATATCACTTTGATGATAAGAATAGTGTATTGATTAAGCTATAATAAATAACTGTTCAATTCAGATGGGAAAGATAAGATTTTTTTGTACAACTTTACAACTAACCGGATATATAAAAGATATCGTGTAAACCTGCCCTACAAACGGTAGGCACCTATGTATAACACGTTCAACCAATCTACATAATACATGAGTTTTGTTTCTTGTTAAAATTAAGTGCCTAGAGACGCTAGGCACTATCGGGCCTAGCATAAGCCGTGTGTTCATATTTTATCATCTAATCCTGGCGTCTAGGAAATAACTACACATTTCGGTCTTATGAGAATCCTGCAGATGTTTTCAATTTTGCAGAAACATTTCGCTTCTCGGTTGTGAACTTTCCGTTTCATGTTGCAGGGGAGGGTACTTCGAAGGATTAAGTATGGTTGGGAATGTCTGTAGGTACATATACTTAACAAGTTCTGAGCAAATGTAACCACTACAACCATATATGTTTAAATTAACAACGATTCGGTTCAGTATTTCACGGTATTGTTCGAATGTACTCATAATACCTACAACCTTTAGTTATCATTGCAATGATTAATTATATTCTCAAAAATTTACCAACACCTACATTTAGACTCGTCACAATTCACGTCACTGAACTTACCTTTTTTTTTTTTTTTTTTTTTTTTTTTATAAAAAGGCTAACAAGATGACCTCACTCCACCTGATGGTAAGCGGTAGTGAGATCCAAATATGAGGTCGACAGGCACAATAGATCGTATTGAGCCTGTCGCACTCACCCTGAAGGCCTGCTTAAATGCCGTTTCACGCCCCGCCTGAAGAGCCCGGGATCATAGGAGGGAGGGAAAACATGAGCTGGAAGGGCATTCCATGCCTTAATGGCACGGGGCAGAAATGAGGAGCTAAACCTCTTTGTCCGAGCCACCAGCGCCTGCATTGTATGTGGATGGCAGCGCTGTCCAGCACGTGTCGTTCGGGAGTGGAAAGGGGAGGGAGGGACTAGCTGGAATAGCTCTTCAGAGCATTCCCCATTATAGAGACGGTAGAGAACACTTAGACCGGCAATGTCTCTACGTAGCTGGAGAGGCTCTAAGATCTCGGACACCTCTACATCACCGACAATACGGATAGCACGTCGCTGCAACCTATCGAGGGCGTCGAGCAAGTATTTTGCGGAGCCATCCCAGAGGTGACAGCAATATTCCACACATGGGCGAACTTGTGCCTTATAAAGAAGGCAGAGTTGCACCGGTGTGAAAAATCGCCGCACTCTGTTCAGGATCCCCAGTTTGCGGGAGGCTGTTCTAATGACGCTCTCGATGTAATCCCGCTGGTTTAGGTCGCGGCGAACATCCATGCCAAGGATGCTAAGGCTATCCTGTATTGGTAAGGGGGTGCTCTGAAGAGTAGGATGGGAAAGGAAAGGAGACACTTTACTAGAAAAAACACACACCTGTGTCTTCTTGGCATTGAACTCGACAAGATTGCATGAGCCCCATTCGGAAATGCGGTCCAAGACCCCGTCAAGCTCGGCGACAAGAAGGTTCCTCTTTTCCTCGGTTTCGGTCTGCTTTACCCCAGGTCTTCCGAAATAACGTGCGTGGACAGTGCTGTCATCCGCATAGCAATGAATGTTGCCTAGTGACAACATGTCATTGATATGCAGCAGAAACAATGTCGGCGACAAAACGGAACCTTGAGGTACACCGGAATTTATTGGGTGGAAACAAGAAGAACCTACCTTAAATCTTTCATTGTTTAAGTAATTTATGATAAATATATTTACAAACGAACACTTTCGTCATCGATACTGTGGTTTACTCTACGACCCAATATATGGATATTGGGAATCTTAAGTATTTTGTTACTTGCTATTACTCACTTCATCAATGAAGTTTCCGATACAAACAAAGAGTAAAGCTTCCAGCTTAACCAAATCATAGATGTACGCTAGAGTAGACACGCCGAAGAGAAAACTGAACGAAAAGTGCAAGCGACCGCGGCCGAGTGACGGCGTCATAACAAACTTAGCCGGCGGCGAAGCGCGGTATGAAAAATTCATAAAGAACAAAGAGGAAGTCGGCAATCGATACGCCGTCAGCTGATCCGCCGCCCAATGTCACGAACGCGCCACGCCGCCCCGCGTCACCCCACGCACACACTCGCCCCGCACACTCCGATACCTACGCACACCCTTAAGGGTCCTTCGTGGAAACACACACAGGGCGGCGCGGAAATGTGCACACTCACCGTCTGAGATTATGTTTTGTACGCATGCCAGCCTCCCCAGACGGAACGGTAGACTTGTATAGGGAAACTTTTAAAACATTTGCTTATGTTTAGACATGATATAGAAAACTAAGTTCGTTTACCGAACTTTCAAGGAGAAAACAGAGCAATACCTGAAAAACGAAATCATACCTTTACATGGAAGTCGGAAAGTTTCACTTAAGTAATTACATAAAGCCTCGAAGCGGTTCCGAAGAAAACACAAAAAAAATATTGAAATTGGATGAATTTTCATTATTTCCCTTTTTCAGCGGCAACCTTCAAAGTCGGCAATGTGACTGTGACACCGTGTTTTCAAGGTCGAAAAATAAAGTTTCCCTTCTGTCGAGACAGCCGCGCACACACGCAGACGCGCCATAACTTGTGTGTGTCCTCTGCCGGTCGGTTCCGGAACACGATATTTCTTTTTTATCGGCTATTTTCGCCTATTACAAAGCACTTCAATATGTAGGCGCTTCAATAGGTTATAATCGAACGGTATCGTAATACTTACCGTTCTGTTTATTCTTATTATAGGAAAAAATGTGATTAAATGTATAAATCTTTTTTGGCAATATATAGAAACAGCACTTAATCAGTTCTTTCACACAACATATTTTCTTATTTCCTCAATAATATTCCCTAGATTCTTCGTTACTACTTTATCTGGACAAACTGTCAGGATTATAAAGTTATACGTCGATTTACTTACATATTTTCTAGACAGCCAATACACGCTTTTAAGATTCCACCTACGAACGAACCATTACGTGTTGTAGGTGCGAGGTGTTACTATAAAGGACACATTTCGAAACCTTCATAATTTTCAAGACCTAGTGTACCCCGTCGCGTCGGTATTACACAAAGATGCCGCGAGATTTATTACAATTATTACAGGAATTGGGCCACATTAAGCCGGCTATTACGGGTAAGTTCAGTCTTAGAAGGCTAATATTTTAGGAGTGACGCTGAAATATTTAAAGAGTCTGAATTTTTTGTATTAGTGAATTATATTTTCCTTTGTTACAAATTTCGGTAATTTTTCTTCATACGACTAAAAAGGTTTTACAGAAAATAATTGTTACTTTGCATAACGTTACTTGAATGCATAATTCACATGATACGGGCGCTATATACCCAAATAATAAAAACACAGTTACATTAAACCAGATGTTTCCTCCGAAATCGATCGTTAAGTGATTTGTATAATAACACAGATGCGCATTATCCCATATCGAAAGGTGTCCATCACGCAATTCGGAACACTTATATTATTACGGCTATTGTGTAACATTGACCGATCTCGACTAGAATTCATATTTCACTTTCTTTGTTTGCGTCCGCACCCCATCTCTTCAACTTTCACTAACTCAACCCTTTGACGATCGATGTCAGCGCAGATGGTCACATGGGGCACATTTGACCCAAAATGTGCAATTTCACCTCATAATCATTTAACCCTCCGCGGGGGCGGATTAGGATAGTTTGCACAACCATAAATAATATTTATCGACGGGGTGCCAGACTGGGGAAGGGGTAATTATTTGTGTATTGTCCACTGTGAGTTGGCGTGAATATTGGGGATTATGATGAAGCTATAAGGGTAGTACGTATAATGAAAATGCTTTGCGTAATATTATCAATTCAAATATTGAGTTTTATGTGCAAATGGTTGAGTGATTATTATGAGTATTGGAGTGTATATTTTATTTAGTTGATTGATCAGCCAGATGTGAAATTTAGCGGACATTATATTTATTTTCAAAATTAAGGACCAGAAACCCAAAAACAGCCGGTGTCCAATTCAAATCGAAGTAAAAATAAATACATTCAGCAAACAAATTTTGGACCGATTGCACAAAATGTGCATTAAGTCGGCGAAGCACAAAGCTAACCCTTGCCGGCTCGCCGGGTCACTTCGGCCGCAAACAGCATCCTAACCAAACAATGCGCAGATGCTTGCGCATGTTGCGCACATTTCACCTAAACCCGGAGTTTTTATGCAAAAATGGGTTGCGTTGCACCTTGCACCGCTAAACCGCTGCGTCACCGACAATGGGCCAATCTCGCCATCCGTCTCATTCTAATGCGAGACTACATCTCTTTCTTCTTTTGAATTCGCCCGGACGGCTTTCCGGAGCTATTGACACTTTGAAATTAGAATGTCACGCGTGGGTGCCCAACGCCACCCATTGTTGGAACAGCGTATTGTGTGCGATTGGCAATCGGTAAATATTTTAGGGTTAATATGAGTGAATCGACGGCCATTCAACACTCTGCGGCTCTCTGCGACAATGCTGCCAAACCACACGTTATGTACTCGTGTGTCATGTACCTAACGCCGGGCAACCGCCTAAGTCACATAATATCTAAGCTGAATTAACATCTTAAAGGCGCCAGAGTGACAAAAGACTTTAACCCTATAGAGATACACCGAGATCTCGCTTTACAAAGGGGTGGACATTCAATGCGTCTTGAATATGAGAACTTCTCATTGATGTTCAAAGCTATAAAAAAAATCAATTAACATAATGTCGCAATGTAAACATGAACTAAGACTTTAGCGTAACGTGATCGGGTGGAAGTGCTGGTCGCTTAGCCTTGACAAGAAACATAAATAGATAGTACTCGTATATCAACGGAATTTTATTATTGTTGCTTGCTTGGAAATTAACTATTAATTTATCTGACAGGCAATCTCTCGGGGAAAGTGAAATACCTACTTTGGTATTTTCGAACGATCAGAAACTTATGTTAGGTCTAGTACTTGCGGTCATAAATTAAAAGCTAATGCAAAAGGAAGTTTAATATCGTTAAATCGAGCCAAGTGGTCTCGATGATTCGAGTCGCTGTAAGAAGGTTTCGGATTGTGGATCACAATCGCATTGATATGCAAAAAGTATCGCGATTTGTGAGTGCTCAGTCGGCTGGATTATGGTCTAACGCCGGCACAAAGCCGATGGACAGCGGTCACTCCATAAAGATGCCCGATTAAGGAAGGGTCCGCGCTTTTGTTCCTCATTGTGATATTTTACTAATGGGACCGCATTCCTGGCCGGCCGGTAGACCTGATCTGACCCTCACAGCGGTCATTATTTATAGTTAATTTATTATTATTTTGATACGGGATGAAAGGGTTGGTACAATGGCGAATTCCGTGTTCCTATCCGTTGGTCAGTCCGCTGGGGTGCCACAGTCTTTGTTTAATTTCGCCAGCTTGGGAATATGAATATGCAAACATATTTTTTTTCAACGTTGCTACGCAAATAACAAATCTCTGGACCGTATATTTAAGTAGGTACGTGACATTCTGAATTAGGCGTAATTTATTAACGAAATATATTACTAGCACAACATACATACAGACAGAGCGTAGGTACTTAATTCTCCAATAATGATCTAGGTCTAGTTGTTTGCTCGAGTATTTCTTATAATTAATGAGCTAACAAACTTCGCCTTGTGATTTTAGATACAAATTTATTCGTACTTGCTAGTTTAGGTCAACGTGAATACCTCCAAACAAAAATATTATAAATGTCATTGACTCATTGTCTGCTATAATAGCTGTACCAAAACTAGTATTCGCTACCGGTATTGATCGGAATACAACACTAGACTCGATTTAACTAGTGAATGGTCTCCCGGGCCCGCCGCTTCCCGGTTCCCAGCCATTGTGGCCGCTGAAGGGTTGACAAAGAACACAATGGGGTGTGGACAGCGCATTACGGCCACCGGTCAAATGGTCATTTTAATACCAGTCATAGTTTAAAGGACAAGGAAATGTATGAATAGACAGCTTTCTTTCCCGTCGCCTAGTGTATGCTGTTGATTATATTATTTAAATACCCAACAACCGTTATTCGTCAAACTTTTTTATTACGAGGGCTGGACATGAGAAACTTTCGTTGCTGTATAAACAGCTTTTTTTTCTGTAGCGGTCGTGTAAACTTTTTGGTTGACTTTTTAAATTATTAAAAAGTGATGCACTTGACACAATTACATTAGAGCGTGGAATATGCAATCTGAATAGCAGATGAGGGTTAGACTCATTAGGATGCGAAAAGTGCAACCCCAAATTGCCTGCGCGCAAACAGCCGAATCTACATAATCATAAATTACGGGAGGAGTGCGTTTTTGCATAACAAGCGGATGACCAGTGGTTTCCCAAGAAAGCAGGTTGGATGCAAGTGCATTTGGAGATTCGCCGTTTCTAACGGAGATTCTCACTGGTCAATCTATGCAAATGCGTTGTGCAACTGTCCGTTGGACAATGGATGCAGTTTTTACGAGGACCGTTAACTCGGATTAATTAGTGTGATGTGTGAGATACGGTGTCCTTTTGTTATGCAAACTTTTTTAAGATGTTACATCAACTCTTTTTATAGCGGTTACTTTGCGAACTGAGTTTGGTAACGGTCAAATAAGAAATGTTATGTTCGTTTTAAATGGATACAATTTGTAGGCTTGTAGTGAAATGATTAGATAGCTCGATGTATTTATATCCAACCATTATTCATCTCAATACATGTTCTGTTCAATTACATATGTCTACCAACCTACTCTTCCAGGGACTTTATTACAAACAAGTATTTTTGCTATCTAAAAGTTTATTGGATTATGAATTCTAATGTAACCGGATTCAATTTGATGGTCAATCAAATGCATGGTTAGCTTACTCTTGTAAAGTTTTAGTAAGGTTATCTTGGCCCTAGCCTACACTTAGCTAGTACGTATATGAGCATACCACTAGGTGTACCCACCCACTGTGTGAACTCTACGTCGTCTCTTTTAACCGTCCCATCTCCGCAGGTTCGCTGCCGCCCTCGCCGGCCGACAGCGGCGTGTCGGACGTGGAGTCGTCGTCGTCGGGCGCAGGCTCCGCCGAGGAGCTGAAGGCGCGGCTGCAGCCCCCGCCGCCGGCGCCGTTCCACGCGCCCTTCCTGCCCTTCTACCCCCACCACCATATCGCCAGCACGCTGCAGCAGCAAGCCGCGGCGCATCCCAGGCCACCTGGTGAGTACCTTATCTAGTTTCTAATGTCTAGGTCTGAAGAAAGCAAAAGAAATAACACTTAACTTTAATTTAGGTCGAAACGCTCTACCACGGCTTTGGTATTGACGTTACTCCAAACCATTGTTCGCTAAGTTTAAAAACAACAAATGCCATCATCCTTTCCTTAGACGTTGGGATTACCAATCAGAACTATCATTTATCAGTAACTAAATAGATTCCTATTGGATATTTAATTTTTTATCGTTGTGAGCAACGATACCAGCTCTATAATATGAAATTGCTTGTTTGAATGTAGGCTACCCACAGATTGGAGTTTGTAACCAGTGCATGTTTGCTGCAATAACACAATGGCTGATTAAAAACCAGTTATAAAAACTGCAGTATAATGATGATATTTAAAACTTACTTATTAGTCAGACTACCAACAAATCTAACTCGAACATCATTCTACATTTTGTTTACTATACCACAGTTGAATATGCACGATCAACACATACACAGATTGGTTATTTAGCACGTTTTATAAGATTCTTTACGAGTACGAGGAAGTGTTCGCCCACTGGAGAGCTAATCGTCGGCATGCGTCAGCGCACGCGCCATTTTCCTCATGCCCGGCCAAGGCATGAATGAAGACCACTGGGACAGATAGCCAAACTTCCGAGAACGTAAATAGTAATTAAAACTACCATTTTAACTAATCGCTAATATGTAACCGTTTCGTAACGGTTCAGATTTCGCCCTGAGCTACCGGCAGTGATGTCATCGATCGTAATATATGTATTTTATGGGTTTATTTAAAAGTGAAACTATAATTTGTTTCAAAAGTTAATACTTAAAGGCCAATCAAATCTTTGAAACTTTAAAGCCATAACTCAAAAAATCAGGACTACATAATTTGCAAATGTGATCATTGTTGATATGATGTAATGTTTTTGAAACGAGAAAAGCCTTAGGTAAACGATTGACATTGTATTTATCATCAATTGAATAATGCGTGATATAATAATAGTCGATTATATAATTACTATAATAAAGTCCAAAATAAGTAATTTTGCCGCATTGTTAGTCACTTGCTATCAATATTCAAATTAGAATTAACATTCTAATTAGATCAAGATCAACATTCCAACTGTAAAAGCCAAATGACAAGCAATCACGAGAATTACGTAATAGTGTCGATTTATCCTGTACCCACGGCGGCCTGCGATGTGGTCTGAACCTATTGTCAGCAGACTGAGCCAGTGCCTACGGCGAGAAATGGCAACATTATTTACAATTAATATTTGTTGAAAACTTGCTTTGGTCTGGCCTAGCCTTATATTGGAACGTTTTAGGTATTTTCGGGACAGGTAGAATAGAAAGTTATTTCTGAAATCTACTAAACTGAAACCTTTTCTTAATAATATAAATGTTTATTTGAAATACTATTACATTTTAATAATACAATTGATACTTCTAACATTAAACATGTTCTTTGTAATGACAACAGGTCATATTTATAAAAAATAATGTTAAAAATAAATCCATATTATCTTCCGAAGCGATCATTAACGCGGACGTACTCGATACGAAATAAAAAAAAGTCATTTAGCCAAATCAAAAATAGAAACATAGGCATCGGCGCGCGCGCAGGGTGACCCTAAGGTGACTCGGAGCGGGAAGCGCCCGGCGATAGTGAAGGAACGTCAAAAACACTTGACATTATAGCTCCGTGATCTCCAATACTCGTGTTTAACCTTTTTTTTTGGCACCGACCCTCAGTGTTTACGAAGACACTTGCAATTTACTGGTACACTTTGGCAGAAATGCAGCTTTCGAGTGGTACCGCGCTTCCGCTATTGTTGCGTTTCCAATTTCATTTGACGTTACAACGACTTTGAGAACAGATGATCTTGGCGGAATTGAAATAAAATGCATGTTGCTACACGTGACTGTCAAAATAAGTAGGAGAGGATGGATTTTCAAAATAAATGTTGTTTTTCGGCAACAACATAGATTACGTTAGCACTCTCTCACACACGCTATGGCATAAGAAACGTGTGCACAATGCCTTGTGGCTTCCGGGGGCGCGCACCCTGGACGCCCGCCAACTGGCCTGCTCTCCCGAATTTAAAATGCAACATCAAATACACAAATTATACGGATGTGCACAAATAATTCGCGGCCATTTGTCACGGTTTGCAACGAAAAACACCGCATTCCTCGAGCGCCATTTAAAAAAACAAAACAATCATTTTATAAACGTTTTAAACAATTTCAACCAGTTTTGTCAATTGTAATAATGACCATATTAGGACCGAACTAAAAAGAAATCTAAACATTCCGTCTTAATTAAGATTCTAATTCGAATATCTTAAGAGAACTCTACAAAAACAGTTGGAGATTGGACGATAAACACTGGAAACGTGCTAACTCAAAAAGCAAGGGAATTACGATTTAGTCATCAGTTGTTATTACGGAAAAATGTTTACGGATATACCCATTGTTGCGATATCACAGTGGCTAGACTTTAGGTAGTATGTATAACTAAGTGAATCGCGTGTTGTGTGACCCAATATTATGATTAATTTGTTTATGAGGAAATAATAATATACATAATCTCGTGTTATGTCTAGGCAACTTGTATTTCATGGTTTCTTGACATTTTTATAATGACCAAATAAATACGTTTGTGACAGATTTGCATAACTTACTATTTCCAAATTTGGCGAGCGGATCGAATGATGTTGACTGACAATATCATTTGCTTGTCCTCTTTTGATGTAGTAGTGCACTAGTGCAAATCTAATAAGCCAGATGTTTTGAGGAAACGAATAGTCCGAAATCGTAGACGCAAACAGGTACCTACCGGGCCCGTGACACAAAAACAAAAGAGCCGAACGGAACCTGTTGGCATGGTGCAGCGCTGGCCGGCGCACTCAGCTATTTGACATTGCGCAAGGTCAGTGATCCTAATATAAAGATGCAAAAACTACTGACGAGCGCGGGCGCGCATGCGCGGCGCGTCGCCGCGAGCGCGCCGCATGCGAAGCGGCCACTTTCGATTGCGCTGCATTTTAATGACGTCTCGCTGGTACTTCCATACGACGAAATTCCAGGATCCTTTGTTTTGCAAGCGGATAGGCGTACCTAGAACATGCTAATAAGATTCACACACGCACACTCACCAGAACGATGTGAATCACGTCTGACAGAAAAATTGGAATACTTATTGCCACTGTTCGATTCGATTCTTTTGTTTTGTCCTGCAGCGATTTGCTGTGATCGAGTTTTCAAATAGAGGTGTCTAAATGGAGTGTTAGCACACTTCCTTAATCACGTCCTCAAATTAGCCTCAATTTCCCAAATGGCTTTAAAAGTATTCTGCGCTGTGCGGTCGGTCCGCGCGATAGCGGCCGGCGCGGCACCGATCGGTTGCCGTAACAGCACACACGAAATTCTGTGTTGCAAACGTGTGTATTGGGCAAGAGCGGCGGTGCCGGCGCCATTGTCAGCTCTGGCGAAACGCGACCTTACCGCTCGCATTGGGCAGTCGAAACCTGCTCGCCAGCTCCACGACACACTCCAACATTTCACTTCGCACTCCCAAATTCTGACTCCATAAATTTACGAAACACCACTGCTTTCCTTCCAAACTTCAACTAGCCCCAAAATAGGTGAGCTAGCACAACTGTTTAGAACTCACGTTCGCAGCTGTTGATTCCCAACTAAATTGAATATGATTTGTGCCCTCCGGCTCATTAATATAGTTGATTTGTGATAGATCTAGGTCACCATCTATATTACTGCTAAAATAACCAAGACATGAAAAAATTGCAGATAAACAGAACGCGATATTCGTTACTCATTAGCATGATCGTAGACGGCAGATTAAGATAAAACAAGATTTTCTTAGAAATTAATCTCAGCATATTTCTTGTTAATTCTCAGACAAAATCTCCTAACGTCTCTATTAACTGAAGTAACCTTGGATGAGAATATTGCTAAACCGCTGTTGTGGGTAACTCGCTTGATTGTGTGGGTACGAATTTCGTATATTCGATCTGCGGGGGATTTCGAAGAGCAGATGATGCGGGCTCGGGTCTATTGTTGTATTTCGCGGATGGAAAAAAGACAAATGTGGGCAATGGTATGCGTTCGGGTAACGCAATGCGAGCCCATGACTTGCGAGTCGTGACCGCGGACCGCGCCGTGCGAACATTTGCGGATGTCTGTCCGTATCCGTTTGCCTCTGACAATCCTTACTATGCTGTGTGCATAAATTCTCCGCTATCACAACGTTTGTACAAGCTCTAACGTCAACGCATTTCCCCGAACCGCATCCGACAAATGTGCGCATTTGCTTCTAAAATACAGGAAAAAAATAATCAATAGTCATTGCATCAGTGGCGACACGCATTGTGTTTTCGTATCGATAACTCGCCGAAGAGCAAACAGCGCATTGATACCGTCAATGTGACATTCGCATAAACGAAATGGAAATGAAAATGTGCGCGGCGTGTGTTGCGCTGCAGCGGCGTGCGCGCGCGCAAGTGTGCGGAGGTGATCGCCCACTTTCAAGGGCACTGCAGCTACTAGCGTCTTGTATTAATAGTTGGCGACTATTTTCGCCGCGCGCTCCGCAGGGGGACCGGAACGTTATTACTGAACTTCGCAAACTACCAAAACGGAATCCACCTTACATCACACAGTGACACACCGCCTTTCCTGTTTTCCACTCTTTGATCTGCCAATAAGAACGCGGCTGAGTTTTATGACTCCGACCTCTTCCTGAACACTGAGTAAACAAGTCTGGTAAATGGGTAACCTGAAAAATGGTTGTAAATTATCAAAGAGTGTGTAGGCCCGCGCTGGCGCGTATTCTCATCGGATCGTTCCGATTCCTTCGCAATAATGAGCGACAAAAACAAACCCACTTTCCATGGATGCGGTTTTTAAATCAGAACACATGTGTCGTCGCGACATGACGCAACTCATTGTACTTAGATACTTTATCGCATCGGTACAACATAACTCACATATCACAGTCCTACAAGAAAGTTTAATTACTCCCAAAACTGTGTCTTAGTATTCAGATACTCCTCTAGATTTGCTAAAAGACACGTACCTGTGTTTGAAACAAGTCTTGAAAATAATTGCGTTGTGAACACGAGCTCCCTTCGGATCGGAAGTTTATGAATAGCTCTCATGTATAAACTTCAGAACTTGGGCCCAAGTACGGGGTTAGGGTTTACTTCACAAGGACGTGAACATTCGTGTGTCTAGATTGTCGTAAAGGCTAGACCATTTTATGTATAACACTTGATATGCCTTTAAGGTTAGTAGTGTATCTGGTGAATGGTAGATAACAAAAGGTACATTATGAAGCTTTGTGCTATTTAACATTTGTTTCCGCAAGTGTATACATTTTCTTTATCGTATTATTAGTTTGTTATTGACATGCGACTTCTTCAAGGATTTCCCTACTTGTTGTTCTAGTTTTTTGTCCCTAGTTTTTCTCTGTTCCGCAATCTTGTTTCGTCGACGCTTCACTGCTAATTAGTCTACGAAGTAAATCGCACATGTCGTAAATCTGACACGTAAATGAAAGATGCGATAAACTATGAGAATAAACAAATGAGCTGGACAGCACACGAGTCGTCTAGATGGACCGAGGGATTTCCCATCTATAAACGAATAAATCTAGATTTGTCAAACGTAAATGACGTCAACCTCTGTATTTCTAACATTGTACCCTCCACCCAAAGGAAGCTTGATTTGCGCCTGACGTCTGCGCAGTACCGCAATTTTATAAATTTTAACCTACTTAGGTTATAGGCTACCTATCCCATAAAATATGGCCCAGACTGGGGCCCAACAATTCGCGAACACTCCATCCAAGCTTACTCATAAGGCGTCTTTGTCCGGCCGTATAAGGAAGACGCTCCCGCCATCTGTCCCGCGCTTGCGCAACCGACCCACTTGCGCCGCGGCCGCTGCCAAACGCCTCTACTCCTACAATTACATGTTTCGGTGTCGCAACAGTCGCATCCGAGTTGAACGGCCGGCGACCTTGCGTTGCGCACGCGCCGCCGAAAGCGAAAGGCGCTCCCGGAATACGCCATGCTAGATCATCGTTAGAGACGGGCCTAGTTCGAACTGCACTCTTTTGGCAAACACATTGGCCTATATAAACAAATGGCAGCGTAGGCTGATTGCAGACGATGTTTGCTTGGTGTGACTGCCATATATTTATACAATCCCTTCAAATGTCCTATTTTCTAGATTCATACGCTATTCAAAGATCTCTCAGTCATATTTGATTTGAGGGTTGTTAATCTTTCCAACTGCCTCAGGGTTAACACGAAAATACGATGTTGCGAAATTGTGTTATAGCTGTCTCAATACGTTGTCACTGGCCATTATAAAAAGTTGCACGTAAAAACCTCTAACCACAAACGAAAAATTGCATCGCTTAGAATTAGGTAACGCTTGGAAAAACTATTTATCGGTAAACAGGAAGTGACGTTGGCAGGCGACGACAAAAACAATGGCGAGGCCCATTGACAACCGTTGCGTACGTGACGAGCGCCCCGTAAAGTGCTCGGATTTTCAGCAAAACCGCAGTTAATCGGAGTCTGATTCACTTGCGGGCGTCATGCGCTAGCGCACACGGCGCGGCGCTTCCGAAATAAACGTGCTTTTACGTTACCACTACCAGTCTACCACCTCAATACTTCTTCTTGCTTATCGGGTTTCAGATTACTCTGCGTAGGGATTGAGATACCAAAGGGTACTCTTCAGTACCTAATAATGAGCCGCTTAAGTTTCTACGTCTACACACAATATGTTTGAACGTTAAATCTCTGCGGTTTCCTCAGACGGCGGCGTATCGAATCTCGTCCACATTTCGCAACCGAGCCCGCGCCCGCGCCGCGCTTCCGAAATACACATAGGCCAGCAGAATCGCGACCCAATTCCATGGAATCGCACCGCTCCACTTATCCGGAAACCTCGTGCGATCTTTACGATGGAGGGGACCAGGGCGGCCTACATACGCGCTGGTGGTTCCCGTTTTAAAATTATCGCTGCGGCGAAGCGGCAAAGCGCGCCCTTCAAGCCGCCCCTGCCTCGCCTCAAATAGATCCTGCCGCACGATATGTGAACGTAACAACATTATATTTTGCGTTCACAAAGCAGCATTCCTAGGGTATATTGCAGTAGATGAATTGCCTGCTAGTTTAGCGAGATTGGAATCGGAATTGACAGCTGTGTCGCTCTCAAGAACTCGTTTGAATCAGCCTACGGAGTTTTCTATAACAAGCTTATCATCTTCTTCAATTCTTGACACTGCATGTAAAAGTAGTGACGTTCTAACAATATAAACATGTTTGCCAATTTGTAACTCCACACACAATTTGGTCTGGCAACGCACACAACCGGGTCGCGCATCTGAGACCGCGGGCCGCTATCCTTGCGGCTAACCGGGTCAGTGTTAGGCCGCATAGCTGCGCGCGCGCGGCCGCTGCTCCGCTGCACCGCTGCACCGCTGCACCGCCCGATATAAAATAGTTTGCGTTTCGCAACGTGTTTACGCGCTTGCCATCCCCGTGCCAAACCGGCGAATTCCAGAGGGTCGAATATGAAATTAAAAACTAACTCAGCTTCTGATTTCGTCCCATAGCAATCTACTCTTAAAAACAATCAAGTAAATAAACGCACAATTCTCGCGAGTAATATCGTATGGTTGGTAACGGTTTTCCCTGATGACGACTGCCAATGACAGCTGCTAACTACCTATTATAGAATTCCAACGCCACTATGACGCGCAGTCCCAATATTTTGTACTTAGTTTAGTAACGTTAAAGTTTTCTGCGAGCATTCTATAGGTATGATTCTAGAATTAATTCGTATCACCCACTGGAATCTTTCAATCTTGATTATAAATACTGAATAAACAGATTTGAAGTTCACGCTATAGCAATTTAAGTATATACCTAGCTGCCGTTGACAAATACGAGCTTCTGTATTTTGTTATGTGGAATGCTGGTTGCAAAATACGCTTTAATATAACGTTGGTTCAATGCTGCGGGCCGTGGGAATATAGGACACGTTTAAATTTAGTTGCCGGACGTGCGAGGTGGCCAGCGGAGCTCAGCCTTCGCCGCTGCCATCAGAGTATCGGTTACATTATGAGGTTGGGTCAATTAACTTCGCCATCGACGTACAAACATTTGGTGATACTTATTAGTACCGAAGGGCGGTCAGTTTCCAGCTAGTTTAATGACTTCCGTGGCCTAAAATAGTTTTTATTCGTTTAACTCATAGATACAGTCTGATGATCTCAGAGACTCATAAATATATCAATTAATTTGTAATAAAGTACTCACCAAAAATCTTTCCTATCAAAATCGAAAGCGACAATCCGATACACACTTTCAGACAATCGATTACATAACAGCTTTAAAAAAAAATCTATACCGTCTATGATAGATTACGTGAGTGGACGGCAGCATCGGTGACAATTTGACAAATAATTGGGCAAAAAAGTCGTTCCGGCCTGATTGCGGAGTCAGGGTCGCTTAGGCAACCGGGCAACCGCTGGAAATCGAGCCTTGACCGTGTGAACGGCCCTCAACTCTTCGTAGGGCCGCGGCAACCACTCGCGTCAACCAGTAGTTAGTTACACCGGTAGGGCTGGGACATCCGCGGTATTTGATCAGTCGTTATCGCCTTGAACCGTCTGTCATTGCCTTTGTAATCATTACTGTACGATAGCTCTTAGCTGGCACAACTGCATGTACTACACTGTAATGCTTTGTGCAATATTCTAAACCGAGCTTTTAAGCTCTCTCATACACAATATGTACTTCATAACGATATTGTTCTATTATCCTAACATAATGTTTTAGATACTTAATAGATATTTTAATCGCATCCAGCTCCAAAATACTGAATAGGCATTAGCCATGTCTCTCTTGAGGACACATTAAATTTAATACATACAAGTTAGACAATCACATTGCTTTCGCAGATCTCTTTCAAACAAGCAACACATCATAAAGTCATTTAAAAAGTTACCGTATCCCCTCAAAAAGTGTCTACGACGAGCCCTCAGCGATGCCATCGTTCTCGAGTGTTCGGTTACCTTCGCTGACGTCGGCGAGGCCACGGCGCGGAGCTAGTGCAGCGATTAGATAACACGTCAGACGCAACAGTACTAAATAAATAGATAAGCGAAGATTTTCATTGGAAACGTTCGCTTTCAATTTCATTCCGACTCGATTACGGCCGGATACTGAAAAGACAATTGAATGTTTGACAGGTTAAACGACGCTTTATTTTAATGTAAAAGCGTGTGTTTGAATTTGGAACCTACTTGTTCTGAAAGTCAGTGCTCAAATATGTAATATTTTTTTTCAGTATACAGACGAAAGTTCATGATTTGACTTACAGGTCCGATTTTCAATCTTCTATAATATAATCCACATTAAACCCTAAATAATGATACACACAAAAAACAAGGTTTCTGTACCTACTTTGATTAAAATGTAGAAACTAGTAGAATGTAAAATAATGATTTACAATCTACTTCAATACTGATTAAGATTTGGAAGTTTAAATATAAAATTACATGTTTGTTTTGTAATGTTTATCCGAGATAAGCTTATACACTTGTGTTGCGCATATCAGCACCAACAGTGGTATTACAAATATGGTCTTAAGTAGATAAATAAACACACCCAGACACGGAACAAATACAAAAATGTTCGAGTATATGGTCCGTCTATGGGTTGGTTCCCTAAGTTACACCTTCCTGTTGCATGTTATGATACACTTTGTTTGTATACGGAACTATTTAGACTGACTTTTAATCACATCTTCATTTGATTTCTGATTTAAAAATAAACAACTAAGGTAGTACCTTAAATAGATGTTACTTCAAAATTGAGAACCATAATTATCAGTTATTATTATTTCGTGTCCAAACCGGGTCAGCGATCCTCCGCACACGGACTGTGAGCAATTAAAACAAAGTCTGTTAAACGCCGATATTAAGGCCGGATACACACCGGCGGAAACGCGAGAGATGAGCGGAAGATGAGCGCGCACGCAACATGCGCACGCGCTTCGTATCTGTGGTTAGAAGCGGTTATTAAGATTTACGATTTACAGGAAACAGAAGAGTTATATATGCTTCTTCTTAATATCAAATCATTAATATAAATTAAGTATCATAAAATGGCAAGCTCAGATGTTAATTGACTTGATCCCTTTGTCAGGGTGACTTGACTGCGTCAAATAAAAAAAGTCAACATTGCTAATTTTTGACGATAAGAAAAAATACTGTTTATATTGCCACTAAAGCAATACATGTATAATACTTACAAATATCTTCTATATTTAGATAATTTTGATATAGCGAAGGTATTTTTTTCAAACAAACGTTTTAATACACGTGTTGTCTAAAGATGCGAAAGTCACCTAAAGACACATTAGCATTTTACAATTATCTAAGATGTGACCTACATAAAACATAGGGCATAAGTAAGGTCGCATCCGCGGCGACACGTGACAACGAAGAAAAAACAACTGTAGCAAGCAAGGGTAGAGTCGGTAGAGTCAACAGCCCGCCGCCCGGGCACATTCGACACTCTATTATAACATTGTACCGATTAACGTAACTAATTATAAATATGGACTACGACGGATGTAGAGTTACCGGCCCAACGTCAATCGTGCCCTCCAAACTGTAGGTAAATACCAAGCAATCGCTACGAATGCAGAAGAATTTTGTCAATGGTAGAATTGTGGTCCTATAAATTTTCATACAAGTCTGAAATATTTTTTTATGTAGTTACGTGTGTAATGCATGTAGTTTTAAACAATTTAACCTTTTATGTGAAATAGCGCAGTGCAATAATGTGTCCGATAAAGTTACGCAATTATAAGCAGGTTTCCGTTTGCATAAGATTTTTCGTAACATATCTCTATATTTTGAAATTTAAATAAAAAATACACCATCTATATCCAGCCAAACATACAAACAGGTTTCTATTTTGCAAAACTCTACCAAGCCTACCTACTTCAGATGGTACTCTACTAAAAATAAAAAGCACAACTTAGATTACACAGACTGAAGAGCAACACCTGTCTGTGAGCCAGTCAATAACAGACTCTACCTAGAAATTACAAGCTCTCGCCGCTCGGGATCGTTTGTAGAGCTTTTTTGTTCGCCCATTTATTACCCACTACCCGGCTAAGGTGCCCATTTGATTTTGCTCCGTGAACAGTTACTATTTAAGTGGGCAACTCTTTACATAGACATAGGACTCTGAGTTGTTACGTTTGTATTTAAGATTGTTTTTCGATTATTTCAATTGCTCTAAAAAGCGTTATATCTTAGTATAAACATAATAAACATAAATATACATCTAAATGAGTTAATTAATGCACATGGACTGCACTTTTGAGTCATTCCCGGAAAGCGATACCGCCATAGCGACCGAACAGCGTTGCACAAACACGCGTTACACAATATATTGCACAGCATTATGCACACAATAAAACCCTTGCTGTTTACATAGTGATATCAGAACGAGACCGAATATTCTTTAGGTATTTACAATTTGTTTTGATACTTCTTCGGAAATTATGAGAATATTCGATGTTTATTTATAGCATTATTGTTTTGTCCTCTTATATACCTACGTTACCATGTTATGATTTAGACATAGTATTCAATATGCAATAGGATTTTTCATACATTTACTAGCAGCAGAATAAAATAGTCGCCAAACAAAAAAAATATAAGAAAGTTTTAACCAAACAGTTGTTGCACAAAATTACATAGACAACGCAGTGCAGACTTGAAAATAACCCCCTTCCAGCGCATACAAAGAGCGACCACGACTTGACAATAACCCCCTAATACAAAGAGCAACTGATTGATCCAACATGGCGCGGGCGGGCGCTGCAGGAAAGTGTAGGAATTCGCGGGACGCATTAGGGGGGGCGGCGCGCGGGCGGGGGGGTGACCTTCGCGCGTTGATGCAATGTCGCCGTGTCATTGACCACTGCGCCGCGCAAACAGTTGCAGCGGGGGGCGCCGCCCCGCCGCCCCGCCGCCCCGCCGCCCCACACCCCGCCCCGTCTATCGCCCCTCCCGCTGCACAAAGTTTCGCCGGTCTGATTATACCGCAGAACACACAAAAATAGTAGCTCGCTGTGTTTAATAAAGGATGTTGAGCTTCTATGTAATATGAAGTTCGCGTTATACAACATGCCTTGAAATAATAATGTCTTATCAACGTTTATTGTGCCAGATCATAGTAATAATATTGCAAATAGGTATTCTTGTTTCAAATTATCATAGCGATTTATGATTAGGCGAAAATGTAATTCATAACTCTGATAAGATGATGTTGCGGATGTCGGAAATGGATAATAATTAATCTATCTCTAAAATATTACATTTGAAAAAAGAAAATAAATACAAGATCTTTACATAGTGTTCAAAATAATTTATGTTATGTAAAAGTACCTGAGCATTATACCTATATTACGTATCACCTACAACAGGGCTAAAAAACAATTGATCAAACACCGTGGCGTACACAAAGCAAATAGATACAAGTTTCAAGATCATAGTGTCGGTGTATTTTATTTTTATGCAAATCAGCCGCGTATTGAATGCGCTTACAACGCGGCGGCATCCTCGCAGATCACATTTCATCAATGTCATCCCGGGCCGTTGACACGAGCCTCGGAACAACTCAAAGTCGACTGTCGATCAGCCGCCGATATTCAAATATCCGTACCTACAGCTAGAACCAGCGAGATAACGCTCGTACTTGAGCAAGGCACGCTTATTATCTCAAAGTCCCCGAAACCTAACGTCTACTAAGTTTGTCAAAGTTACTTCTACCTCCCAGCGTTTTGACGGGCCCGATAATTCCTGCGAATTTCCCCACAAAACGCTAGATGCGATACCTTTCGTCATCCCTTTCACCGCTATACAAATTCGGTTTCTATGTGCACAAGGCCATGGAAACATGCACGAGAATAGTCATCGCGAAAGAATCGCTTGTGCATATTTCTACAGTTGCAACCGTTTACGTAAGCGGGGTGCACGAACTCGGCTCGAATCACCTTGTAACCGTCCCAAACTACGGGTTGAGGTCGACAATATAATAGTTATCAATAATATCGACAAACAATACGGATGACTTTCAGCCTGCGTGCGAAAGCCAATGTCAAAAGTACTTTCGAGTCACAGTTAGCCGCGGGGGAAAGGTCGGGGTAGGATTGAATATACGGTGGAATAGGGCTTCGAATAGAGGAAGCCCTTAGCGATACATGGCCTAAGATGATCTTTTATAGTATATAGGGTAAACGATCGTCCTAAATTATCTCCTGAGTACAGGGATCTGTGATATGCTTCGTTTTTGTTATGTTTGCCACGTGTCGGCTCTCTGCTTACTGTTGCATGTCAGACGACTACCTAATACATATTCCACTGCAACCAAACGTTTTGCAGTTCCATATGGAATTATGATTTCGAGTTCATACAAAGATTTATCTTTGCGTATCCACTTTAGATTGATCTGATCGAATCAAATGGATCGTGACGTGGAAAGGCAATCGTGATCGCGTTTCCCGCATTGTTGGTTTCATATCTGGCCTTCAGCATACAAATCCGGGATATATCCTTTTAATTAGTATGTCGCTACTGAATATTTAATTTCAAAATATTACTTTAACAAAATATTTTCTGTTGTATGCAAACAATATTTTTGTATATCAAATCTTAGTTGCGAGCACTTAATCTTGTTAACTTCGATGTACATATTTCCTGAAGACTTCTCAGCTGAGACAATTACACCCAAACAAACGCTTCCCTTTTGTCCCATCGGTCCATAGTAAACCCTGACCTTCCGCAAGAGGAGACGCGTCCCTAAACAAACTGCAGATAGCTGCATCCGGCATGCGCCCGCACCGATAACCTTATCTCGGGCTATCGCGCCGAAATGCTCGCCAACTGACACAAATGGACTAAAGTCTTCAACGTTGACGAGTAAACAATTATACTCTTTCAGCGATTACTGTAGATATATTAAACGAAGCTTGATCCTAATACTCATTACTACTGCAATACAAAATTATTAAACTTAGATAACAATCTGCTTATTTGAAATTAGTATCGCATGCGTTCTGGAAAAGCAGATATTACCTATTGGCTATAAGTAAAGTTTTCAAAATATGACATGTATCAAGCTTTTTTTAACAGAAACCATATTTATCGCACTCACAAGTAATTAATTGGGATCAAATAAGCGCGAAATCTATACGTGTTTCTCACATGCTCATAGCACTCTCATTAAATCGGATTATGTAACATCTTTTGCAAAGATGCGCCAATCAAAACTACAGATAGTGTACACGTGCTGCAAAATACGTTTGGAACTCGCGTGATGGTAAATGCGTACGTATGAAAATGAATTAGATAACTGGCCGCTTCCCATTTAGATAATGAGCGTCGCGCCGTGCCAAATATGGTTCCTTGTTGACGCAAGTTGTGGGACATTTCGTGTGTTTGTTACATTCAGCTCGTAGGCAGGAAGGAACATGTTTACTCTGTAGTACATGTTATATGTTAATATTGGCATCTCTTCTGTCCTCGAAATTGTCGTAAGCAACATTTTGCAATGATGTTAACTATACTTGTATTTACTTACATTTATAATAATCATCCTATTCACAAGTGCATAGAAGTTTAGATTATTTGCTTGTTTGCACAGCATTTTTGTCCTACATACAGCCAAACTTGATAGTGAAGTGTAAAGAGATTAAAAGGCGTAAAAGGAGTATTGTGCATTAGTCATGATTTCCACAGGCGGCACACAAGCTTCACTTGGTCAACAGCGGTGTTTGCGATCGCCCTCGGCATAATGTCGCAAGCCACTCCACTCCGACCGATACCAACCGGCCACAGACGCGATACTTCTGCACAGAGCGGTTTCTTTAAGGTCGCAAAAGGGGACTTTTTATACGAAATGAGATATGACATCAACCGTAGATAGTACTACAGAGCTTTGCTCTTGGGAATTTCTTCTAGCTTTCAAAATGTATCGGTAATTTTGGAGCTTGGTTCTTTTAAAAATACATCCCTCAAATAAGGATTGGGACTGCGCTAAATATCAAAATATATTTGCATATGTATCACGTGGACTTTTAAATCTATCTAGATAGGGCAAAGGTGTTTCGCCACACAATTATGCATGCATCGTCGTATCAGAATTAACGATGGAAAAATACCATGCACGTGTAAAGAGATAAACTGTTGCAAAGTTAAGCTATAAATTTTGTTATTATGGCACAGTAACCGTTTTTTACATTTCTAGTAGTCAACTTTATTCCAATAAGAAACTGTTAAATTAAAAAAGTAATTAAGAAATAGCTTAGGTATTGAGATGTAAGATATTTATAGAGGTTGTCCAATGATATAGAACTGATATCGGCAATGTTGTTTTTTTAACTGGATAATAAACAGTATTATCAGCCGCGCATTGGATTAAAGTCAACGGTTACAACAAAAAAAAACAAGTTTTTATTGCCAACTCTACAAAGACGTATCTCTCCCGGATCTTTTATCTGGTGGAATAGATCTGTTTCTCGTAATAGTCGGGTATGACATCAGGCGTCGGCCGCGTTTCCTTGCGCAAGCGACAATAGCGCAGTAGGGTAGTAGGCCTAAGTATTCTACGTTACATTTGTTTTTATTTTGTCATCGAAGCTAAAAACTAACGATTTTGTCATTTACCTCTTTGGCTTTTGAATATGTATCTTCGTATCGTATTGGATGACAATATAGAAATTGCAATCTCTGATGAGTTGACTGAGTTATAAATGAGCAAAATTAAGTTAAAACCTATAATGTTGATTAGGTAGGTACTCTATGCTCCAAAAGCTCATTCAGTTCAGAAATAATCCAAATGAAACCAACAACTAGCTCAGTAGCATCCTTCTGCACTGTCTAACTAGTTGCATCGTACAAGTGTCGCCCTCTGCCGGCGCGCCCATTAGCTGCGCGCGCGCAGGCTGACTGACCTAACGTAACGCGCGGCGCGTTCGGCGGCACTCGACCGAGACCTGCGCACAATGCAGGCCACGAGGACCGCACTATAGATACGAGACGAGTAGTTCTAACGCCGACTATGACATGCTAGTGAAATCGAAAGGGGTCATAGAAATAGAGATGGAAACAATGTTGTTAGTGTGGCGTACGACTAATGTTGCATTACAATGTGCTAGCATCTGAATTTTATGAAGCATGGAAGTTAACTCGTTGTACTAAATTCATTCAAGATAATTTTCAATATTTGTAACATACGTTAAGCTTATATACTTTTTTGTAGTAGTGCAAGATGGCAAATAAAGCGATACTTAGTAGGCACAGTATTTAAAGAGCAAATTTTCCTTATTCTCCAAACATTTATCATCTCGGCGGTATAATCGCAGCACGCGCAACCGAATTGAATCGAATTCGAATGCGATCCGCTAAACTAACCACAGATAAACGACTTTTTGAATTTAAAACTGACTGATAAGTATTTAAGAGTCAGGATAATTTGTGCACGAAGTTTAAACACATAAAGTTCACAAATATTTGTAAATACACCTGGCTATTATCCGGAGAAAAGCTGTTGTGATGCGCTTGCTTAAAAACAAATCAGCCAAATTAAAAAAAAAAACAATTGTTATAACGATATCGTCTCATGACTTTGCAAACTTGCCAGGATTGACGCACACCTTTTGTTTTCGGCTCGGCCGGTAAAAGTTAAACAGTTACCGAATTGCATAATAACATCACGTTTTCGGGTTTATCCATCTCCCTTATCTGCTGCGGCCGTGTCAACAGTCGCAATGTCACCTTGATAAGAAAATGCATAAAAATTGATACCACAACCCACCTCAACTCTTGCCCTCACTACACGTTGTCATTACATAAAATTCAAGATAATGCGTTCTCAGAATAGATTGTAGGTAAACACAAATGATCAAGACTTACTCATTAGCGCTTTCATTAAATTCAGAATTCTACCTATTTACAGTAGGCACCTTTCATGAACCCGTATCAAACATTTCAAACATCATTAATACATGACTGTATTTTACTTCTCAAAGGATAAGAACAATAAGAAGTACCCAGACAACCATTATTTGAATAAAACAGCATAAATAGATGCCATCGACTACATTCCCACAGCCGCCTTCAATATCAAAAGCTCCCGTTTCCCACAAAGCCCCTTAAAATGGCCGACAGTTTAAAACTTCGCTGTAAAATAGTCAGAGCGTGAAGCGAATGCGAAAATTATGTTAGCCGAGCGGGAACGCGGGATGCGGCGCGGGCGCAGTCTATCAGACGTGTGTGAAGGTCACCCGGCTGCGTCATTTCCTGGTCATTGGCAGCGCCCCCGGCCCCCGGCCCCCGCCCCGCCGGCCCCCGCCCGCGCTGCGCCCGCGATCTTAGAACACGCACGGCGCTTTCCGGTTGCACAGGAAAACGCTAGATATTCCCCCGCGAATGCACTCCGGAATAAAAATCGCCACATTAACGATCACACGTAGCTATCTCGAAATTGTGATAACACTCTCGTTGCTTAGAGGAAACGATTCGCGTATCTTATCATATAATACATTTATCACTTGCGAAAATAGATAGTAATATTTTCGCGATAATACATAGGTGTTATGACCGCGTTATCGCACACGTCAGCTTCCTCGTTCGAACAATGGGTTAGGCATAGCTCTCTGTCGCAAGAGGTCTGTGGGGTAACCCATTTACGGGCGCGGGATGCGCAAGCGCAACCGGTTCCTCCCTTCCCCGCCTAAACGCTGTTCGCATACTTGCATCCGGGAATAAAACGTTCCGGCCGCTTCGCGAAAATGCGCTGCACTGGACGAGGAATAGAGCTCGATTTGAGTTGGAGAGGGGTGGGTTTTTTGCGGTGGCTACACTAACTAGCCGAAGATGACATTCTAAGGCAACGAACGGGCGTATGTGCGGAGTAACCTTGATCTTGGCGAGCCAGTAGGATGCGTCGGGCTATTTATAGCGTGGCCAGTGTAAAATGCACGTTTTTATCGTGTCTCGAGCTTCCCAGGCTCAAGGGATTTTATGAGCGTTGCATCCGCGGAACGGTTCATTAAATTGTAAATAGCAGGTACATAGGCATCGCAACCCGTTATCGTCATGAATTATGGATCGAGATACATATCTAACTGATTGTGGACTATATCTTATGCTGGACTGTTTCAAGACTGAGCCATTAGAGCGGGGGAACATTATCGGGGGATTTTTTCACGAATTTTGTCAAAATATAACGTCAATCCATATCTTATCGTTCTTGTGTGAAAGTTTGCTATCATTCAAATTATCCTAATTTTCTCTAAAGTAATATGCTTTCATCAAACTTTAAAAGTATTGATGTAACTTTACCCTTTTGTCCCTGCATAAAACATTCTAAAATAAAGTGACAAAGACTCGCCTCAATAACAGCTGCTAGCGTCATCGTCGTTACTCCATTAATCCACAGGAAATGTTCTAGTGCTCGGAACATACAGCTCTACATACAGACCTACATACATTTATTCACGATGTATATTTTACTTTAATGGAGTATAATATATTCAAAAGAGGCAAGGGACATGGAAACAAGATCCCGTAGTGACCAATAATGAAACAGACACCGCAACTAGTGTCACTAACTGCCTATCTTGCATCTAACTAAGCCATAGTAGTCATAAACTGACTATGAATCTTCCATCTAAGGCACAGCCGATGCATCATCGGTCCTTTAAGGGAGCGTTACGCAAATCAACTCAACATGTGGACGGCCGGCCACACGTGACGGGGTGAACGACCTCCGATAACGCGCGAAAATACGCCACTTAGATAATATTAGAAAGAAAATGGCGACCAGTGTTTATCAGCCAACCGAGACGCCCGCTAAAAAATAGATTAAGTAACGCGACGCGTGAGCAATCACTATCGTTAAGATAGTCGTGAGGGCACGATTTGCAATCGTTACTATTGATTCGTTTGATGAATTAAAACGACTGTTTTAGAGATAATTATTTCCTGCTACCACTGCCTGAACTGCGAGAAAATAGTGGTTTCCAGATTTTCACGGAAATTCATTAGAACGTCATAAATAATTACATTATCTTGTAAAATTTGTGTCAAAAGTATCATAACTTAGTTTTAGTTTGGAAAGCACGCGGTCAAATTTCAAAATGACATGTCACATAGAGTTCGTAGGCATTTTATAAATATTCTAAATCCGCGTTGACCACTATTAATATGTGTCTGCAGACCACGTCACGCCACGTAGCAACGAAACGTGTTTCAGAACGTGGTACATAGCGCGAAGCTTTGCTAAAATACACTAAACACTTCCTGGAGGTAACAGATGTTTTTCTCGTAACACAGTTTTTCTGATTAATGACCGTCGGAATTATTATTCAAGGAATATCTGAAAAATTTGGTAAAAAATTCGCAAACTAATTTTAGAGACCTCTCTCCAATCCACTTACTTTTTTACTAAGCTTAGGGTATTAATTAATCTTTAGCCAACTAATCTTAGAATTTTTCTAGGTTACAAGTTTGTGATTGATCTGGACAGGTGAAGTCATCAATTTTAATAAAATTCAATAATGAGAAATATAATCAAATGGCAATAAATTGAGTAAATATTGTCATAGAGCAATTAACAACAATATTTTCTGTTTTCTACGAATATGACGTGTCGATAATGTATCTAATGACGAAATTGGCGTTATTGACCCGCCCAGATTTATCTCTTCCTGAGAAACTCGCCAATTTGAAGTTTTTATTACCAACTTACGGACCGTCGCGGGAATGGCACTTGCCAAACTTTTAACGATGAGACTATTATTGTTCACAGCAAAATAATTACTTATTAAATGACAATGCTCTTCAAATGATAAATAAGCAATTCTATCAAATTTCAAAGCTGTCGGTAATGTCGGAGAGGAAAACCGAGCGGTGACAGGGCACCGAGCAGAGCCAAAGAGGGTCAAGGCGGCGATACCCAGCGCCGCTGACGCAATCTAACTCGCTTTTATCTATTCCACTCATTGTTTTATCAAAAAATGTTTCGTAGTAATTAAACAACTAGAATATTTTTGTTGTTTTACGTAAAAAGTTTCCAATTGTGCGCGCGCCAAAGCTTCATAGACGAATGATTTTTGGCGATGAAATGCGGAACTCGTCGGTTATGTGTCGATAAAAATAAACTGAAAATTCGCAACTACCGCGGTGAAAGAACACAGCTGTTTCTATTACACCTTCCGTCTTCAAAATAGCCAATAATATTCAAAACGTTGCCTGTTAAAAAAAAATTTTTGGTTTGGTTTTATAAAAAATGGCCGCCCAGTCGATGCCGCGCAAATATTACCTGCCAGTGCGATAATGCCGGCAATTAGATATGTGGAGGCGCATCCGCCCCACATTGACGATAATACCGATGTGGAAACAGGCGCAGAGCCGTTTCATCATCGTTAATGTGCAATATACGATTTTGATAAGAGCTAAATATAAACTTTGAATGAAGGAACTGACAGTTCGATGAGATATGTTTTTTACTGACTACGATTTGAAATAAAAACATTCAGAAACGGTATACTTATCACTAAAGATGTTGAAACAATTTCCTTGTTTTTGGGATTTGCCGATACAATCAATTGACTGATTCACTCTTTCAATAAATAACTTATATAAATAATATCTTAACTGCGACTCATAGTAGTTACAATTAATGTCAAATGCTGTTATGATAATAGTGGTTCAGTTTTGGCAACAGCACAGCATTGTCGCCGCGGCTCCCACCGCCGAAAGTATGGGACAAGTCTAATCCCACAATTGTTTAGCCGATTAGTTTATCTACCAGCGAACTGCCTAATCCCGATAGGTAAACAGACGGTCAACGAGCCTACTGTTTTAATAAACTTTTCAGCATGAATAAGAATGTAAAACAAGTTTTCGTATAGACTAAACATACAATACCAATCTGTGTCTGTGTTACTACCGCATATGAACAATAGTGAAATGGGAAAACTGGGTGCATGCACCATATTCATAGACTTACTTCCATAAAGTGTTATACGAAATGCTAGGATGTTGACAGATTATTGTAAACTACCCGCATAACTAACTTCGAACCATCTTCTTTTCCAGTGGGCGGAGTGAGCGAGCGCGACGCGTACGGGTACGGGTACGGCGGCGGGGGCGGGGGGCACCACTTCGCCGCGCCCGCGCCGCCGCCGCTGCCGCACGACGAGCTGCCCTACTCGGTGTTCGACTTCGGCGACTACCAGCGGCACCACCACCACAACAAGCTCAAGCCCAAGAAGCGGCCGCGCGCCGACGCGCCGCCCGCGCCCGGCGTCAAGCGCAAGTCGCGCGAGGGCTCCACCACCTACCTCTGGGAGTTCCTGCTCAAGCTGCTGCAGGACCGCGAGTACTGCCCCCGGTACATCAAGTGGACCAACCGCGAGAAGGGCGTGTTCAAGCTCGTCGACTCCAAGGCCGTCTCGCGCCTCTGGGGCCTGCACAAGAACAAGCCCGACATGAACTACGAGACCATGGGGCGCGCGCTGCGCTACTACTACCAGCGCGGCATCCTGGCCAAGGTGGACGGCCAGCGCCTCGTGTACCAGTTCGTGGACGTGCCCAAAGACATTGTCGAGATCGACTGCTCGCTCGCGTAGAGCCGTGCGGCCGCCAGTGCGCAATGGACTCGTAATACGTTTTGCTATTACATTTTTTCACTAATTAGTAAATTCTATTTTTCAAATCATCATGCATTACGTTCTCCGATCGCTTCTAACGATTCTTAAGGTTACTCTCTCAATCGAACTAATATTAAAATAACTTATCATTGAATTTAATATTTATACAAAAATAGGAGAGACGAAATTGATTGCTCAAATGTTTATATAAGTACCTATTTTTAGGGGTATTTCAGATGAGGAACTCTAAATTTGCTAGATGTTATATGGTACGGAGTGATTTTTGTATAATGTTGAAACGAATTTTTAAATGTTTGTAATGAAGTTTCTATATAGCATGTTTGCCGCTGCGCCCGCGCAGTCTGAACTTCCTACCTCAAAACTACGCAAATGTAAAACATTCATAAGAATATACACTTTACGATGTTCGAAGCAGTTTATACAATACGCAATAAGTGTAACATTATAGTCTAATAAGAGTTTATAGTGGAGAAATATTTACGTAATGTTTATATATGACGGAATAATATCATTATTAGTAGTATCATCCTCAGATGCTGTCGTTTGGTGCTCGTTATGGCCATGCGCATATTTACACCTTGTTACACGCCCTCACACTGTTGACTATATCTTATATATTATATGACAAAGTATTTATTTATACTTGTATCGGACGCCGTTGTCTTGTTGCTTTCAAACCGAATTTCCGATTGATATTATTTGGTTATGTTGTGAGATCCTGTGTCTACACTGTACTGAGACTTACTGCCAACTTCTGTTAGTAATCTGAATAATGAGTATATAATAAGGGATGATTTGTGCGTTATTTGTGTTAATTATTATTATAAATAGATATTTACTATAAGTGAGCTGTTTCAGTGAACATGTTCTAGTTTATTTCGTTTATTTAATTAATGTTAGGCCTGTTGGACGGAGGGCTTGCGCCGGCACATATCAGCCGGGCCGCGCCCGCGCGCTCCGGCATCGACGCCGCTTCATCCATTCAGTCCCAGTTTACGGCGCAAGGCCTCTATTTTTTGTTACCTGAATAAATATTATTAATAATTAATTACGATTTGTGGTCCAATGTTAATGAATCATAATACTTTTAACTAGATAGTTGATAACGAAAGGTTTATTAAGGTAGCCTAGTACACACCTGCGAATATTGAATTGATAGATACAATATACATTCAATGCAAAGTCAGAGTAATCATTTTTACAATGTATACAAAATGACGGATATTGTATAGAGAATATTGAGAAAATAGAGGATATAATGTTTGTACGTATGTAATGTATGCGAGGCGTACGAATAGAAGCGCGCGCGCACCCCGCCGCGGCACCCTCTCTGAATATTGCGCAATATTTTTATATTCAAAGTAAATATATGTAATGAGTAGTTTTATAAGTCGTGGTAGTTTACGAGGCGGCGGGGTGCGGCGCGAGACGGAGTCCAAGGGTGCTACCGCGGGACCGAGGGGCGCCGCCCCGCTCCTTACTATAGATAAAAGATCTCAGCGTCCACACTTCTTCGAACAAAACCAGTGCCCGTTTCCATGTGATCGACATTTATATATTAACAAAATTGTGGAATTTTAATCGTATTTTTATATAGCTAGTTGGAATTCTTGCGACCCTTTCTTTCGGCACTATTTCTTATGCTTTTGTAAATATAACGTTAGATATGTTAACTTATTTATTTGCGTCGGGGCGGGCGGGCGGCGCCGGTCTCCGGACGGCCCCGCCGCGCCCGCGCACGCCGCTCGATTCTCTTTCCTTTTTAGGAAATTTCGTTCTATAGGTTACAAATTTTATTGTAATATACTTTATAATAAATTAATTAATAGTAGGTAATGAATGGACCAGGCGATGGAAGGAGAACGCTCTCAGAATTTATAATCGGCTAAGTAGAGATAGAGAAATGGAGAGTTACCGGAGGATGTTTGAGCGAACATGTAAAACGAAGCTCGGAAAATTAATAATTTTAGTCGAATTGATGTTGTTGAAAAATCAAAGTTTCTAATTAATAATGTACTTAAATTTTCAATGTAAATTATAACAGCACCTCGAGAAGAAAATTATTGTTAATGAAGTTATTTTAATTGAGCCTAGTCTTAGCATCTTAAATTTATTTAAAGTAATTCGGGAGGTCGCGGATCGTTTGGATTCTCGGGGTTCGTCGCCACGTTAAATTATTGTTGTAAATAAAGAGATATATCGAGACGCACAGGCCGGGCTCGGCCATAGAGTACGAGTAGTAGCAAGAAGCAATGAATGAAGGTTAGTGATTCGGTGGGCACCGCCCGCCGCGGAGCCGCTTGAACTGATTATGTGTTTGTTGCCGACCTCTGCTGTATTGGTTCATTTGCTAAATTGTCTGCCTGTTCTGAGAGACGTGCAGTACGGTGTTCTTGCTTTTAGTTTTACGCAGTTAAAGTCCGATATTTTAATTGTAATTTTAGTTGTTTAATTTTACAAAATACTGTATTTTCTGCCCCCTAGTTAAGTTATTTTTCTATGTATAGCTAGTTATAAGTGTAAATGAGTTAGCACATAAATTTGATGCATGATGATAATGTTAATAAAATATCCACAATAAAATACAACTGTATGTTTTACTCCTAAGCCCCAGCAATCTAATAGGTAGGTAGGTAGGTACACCGTAAAAGAAAGCTTATCTTAAGCCAAGTGAAAAAACTGCTCTGAGAATCATAAAACCAAACCTTACAATATGCAGATCTGCATAATAACTAAATAAAACAGAATATGAAATACAACCTACATAAAGAGAACGAAGATAAATAAATATAAATATTAGGTCCAATACTGGGCGGAATTTGATTTCGTTTCATTTGATTTCGTTCATTTGATTTCGTCATCGACTCGAAAAGAAGATGAATATTTGGGACATCTTAGTGATTATATTCTCTTTGATCTACACGCACGACCAACTAACCCCAAACTAAACAGAGCTTGTAATTAAGATCGTCAGAAACTGGTACGTTATGCGATACAAATATATTTATAAATACATATATACCCCCAGACATAGAGGAAACGAAAAAACAATCCTGAAATCACATGAATTTTTGTCCTCGGTTGAGAATTGAACTCACAAGAGCACTATCTACTGTTCTACCGAGCCTGTCAATTGAACAATTTAAATAGCAGGTCCCAACACTATATAAAACGCAGTCTACTAAATCAACTAGGAAGCCTTTTTTCTATTTTTATCTCACCAACCACCCAATCCCTAACGACCATGTCCGTCCAAGTACAGAATGAGCAAACAAAACCCATACCATTGTAGGTATAGAGGAGTGAGACAAGGGGACGTCATCTCCCCGAAGGTGGTCACAAATGAAATGGAGGATTTGTTCAAGACGCTGAACTGGAAAGGTTACCATTTACGTTAATGCCACGTGCATTAACGTAAATGGTGAATAAGTCCATCCATCTCTCATCTGCGATTTGCAGATGACATCGTTATTCTGGCAGAGACACTGCAGGACCTACAACAGATGCTGAATGACCTGGCTGACTCTTCTGCGCGCATCGGCCTACGGATGAACTTGGACAAAACCAAGTTCATGTTCAATGAACATGTACTACGGGAACCGATTGCGATTCACGGCACCGTCCTCGAAGTTGTTCAAAAATATGTGTACCTACCTCAGGCAGACTACATATGCAGAACAACTTTGAGGACGAGATGAATAGAAGAATTCAGCTGGGTTGGGCAGCATTTGGGAAACTACGCCGAGTCTTCTCATCGTCAATCCCACAAAGCCTTAAGACGAAAGTCTTTAATCAGTGCGTCCTACCCGTCATGACGTATGGAGCCGAAACGTGGACACTGACGGCACGGCTGGTCCACTAGTTAAAAGTCGCTCAGCGGGATAAGGGAAAGAGCTATGCACAGTGTTTCTCTGCGGGATCGAATCAGAAATGAGGCGATCCGTCAGAGAACCAAATTCATAGACATAGCTCATCGCATTAGCAAGCTGAAGTGGCAGTGGGCTGGCCACATCAGCCGTAGAACCGACAACCGCTGGGGTAGACGAGTTCTGGAGTGGATACCGCGTCTCGGCAAACGTACCTAGTGTATGGACGCAGGACGGCTGGTAGGAGCTGGATGCGAGTGGCCGAAGAGAGAGAGAAGTGGCGTGCATTTGGGGAGGCCTATGTCCAGCAGTGGACAGGAATGAGCTGATGATGATTATAATGATGATCTAAGCAACATAATATATTTATTTATGTAACATAGGTACATATTATTATTATGCTAACATAATACGTGTCTCTCTCACCCAGACTTAGCTTTGAACGAAACCAGATTATTAAAGACTATAGTTCATTATAATACAAAAAATATTGCTAAATCTCTACATTCTCTACAAAATTACATCAGCAAAATTAAATATAGAGCTCATGTTACTTAATGTAGATGTGAAAATATTTTTGACTGAACGCGTCTTTAGCAAATAACCATAGACTACACCCAAGTGACGTGTTGTTGTCATGTCAAACGATTTGACGTGTTTCCACAGCTGTCACAGTTCGCAATTTGTTTTCACATTTTTCCAATAATGAGAAGGAAAAAGTAAAGTGTATTGCGGGAAAACATCACTCGAACTGATTATTTTAGTTGTTAATTAATGTGAAGGACAATAAAAATAGTTTCAAAATGGTTCTAATGACAATGATTGCGAGGGTCGTGGATGGCCTGCCTCTCGCCGCTACAATGCAAGAGGACGAGCAGGTATTGGCCCTTGAGCCTCCAGCATTCCCGCCACCCTTTATTAAAACCTTTTTTTTATATTCACAATCCGTTTGGAACGTTTTCTTGTCTATACAAAGTAGCTAGCGCATGCTTACGTTACCACTTTCATTTCATACCGTTTCGATATAATTTGCCATGGTGTTCCGCAGAGCGGGTGCAATATTCTGGAGTACCAGAACCAGGCAAAAATGCTGTTTAGGAAACTAGGCCCGCAGTCGCCGCTGCGCTGCTCCATCGAGACCGGGCCCTACCTCTTCCAGTGAGTCGTCGCTTTTTATTTTTATTTCTTTAGCATGTAGCATGTATGTGTTATTTTTATATTTGACCTTTAGCTGCATACCAAGTGTCATTTAATTTTTAGTAGACATTTATGGTGTATAAGATACACAACAATAGCCAAGCAATGATGAAATTTTTTTTTAATATCTCAAACTTTTAAATTTCTTTATTGTTCTTAATTAATTCAAATCAACTAATTTATTGCATAGCTATTGGCTAGCCTTAAACATGGGTTTATCTTATTGATAACATTAATTTATTATTTTGTTTGTGTCATGCTTCATTGCACAGAATGACGATAGTTTATTAAACTTATAACTAACAAATTTTAGTAAATGATAAACCTCAGTATCAAGTAAAAAGCTATTCAAATCCATGACATCATTAATCAACAATTTCATCATACATATTAATTGATTATTCAAGTTACAGACTAAAGCCATACTTACTAGGTCTAATCTACATGCAATAATACATTTCAAATTACAATTTAGATCGGAATATATCTCTAGCCAAGCCAAATCCAATCAGTTATAAACATTGGACTAGCAGGAATACATAACAGTTATAAAACAGAAAATAAAAGAAACTGGCTGTTATATCATGAAAATAAGTTTGTGTAATAACTTTTCAGTTACTTAATTGAAAACGAGATCTGCTATTTGGTGCTGTGTGAACGCAACTATAGTAAGCGACTCGCATTCAGCTACCTCGAGGAGATCGCACAGGAGTTCTACCTGCAATACGGGAAGAGGGTGAGTTATACTACGTCTTGCACAAACATACTATAGATACAATCTTTAAATGATCACTCAATCTTCAAGTTTTTTTAAGCAAATTAATAAATCTGAATACACACAAGTATCTTTAAAATGTATGTGATTTTTATGAAATATATACAGTATTGGCCGCAAATTACCTTGATATTGTTTTTCCTTATAATTTTAGGAAAACCATTTTCCTGCCCGTAATAAACTTTGATAAGTGTTTTGAAAATTTTTGTTACAACAAAATATGTATAGGGATTTACAAATTGAGATTTATTTTAATTACAAAATTAATAATTTTACAAAATTTTTTGCAATAAATGAGCACTTTCGTTATTCAATTTCGAATCATTTATTATAATACAGTACATCATGGTGCCCCTTTAGGTGTAACAATTTGAGTTACATTAAACTGTAAACTTTACTACTAAACTAGGTAAAGTATCAAAACTTAAATACCTTCTATCCTCCATTTGCAACTTAAATATTTTTTTAATTGTTATATACTTTATCAAGATGTTACAACATTGAACACATCAGAAAAACCTGCACAAACTTCGTTGAGAATCTTAAAAAAATTATATATCCTCTTCACGTTCCAGGTGAACACAGTAACCCGTCCGTACACGTTCATCGAGTTCGATACGTGGATGCAGCGCGCGCGCAAGCAGTACGGGGAGGGCGGGGCGCGCGCGCGGCGCGGCGCGGCGGCGGCGCTGGGCGGCCAGCTCGGCGACGTGCAGCGCATCATGATGCAGAACATCGACGATGTGCTGCAGCGGGGCGCTGTGCTGGCCGGTGAGGGGACTTTTTTTTTTGTATGGCTTATGAAGTGGTTTCTAACGTGTTGTTAACATGTAAATATGGTACTGAATGAGCAGCTAGATACCTGGAAACACCCATCTACTGGAACTGGAACTGAATAATACATCCTTACTAATATTATAAACGTGCAAGTTTGTGAGTATGGATGGATGGATGTTTGTTACTATTTCACGCTCAAACGTCTGAACCGATTTTCATGAAATTTGATATGGAGGGAGGATTACGCTTGCGGGGACAGCGGGAATACACGGTCAGGTTCTACAATCAAAATACATCTAACATCAGATTTTAGGCAGACGAAGTCGCGGGCGTCATCTAGTAACATCTAAAATAAAAACTACAAGGCTAGCTTGGTATGGTCATGTTATGAGGACGGAAGAAAGCCATGTGACTAGAAGTGTGATGAGTATGAATGTCAATGGACGTAATAGTAGAGGAGGATGGATGGGTTATCTATTGTTTGCCCGAAAGATATATGCCATAATATTCATATGCCCGAATTTCATTTGCCATAATTTCATTTGCCCGAATGTTATGTTTGCCATAAAATACAAATGACATAATTTTAATTGCCCGAAAATCAGATTCCATAATGATTCGAATGCCATACGTATTGTTATCCATATTTTTAATTGCAATAATATTATGCAACAGAATTTTTAAGCGCCATACTCCTAACGCCAAATATTTGTCCTAAAAAGCGATTGGCTTTCTGGCACTTCGCCGGCCGCTGCCGCGGCACGCTCGCTTCGCTCGCTCGGCTCGTGCGTTGTCTTTCATGTTTCTAACCTAACCTAACCTATTTTTTTTATCATTCTTTTAACCTATTTTACAAGCTTTTTCGGTGGGAAATGATGTAATGGCACGGAAACAACGTTTCTAACACGTAACTAATAAAGTAAACAATGAGTATGACATATATGGCGTTTGAAAATTCTGTTGCATAAATTATTGTAATTAAAATATGGATAACAATACGTATGGCATTCGAATCATTATGGAATCTGATATTCGGGCAGTTAAAATTATGTCACTTGTATTTTATGGCAAACATAACATTCGGGCAAATGAAATTATGGCAAATGAAATTCGGGCATTTGAATATTATGGCAAATGAAATTCGGGCAACTGAAATTATGGCAAGTGGGGGTATACCGGATGGATGGATTGCGTGAGAGATGATATGGGAGTGAAAGGAGTAGACGCAGAGCTGACGAATGACAGGCCCGAGTGGAAGAAATATACAAGTTGCGCCGACTCCACTTAGCGTGGGACAAGGGCAGGAGAATGATTGTGATGATGATTCATATTCTTAAATTCAGTTACTGTATTGGAATTTAGCCCTAGGGCTTATATGCAATATGAAGTAATGTTGTGAGACATTTTATCTCTCGCATTCCAGAGCTGGACACGAAGACGCAGAACCTGTCGATGATGTCGCAGAAGTACAAGAAGGACGCGACGTACCTCAACACCAAATCCATGCTGGTGAAGGCCACAGCGGGCGCGGTCATCCTACTCGTCTTCGTCCTGTACTTCTGGGTGCTGTAGACCGGCAGAATGAGGAATGGTGTTGGAGGCGTTTCACTGGGCAGGCACTTACAGGCAGAATTTAGAACTTTTTATTGTTAGTTTTGCTTCCTCGTATTTTGGTAGTTGAACAGTTTTTACCCTAAGGGTGAAAGGGGTGAAAGCTATCTGATCCTCAGAAAGTACAGTAAGGATGAAAAGCTACTGCAAGCCATCAATTTAGTCATTGGAAAAAATAAGGATGACTTTAATCTTTAATTGTATTGGCTGATTCATTTATATATTAAATGATTAATGCAGTAGACAGTTTTTAAGATAGAGAAATAATATTTCAAGAATGGAATGCAAAGAAAAACAGGCAGGTATAGCAGACATTGCAATAATTAAGCAATAATAATGTTAACATACTCTAAAAATTTGTAATAAAAGATTTTTCGTTTACTATAATTGCCCAGTGAAACGCCGTATTCAAGTGCAGACCATTTCTTCACTTGTGACTAAGCCAGATTGTGAAATGATATTGTTGATGTAGTTGGCCTATGGCAATTTCTATTTAAATGTCTTCTCTGTTATGTCTCTTCAAATGACATATCTGAACTATAAATGATCCATGTCTATTACTGCAGGCTGTTGCAAGTAAATAAACTTTTTTTTTATTCCAGAAATTAATTAATGTCTACCAAGTCACACTTAACAATACAGTATGGCCAACTGCATTAAAACAATCATTTATCAAAGATCTTTTAATAGCCAATTTAAACATCTAATTACATTTTGACTGGTTTCCACTAAAGGTGACTGCATTATAAGATCTATTCTTTATAGTATAGACCAACCTTTAGATACTACCCATCTCCCTAACATTGTAATGGGATAAGGCATTCCATTATGCAATGTATAAAATTAACATTTTCGCATTAAGTGTACCAAAAGTTATATGAATATATTAGAAATTATAGATTCGTAAAGACAAACCTATATTAGACCATTTGATAACCATGCATTGATATTTGCTTGTATGTATAATGTAATGTTCTGAAACAAAATGTTTTCATTGCCAATATTATTTTTTATATGAAATGCAGGTGTGGTTGGTGATGGAGTGTTGTAAATTTTATCACTTATTGTTAATCTATTTATTTAAGATTTAATAAATATTCATTCTTTTCGAAGTTCAGTGTTTTCATGAAAGACCTATCTATGTCCTCTATATCTAATGTATTGGTCAATTTTTGACAAACGCCACATGAGAACCTTTTAGCACCAGAAAAACTTAGCCCATGGTTAGAAAATTGGTGGATGCATGTACATCCCTTAGAAAGATGATGGATTATTCCGATATTTTAGTTGAGTTTCATCCTATTGTTCCCATAGGCTGTCTCTCCATTGGGATAATAGGTAAGATTAATGAATCATGATGCTAATGAAAAAATAAAAATATCACTACATCATTCGAAGCTTTTATTTAGTTTTACCTGTCCTGATGTTTAAAATTTTAGACTTTCGTGTTCCATTACACTAAAATTAGTCTTTATGGGTCTACACACGATATTAGGAGTAGCGAATTACATAGCTACTTACTGCCGATTGGTGTAACCCAGTCGAAAAGTCGGGCAATACTCCAGGTACTCCTAATATCGCGTGTAGACCCATAAAGACTAATTTTAGTGTCCTGATGTTCGTCAAGAAATCTTTTATTTTAATTGTTAACAGGATTTGAATTAAAACGATATTAACGGGGACAATGAGAAAAACGCCTTTGATTGTATGTTACTATTTATAACCCAAATACAGTCTTATTACTTTATTTTTACATCACAGATTATCTTTCAATCATAATAATGATGATTTATCACCACTCACGGACATTCAATCCAGGTTTGTTCATTTATCATGCAAATATATCCAAAGAAACATCCAACTGTGTATCGGAGCAAGTAAGGTCTTCCATTTCTTCAAGATTTTGCCTAGCTAAATGCATTTTAGTGACACTGTTCATTGTGTTGCTCATCCTCAAAGCCATTCCTGTATTCAGCACCTGTAATAAACACTGGATATAAATTGCATCTTATAAAATACGTGAGGAGGTGAGGTTTGAACTGGTGACTTCTTGCATGGCAAGCAATGATCTTAACCACTTGATTAAGCTCATTGCTTGTAATGCCACTAGATAGATAGATAGATAAGATAGTGTAACTAGTGAAAGCCTTGATACTTTAAACAAAAATAATAATAAGTGTAACTTAAAACAGCCATTACCTGAACCAACTTGGCGTATATTACTGGTCTATTTCTCCACTGCAGGCTTCCAAAAACTTGCACTGGATATGGAATCACTGTTGATGGTAAATTATTTTTCAAATAAACTACTGACAATTGGACTAATATGCCTGACTTGGCCTCGGGTTCAATCTGAAATCAATATTAGTATTTATTTTAGTAACAAACAGAAAAACATTCATTCTTACTATTATAATAGTTTAATTATTAAAATGTATCGTATCTGTTGCACTTTAACACTAAAACTAGTCTTTTAAAGTTCATAGTCTACTTTTTGAGTAATATTGCAAGCTATTCACGCAGAGTGTCTCGCAGGCGAGTCTATTTAAACAAACTTACTTCACTCAAAAAGAACTTGCCATGTATGCTTTGCAAAATTCCAATAGTTCTGCATCTTGTTATATCGTCTTTGGCACATACACACTTGTCTGGTAAATCACGCAGGTTTGAATATGTGTAAAAATCTCCCTGTAATAACAAAATGTATGCAACAAACTAATAAACAAACTTTAGGAACAGTTTAATTTTTTAAAATAGGTTATTTATTTTACTTTAGCTGTTTCGTGAGAAAACGGCATATCAATATACGTAGTATTTTTTACATAGGGCATCCTTTTTACTTTGTTTTGTTGCTTTGAATTAATACAGAAGCCGTGTTAAGCTTTATTTCATTTAAATTATCAGCCAAAGAGAATATAATCACTACGTTTTATTAGCAGCCTTCAACTTTTGTAATAAAACTTTTTGAATTTTTGTTTTGTTGGTTTCAAGCAAATATTTTAACGTTTCTCCAACTGATTCTGTAGACAAGAGAATCCACCATATGCAGTCTCGTCAATGACGAGATACTTATAAAAATTTATATCATATTTACATTACACCTTCGTATCTTTAGTCAGTCAGTAAGTAAGAGGATTGATTTTTGCATGAATGAATAGTCATCGTTTAGTTACAACATTATATAATTAAATACTTAAAAAAGTATAATGTCACAACAACACGTCATGTTTCATTGACACAACACAAAAAATACCGTGAAATTTTATCTTATTTTGTGTATGTACATAAGTAATTAAATTGCCAGTTGTACTAAAGTAGACATGCCTTCATCAAGTGTAGTGGAGCTACGACCAGACAGACGATTGCTGGACCACGATTTCGAAGGTTATAAGTTAAATCTACAATCTCTCGCTCATTACTCCAGCGAGCTCGTCTCTCCGGCCGATCGAGTTTACCCTGATGAAATACAATACTCCTTCATCCATGCAAAGCTTTTCGCTCTCCACAATCACTTGATACTAGATTACTGGGACTACACCCACAACTATTACTACATTGATAAGAAACATCAAGTTCGCCGAGTAACCTTTGAGAATAACAAAACGTTTAATAACACCTTTGTATATGACATTCCTAGTAGTGTTGAAAGGAAGTCTGGTCATTTTAACCTGTGTCTTACATTTCCGTCTCAAACCACAGCAGTAATTAGCGATGGCGCTGGCTACATTCATATTGTAGATACAGGTATGAGAAATAAACATGACAACAGCCAAAAATGGCAGACGCAGCACTCAAGTATGGTCTTAGGCGAAGGAAAATATTTCGTTATATTGGACTCCAGACTAGAAGAAAAAAATAATAAAGAAATTCTCCACATTCTCCTCCAGTCAGTGGAGCAAACCGAGTCTCATTTCAGCTCTGTATTGTCCCTGATTACATTTGAAAAACATGATCAGACTTGGAATCAAATGAGCTTTAAAGAAATGAAAGGTAAAGGTATTGTCCACTATGCAGCCATTGAGACCAGCTGTGAAGCTGTTTACATTGCTTCGGATAACATGTTTAAGTTCACACTTGACTCTGAGAAAAGTATTACTGAGCCAAAGAAGGAAGAAAAAACAAAAATAATCTACACCTGGCTTCAAACAAGTGAAGATATCACAGTTACTTTAAAATTGGGTGCTAGTTTTGATAAGAGCTTGATGCATGTTGACATTAGTCCTACACATATGAAAGTAAGTTATGCTGGCAACACATTCATTGATGGCAAGCTGCTGAACTCGGTAGATTCAGAATTGACAACTTGGAACATACAAGACAATGGTCAAGTTGATATTTTAATCACTAAATCAGAGAGCATGTTGTGGAATGAGTTGATGGAGGGTGGGGACAGCAACGGCCAGCAAGTGCTGGATGCCAGCTTGGTGGAAGAGGCACACAGGAGGCTGGCCCATCTGTGCTCTGAGACGGAGGTGATGGCTGAACCTCTAGATGTGGGCATGCAGGAATTAGAGGAATGTGATGCGGCATCTGAAGAAGACACAGTTCTAGGTAAACATGTATTATAACTGTTTTTTCAAAATTACAATGTTTTTTAACTTACAAAATTGTTTGCAGTGAAGTTTAAATCTTTATTATGTTTGTTTCAGTTCGTATGGATACAATCAATCATGAAATAACTCATAGAGCCCCTCTCAGTGTGCATCAGTACCTATTCAATATTAAAATAGAGACAAATGAAGTGCCTGCAATCGCTTTACGGCATGATGTGGATGCTTGTGTCTGGCAGCCTTATGCTCAACTCATCAACTCTGAGACATGGCCACTGAGACATCAAGGAACACTTATGGCATTTGGTTATGTCCAGTCTTCCAAACAGAATCGCAAATTTGTCACATGCCCACCAAACTTCTCGTACAGTGTTGTATGTGAAGCTTCCAGGCATATCTTTATTTACCAGAATGCAAGCAGCCAAGACTGCCAGTTGAGGAAAAGGACTGCAGGAGTAATGAAAAGTATAAAAGTGGGTCAACAACATGTTTTTAATATTGACAATTATGGAGAAGTCATTGGCATCAATGCTACAAATGAGTACTTATTTGTGTTAACTGAAACATCATTGGTTGCTATACAGATTGTTTAAAGAAATACATTTTCAATTATCATATTAATCTGTGTATATTATTCTCATTATAAACTAGATATTTAAAGGTATTTAAGAGTAAATTTTATCAGGAATGTTAAATCCCAATATTAACTCTCCTCATTAATGTCACTGTCACTCATATTTTCTTCTGAAGAATAGCCAGTTGTGAACAGCAAGTTCTTAGGTCGCTTCTTTCTTTCCTCTTTTATTTCCTTTTCAATTTCTTTTTTCTTCTCTTCTGCAATCTTTTGGGTCAAAAGTTGTCTGGGTTTCTTCCTTTGTGGTCCAGATGATTGAGGATCTCCATTAATTTGACTAGTGTTTACTTTTTCTTTATCCAGATCTTTTTCATCATTATTGTTTTCAGCTTCTTTGCTATTTGCATCTGGCTTTTCATAATCAAATTCATCCTCTGGAAAGAATGTAATTTTTTTATATGAAGTATATCAGTAATATAATAAAATAAGACTATCTAAATATACCTACTTTCTATTTAATTAATTTTTTTAATTTTTAAATTAAAAAAACCGGCCAAGTGCGAGTCGGGCTCGCGCACAAAGGGTTCCGTAGCAGCAAATATAATAAAAATCAACCTATCTCAAAAACTATAAGAGATACTTTGATCAAACCAAAAATCGTTGAAAGAGTTAATTAGCATGCATCACCTCTATTTTTTTTAGAATTTTATACCCCGTAATTATAAAAATAGAGGGGGGGGGACATACTTTTTACGACTTTGAGAGCTGATATCTCAAAAACCGTTCACTTTAAGAAAAATGTTTTTTAGAAAACTTTATATCATTTTAAAAGACCTTTCCATTGATACCCCACACGGGTATGTACATCGAAAAAAAAAATTTCATCCCTCAGTTACATGTATGGGGGGCCCCACCCCCAATTCTTTTTTTTACTATTTAGTGTCATATTTTTGTAGCGGTTCATACAACACATATTCCCATCAAATTTCATCACTGTAGTACTTATAGTTTCCGAGTAAATCGGCTGTGACAGACGGACAGACGGACAGACGGACAGACGGACATGACGAAACTATAAGGGTTCCGTTTTTGCCATTTTGGCTACGGAACCCTAAAAAACAAGAACTTAAGTTTATTCATAATGAAAAGAACTCACAATAGCCTAGCCCTAGTTCAGAAAAAAAATATTTACATATTAAAGTGTTTCAATCTTACAGTTTCTATAGACATACCTGGGCTGATTATCTCAAAGTTGTAAGCATGATCTTTGAGGACCACAAATATGATGGGGAACTCCACAATGCATTTGCCAGACAGATTCTCTGCTAATGTTTCAGTTGGATCCAGTTCAAAGAACTTTTTTGCAGATCCTTTCACTTTTTCAGCTGAAAACATTTTACAATTTTATTTATTTTAGGAAGACCAGTATTTACATTTTTATCATAGGATAATAAAGTAACAATAGGACATCACTTATAGGTACTCACAATTAAAAAATCAGTATATAAAAGAATAACAACAGTTTAGAGCACATTCAACATTAACACAAAGTAAGTTTATACTTATACATTACAAAAATAAGAAAAAAAATATAATTTGAATTGTCACAAACATATTAATTTCCTACTCAAATCATGTTCAATGTTGAAATGATAGAGTCCAAGACATAATCCATTCAGAGTCCAATTAGAAAACTCCATAATTCCATCTAAACTTTAGGAGGCCTTATGATTTCAAATACAGTGAAACCTGATTAAGTGAGACCTGGATAAGTGAGAAACCTCCATATCTAGTACTCAATCTGAGGTCCCAACACTTTAGCACTACATTACCTCTGTTAGTGAGACGAAGCGAACCTCTATATCTGGGATTCGTTCTTTCGATGTATCTTTCTTATTTACCTCTGTTACTAAGACAGCTAGTGTATTTCATATCTACAAACCTCTGTTGCTGAGATAATATCGTATTGTTAGCTTATTTAATCTTATTCTACCCACAAATTCAGCCAAATGAAGAAGGTGACGACGAATTGGAAGCCGATGTAAATTGCGTAATTCTAGACTCTAAGCGGTTTAGCGCTAGAAACATCGCATAGTTTTATTGAAATGACACCAATTGGATATCAAATCATATTTGATAAAATTGATAACATTGAAAAACATCTGATGATTGATACTTCCAAAAGACTTTTACCATTAACAATTATGTTCCCATTTTGTAATATGTGTGGTTACACGTTACACCCTTCTGCTTGAATAGTTTTATTCATAAAGTACAATTAATTGTATCACTTTATAATAATTTTTTGTTTAAAGCTGATTTAGAATGATAACTTAACACATTTTTTAATAATCGCACCTCTATATCTGAAACAACCTGTTTTCTGACCTCTGTTAGTGGAACCCTCTGTTATTGAGACATATATTTATTTATACCTGGATATCTGAGACACTGGGTAAGTGGAATACCTCTATAAGTGAAACAATATTGCTGGTCCCTGGATGTCTCACTTAACCAGGTTTCACTGTATGTTGTTAAAGTTCACTTACCCTTTAGAAGGACTTTGACACCATTAAAGCCAACTGACTTATAGAATGTTAAAGCTTTGGACCCCTCAAATGGCAAAGCATCAGGGTTCAGATATTTATCCATCAGCTGTGACAGCTTCTTATGCTCTGAGCACTTGGCATCAACAAACTTCAGGGGATCTGAATCAACATTGGGAAAAATCCACTCTACACGCCACTCAATTATGTTAGTCTTGTAGTTGTATCTTGTGGAGTTTGAGGCATGTCTGGTAAAGTTTTGGGCCAGAAATTGGAGGACAATCCCTCTGTTTCTTGCAGCCATTTTCAATTTGTGCAGGTGCTAAAAAAGGTGACTACAATTAGGAATCAAATAACTGTCTTAATACTAAATGGTGGGAAAGACAACAAATTAAATCATGCAAACTACTTCAACAAACCATGCTACATGTTTGGGACTTACTATTGGTAAATCCTTATCAATCCTAGTAAACCTTTTCTTTTCGTCCCTCTTGACGCCGTACACGAACCGCGCGCACTCTTCCAGCATCCGGTAGTCGCTCAGGAGGTCTGTGTCAGTGAAATCCTTCATTCGAATAAACTTAGTCCGGTCCCTGATTCCGTCACACTCCAGTTCTTTCTTGTGGATTCTGACGCAGGCCAGGCAACATGTCTTCACCTCGCACTTCGGGCATGTATATAAAGCCTTATTGGCTGCACATACCTCACAATCTCCGAGTCTGAAACACGAAACGACGAACAGGTTAGTCGGACCGATAATCTTGGCGATAGAAAATAATGTGACGTTCAATTATATAAGTATACCTAGAAAATGGTTCCTCTTCATGCTCAGAATCAGACGATGAAGACATTATATTCAAAGAACGTTGACCAAAATAAACTTTTATAGAAATCAGTAACCAACCAAACAGACAACACTTCGCTCTTTATTTACCAGCGCAAATGTCAATGTCACAAACACGTGGGGAAATGTCAAATCTTATTTCGCTACTATCTTACCGGCAGTCATTTCTAAATTGACAACAGGTAACAGGTTATCCAAAAAATGCGTTCGTTCAAATAAGAATCTGCCAACAACAAAGCAAGCAAAGTTAACAACAATATCTCTGTCTGATTTTCAATGCTTTCTTGTAATTTAACGTAATTGAATAATCTAATAAATAATAAACATGGGATCGCCAGAATTGGGCGACGATTGGGATTTACCATGCTCCGACGATGAGTTGTCTAAAGTCGGTGTCCTGATCGGGAAGAGTTGGATGCCTGAACCAGCCGAACTTGAAGAACTTTATAAAAGTATGGAGAAAACAGGTACACTAAGCCTGGAATGGAAATGTCCTGGGCGGCGGGCGCCGTCGCCAGCTCCCGTGAGCAAGGAAAACCAGCCTGAAATGCCAATGTCGCCAATCCGAGAAGAGAAATCTGACTTCGATTTTATGGATGAAGTTAGTTCTTTACGCCTTCGAGTTCGGAGGGATGGTGAAGATACGCTCCGAGGGTCTGCCAAGAAAAAGACGACGTCCTTTGACGGCATCCTCTCCAACATGATTAGACATAAGCGGTTAGAACAAATGGACAAGCAGTCTCCTACTCCATCTTCCAGCTCATGACCTCGGATGCGCAGAGTATCCTCAGTATAATGCAGATAACTAAGTGAAATCCTCATAAAATCTGAAACTTACTAGACTGTTACCAAGTGAAATAGTATCTAAGAGAAATAAAAATAAGGTATTTTTGTTTTGACTTATTTATTTATATTTACAGTAATTCACTCTTTTGTTGAACAATTTAACTAATACTAATTGACTACCCTAAGATAGCAGTTTTAGGTTTCATCAAGCTATCATTTTCTTCAAGTATCTGCCGACACCTGTCCATGTTTTCCACAATGTGTTCCAACTGCCAGTGCTTCCGCAGTAGTGCATGACTCAGGTCAAACTTGCCCTGTCGGATACACTGGACAGCTGTGCAGTGTGCTGATGTCTTTAGCTGGACCCCCAAATCATGGACAAGGGTCCATAAGTATCTGTCATACTCATTTGTCGCTTGTACCTCTGAAATATTCAAGTAAGAGTTATAGATAGAATAATATAACAATAAAAAGTATTATATCAATGCAATAATTGTGTGAACTATTATTGTATGGATTTATTGAATATTTGTTATTCATATTTATCTTAATCATTAAAGAAAACATTAGTGTATCTTACCGATTGTGAAGTCTGGAGGTTTGAAGTGCACACATTTGATGCCAAATATAACAGGCAATTTATTGTTTGCGGGTCGGACTAGTCCTTGAGATGCCAGTTCATATGCTGTTTGTGATTCCATGTGAAGACCAGACATCCTGCAAATGTATAGTATTGTTACTAAAGTAATGAAAAAGACTTTTGTCATTGTTTTATCGTCTCTATATTGATAGTAATATCTTTCCATTTTTAACACTGAGTATATTATTACTGTCTATTTTTATTTGCGCGAGGACTACACATTTGAAATAAAACTAATTTTACGGATTAAACTTACCTTTGTGAGAGATTCTAAACATTATTCCTAGAGATCACCAGGACTTTTTGGGACTATATGCGACTTTGCTTAGCATAAATACTTATAGACTAAAGATGACAGGTGTCTTCATACAGTGAGTTTAATTACTACCGTCATTTGGTAGAGTGATAAATTTTAATAACAGGAATGTTCCGAAGCGCAATTACAGAAATATAACATTGTATAAATAATATAATATATATGTGTGTGTGTGTGTGTGTGTGTGTGTGTGTGTGTGTGTGTGTGTGTGTGTGATAGGATCCCAAGCAGGTGTGTGTGTGTGTGTGTGTGTGTGTGTTCCGTAAAATTAGTTTTATTTCAAATATATTATTACTTCTGTAATTAAAAAAAGGAAAAGAATACTTACTCATACATAGATTTCTGATGTGCTGCTTGAATATGTGCAATAACAGAATCAATCTTCTCCCTGGTCACATGGCTGTAGGTTGCCCGCTCAACTGTTTTCCCGTTCCAGAAATATGTATCTGTTGCTTTACCTAATTGGCCATGTATTTTGTATGCCCTTGTGAGTTTAGCTGTGTTCACAAGATATGTCAACTTAGTGCCCTCATTGATTCCTAATACTGAAATAATAAAAGAGTTTGTATTTCTATTTTAGTATGTACTTGCAACTAGTAGTTGTGTTCATTATAAACATTTTTGAGTTACTTTACACTAAAAATTTATAAAATAACATACATATACTTAGATTTTATAATCTTAGTTTGTTATCCATGTCCTATGGGGTCTATAAAGATAATAGTCCTAAGTAACTAGCTTTAAGGCCCAATTATACACCGTGAAATTTTAGTGGTTGTTTTCCTGCAGTAAAATGATTCTTTCTTAGTAGTACAAAAGATGTGTGCAGTTCTTTTTTGGTAAAATCAATAAATGCCGGTTTTACGAAAGGTTTAACCGTAACACGAAAGCACGTTTGAACCGCTTTATGACTTAGGGTGTAGAGCTTCTTTAGCTTAAAGCATCGATTTCATGCGGAAAGCAGTACCTGAATACGTCACATCTTCAAAAACAACGATAGCTTGTTTCGTTTTCGAGTTGGAAAATTATTATTCTGAAAAAGAGAAAAAAAAAAATTTTTTTTTCGAGGAATAATTTGCATGATTCGATAGTATTACTAAAGGCAAATCGATCTGCCACGGGAAAACAACCACTAAAATTTCACGGTGTATAGTTATGGGATACAATAAATTAAAAAATAAAATAAAGGTCAACATATATTGGGTTCTAACATATTATTTTGTGTGCATAGTCAAGACAATACTCACACAAGACACCACTTGAGAAGAGTCCTAAATGTGTGGCATATGAGCAGCGAATGTCCTCATGAATGTATCTTGGGCCACACACTAAGGGATCATCGGCATAGTTGGGGACAAGCTTTACCGTCATTGGTTCATTGGTTGCACCCTCAATTTCTACTCTCTGCTCACGGGGACGGTCTGGCAGATTATTTAAATCTGTTTAACAAAAATTCAAATTATTTAGTTACAAATCATGCTTTGTATGAGTCTTGATATAATATCAAACTATTACGCATGCAATTAATGTAAGTAACATAATTTAAAACATTGTCCATTGCTAAAACAATACACAACATTTCAGGACTAACCTCTAACCAGATTGGTTTTGATAGTGTGCCGTAGTTGGCTGATAGAAACAGTTGCGGGTTTGTACACACAAATTAACCCATTGAGAGCTTTAAAAGCTGTGGCTGCATTCCTAAAGTTCACCATTTTCTAACTTCATACCTATAACCAACTAAACAAGAAGTCAATATGAATTATGAGATATTAGACTCAATAAACAAAATTTGTAAACAACACGATTCTTATAGAATCTTAAGTCAGAACAACTGTCAATGTCAACGTCATGCCTAGGAAATAAGACGTTGCCAATATAAGAACAAACCATCCATTTTAGTAGGATATTTATTTCGAAGACGCGTGTGGCGTTATTTACTAAATAAAAACTGATATCAGAATGTACAGAAAAAATAACGAGTTATTTTTACAAAATACAGTACACACTGTAGAGTTATATCTCAATAAATGTATTATTAACTAAGGTAATAAGCGCTGATATTTTAGTCCATTTAAGACACTAAAATTGTATACAAATTAATGTAAATAATATATTACTAGCTTTCCGCCCGCGACTTTGTCCGAGTAGATACGTTTAACGGGTAAAACATTACTTCCTTATAGCGCAGTCGGTTAAAAAGTAGCCTATAACCTTTCCTAGGTTCTGGACTATATCTGTACCAAATTTCATTTAAATCGGTCCAGTACTCTATGCGTGAAAGCGTAACAGACAGACAGATAGTGTTACTTTCGGATTTATATATTAGTAAGGATAACTAGCGACCGACGACGACCTTATCCGCGTGATTATGGTTTTGGCAGAAATGATTAATTAAAAAGCCTATAATAATATACTTAGTTTAACATTTTAGCGAAGCAAATTATATTATTATTGAAATTCCCGTCGGAATCGTTCAAGCCGTTTCGGAGATAAGTGGAACAAAAAAGGTACATAAATAAAATGTTTTAAATTCATACCTATTTAGTATAAAGTCGATATTTTGATATTACAAACACTTGAATTTTATTTCATTGTATGCTATAAATGAATTCTATAACTACTTTTATTTAAAGAGCCGCATGGAAAATCTATTTTCATGAATCTGTCGTTTTTTTAGACTATATAAGATTTTGTAAAATATTTAGTAGGATCGACAATGACGTAGTGGTAACACATCTACAGAAAAAAAAATTATATTGACACGACAACGGGCGTACGGTTCTGTCTGTGGTTTCCTGCAATGGCCGATTGATGAACATTGCTTGCTTTGGTAGCTTGGTATTGCAGTATAACTATTTTGGTGTTATAATTAATTGAAATCTATATGGAACATTATTAGTGTGTTATAGACAATAGTGCACGTTGTTGTGAATGCTATATGTGATATTACGTCAACAGTGAACTGAAATTGTGTAGGTGTGAACATAGAATTATTCGAAGTACAATTTCATGTGAAACTTGTTATTGGTAAGTTAACGTACCGTTCTTTATATCTTGGAATGTTAGAACGATCAAGGTAGGCGTCAGGCAGTATGTTTGTATTGGTTGAATGCCCCTTGCCTGTTAATTCATTGCTTTTGTGACTTTGGCAACCTGTTTTCAATGATTGAGAACATTCCAGTTTATTGCCAATCTATTTTATTTATATGGAATTGTCATTCTCACTTACTATATAGTTCTGGTACATAATTTCTATTATGTGGGGTGGATGATGGAAAATTAACTTGCATATTTTCACCTGAACATAAATAATGTAAGAAATGTATCCTAATTTAGTAGGCATGATACTTTCTACCTGTTGCTGACTACTTTAGTAAAGTATGTTTTAGTGACAATCATGCTTTACAGAACAGACCATAGAATGAGATTGTTTCAACTAAGTCTTATCAAGTACCTATTTAGCATCTTTGGATAAAATAAACTATTCCACTATTAATTTACCAATGTATGACATACATTTATGTGCCTATAGAAAATAATAGGTCTTCCCTTCTTTAAAATTAGTCTTCATGGGTCTACACGCGATATTAGGAGTAGCAAATTAAATAGATACTTACTGCCCGACGTTTCCACTGGGTTACACCAATTTTGGTCGCGAGCATGTAGAATTTTAGTGTAATGGAACACGAAAGTCTAAAATCTTCCCTTCTTTGTCTAAATGTTCTTTTGTTACCTAAAAATTTAATAGATGCATCTTCTAGTCTTATAGTCTAGTCTTGGTTGGTCGGACTAAAAAAACATTATTATTTATGAAATTATATAGTTTATTCTGCTAAGATTACAAGATTACTAAGATTTACAAGAATAATTCTTAAACCTTTGCACATTATAATTATTTCGGTTGATACTAATTTTATCAAACATGTATGCTCCTGCACTTGCATTTGCTACCATGAATTGCATGCTGCAGAGTTATCAAGTCTCTTTGAGAGAGTTACTTATTATTTACTATTTCTAAATAGGTACTATTTTTAATCTATGAATGCTACTTATTTCTAACTCACAAGTTAATACAAATGAATATGATTGAACATTTTTGATAAATGTTATAGGTATTTTACAAATAGTGAATCTTCAATATATACTACTTATTTAAAAATTGAACTGCAATGTTAACTTCCCACTTTGGACTTAAACTTAACTTTATTAATTTACTAGCTGTGCCCAGAACTCAGCTTCCTCTTTATAATATTAGTGTAGATAAAGCAAATCCTTACTAATATTATAAATGCGAAAGTAACTCTGTCTGTCTGTCTGTTACGCTTTCACACATAGAGTACTCAACCGATTTAAACGAAATTTAGTACAGATATAGTCCAGAGCCTAGGAAAGGATATGTCACGCTACTTTTTAACTGACTGCGCTATAAAGAAGTAATGTTTTACCCATCAAACGTCTCTACGCGGACTAAGTCGCGGGTGGAAAGCTAGTCTTTTATAAAATAGATAAATTCCATCTGTGCATATGAATTTTGTATGTATTTTGTACTTTGAACATAGCAATAGTTATAAAACTTGCCCAATGCAACATTACTTGAATAGAGAGAAATCAATTTAAGACTTATTTTTTATGTATTTGTTTAAATATGACAATCAGGGCATACCTAATGGAAGTTGCTATGGGAAGATACATAAGACATGTATTCTTAAAAATTATAAATAAAAAAGTTGAAATCTTTTTGTTGTTTTAAATGAACTTAAATAATGAACAGGAACTCAGTAGATTGTAAAATAGTCATGCTTATTTGATTTATTTATGTAAGATTCTAGACTTACGAGTTCCATTACACTAAATATTAGTCTTTATTTTACATAGACCCATAAAGACGAATATTTAGTGATTTATTTATTTATTCAACTTAAGGTGTATTTAAACATTTCAATATGAGTAATTGTTAAGATTTCAAGTACACACTATACATGAGCCAATCATATACATTTCTTATCAGTTGGCAAATCCAAGACTTCATTTTAAATAAAGTGTATATTATTATCTACACTGTTCATAATTAGAACAAAAAAGTTACTAAAGCATTTGTACATCACTAAGTTAAAACTCAGTTAAAGTGTACATTATCAGCCTATAACTTTGTTCACTTTTGGACATAGGCCTCCCCAAATGCTCAAAGCATACACTTAATCATTGTACACACACTGGATAGATGGAGATTATGTAATAAAATAAATTTTGTCATTCATATTTTTGTGTGTGATAGATGAATTCAGACTTACTACAATAAAGCTTGTTATTAAGAGGTATTTTAAATGACATATATGGCATGGGATCCTGTACCTTATGTAATTTATAATTTTACTATGTATTTTTTTTTAATGAAAAATTTAAAACTTATTTCCATTCCCAGGAGACTAGAGTAAGCTAATTTATATTTTAAGCCAAAATTTTGTCTTGCGAATCTCTATGTCAAATTGGTGTTAGACGGCCATGGTTCAGCTTACCCAATTATAATGTGACATGATGTCATGACAAAATGAAGTAGGTATATTAGTACCCACAGGATTCAGAAGTCAGGATGATTTCCCCGCGGCCTGCTTACGCCGACTGCCGCGGTCGTTACTCTAATTATGACTTGATTAATAAAAATGTTAACTTTCAAAAAAATTTCTACTAATAATATGGAAATTAAGTGTATGTTTGGACCAATTCTGTTTGTCTTTAAATACTTTTTTATACTTAGTGCTTTTATAATTAATAGGTACTTTACACTCAAAGTACCTATTAATTAGGTACCTTAGCTCTACTCCTGTTATCTTACAAACATTTCTAATTGTCAGTTTATTATGTACCTACCTATTTGCTTTCTCTAAAAAGCCATCAAACTGTTTCTATGGAAAACACTAATTAAGTACGTTTAATAAGATTCTGCACATCATCGCGTTAGTCTTCCTCCATTGTCTATATCCGCGGCAGGTGATCCTTGGAGTGGACTCGGGGTCGCGACTTGTGAGGAAAATCCGCTATTGCTATGATGTCTATTACTTACCTATGTTTCAATGTCAATGCCTGTCGGAGATTAGCGCCCCTCTACCACACGACGCGATTAACACGTCGAGATATGAATGGTAGATAAATTAATGAGTAGTTAATTCCAGTTATTGTAATTAATTAGATGAAACGACGCACGATCCTGGATATGTCTTATTTGCACAAACTAATGAATGATCAAATAGATTGCCCTAAGCTCCTAGCCAAACTAGATTTTAATATTCCCAACAGAATTCCCAGATACCCCTGTGGATTATTCAGAAAGAAGTTCTGTAGGACTAGGATGGGCCGCGACTCACCAGTAATACGCTTGTCTCGCCTCTATAACGAGCTGACTAAAAAGATACCCGAGATAGATGTTCACCTTCAAAGCCTACCAAAATTCTTGAATATAATCATAAATAGCGACGTACTATGAGTCGATTTGTTCATGCTTTTAGTCATTGTTTTAGTTTGATGTTTTAGTTTATATTTATATTTTATATATTTATTTTTTTTACTGTATTTTGTTTAGATTTAAAATGTTAATTCTTGATTGTTGTTTTTTTTTTAACCACTGTTTAAGACTTAATTTTCTTTTTCATAGCATGGTGTGATTACCTATAATTTTAAGAACAGTTAGCCGTAAGTTAGTGATAGTTATTTAATCTTAAGTTAAAACTACTGTATCTTATGTTGGTAGTCCAATAAATAAATAAATAAATAAATAAACGTGGTTTAGTCTTTGATAAGTTAGTCTTTTTGGGTTCATGAAATGAAACATGATAGCGTCAAGGCCCTCTGTAATATTATTCACATCTTGTTGATATTAATGATCAAGAAAATTAAATTTTTAAAAGTTACTTTTCCAAGAATCGACAACGTTCGTATTACTGTTTCCAACCATCCGGATTTCAGAATATTTCAATGGCAAGGGCCTCTTACAGGGTATTTTTTTTTTTAAGAAGTCTTAGCGCGACGCAATTGAATTATCGGGCAACTGTCATCAGGCAATATCGGATCTGGTTTTCCACACCGCACATATTTTAATATGTTTAATGTCCTCAATTCTTCGGCCGGTCGGTACTTCCCTATACAACGCGATATCGCGACAATGCGGGTGTATTATAATACATACCTCGTTTTGCTTAAATGTCACATACACTCACAGGTACTTATTGTAATGAACAATTTTTTAAACGCTTCTGGTGATTAGTTCTTTAGGGAAAACGGTTGACCTTGTTTGAACATTGGAACAATTTGCTAATTGCTAGTAGTTTTCTGTTGTTTGTAATAGCGAAACAACTTTGTGACCAATTGTATAAAAACAAATAGTACCTACAATTCAACACATTTTAAACATTATGTTGGGTAACATGAAATGTTATTAAAAAATCATGTTGTTAATTAATTGATTGATTAGTTATACTTATCGGCGGACTGGCCAACTCCGACCCACAGAGCTCAATACCAATGCGAGACTCCACTCCTTGTCTCGTTGTTGCCGCAGCAGTGGTCTCCTTTTTCACGGCTTTCAGGGTGAGTGCGACAGCCTCAATATGGTCTATTGTGCCTGTCGACCTCATATTTGGATCTCACTACCGCTTACCATCAGGTGGAGTGAGGTCATCTTGTTAGCCTCTTTAAAAAAAAATACTAGTAAGCGGTTTATTTAACACAGTGTTTTCGACGGCACCAAGCACAGGTGTTGGCTAAGTTAATCTGCCGTTCTAACACATTATGCGAATATTTGTCCGAATGCGAGTATGTGCTAGGGAGACCACGACCTTCCGCATCCCAACAAGGGCCACTTTGAGTAGACCATGATATTAATCCATTGACACTTGGTCATGGCAATAAGGCATTTTAATAAAACATGAGCCCAGAACCAGTTTCTTTTAAGATTTCATTATTAAATATCAAACTCGCCACTGCGTTGTTGTGTCAAACAGCTGATTTTATTGTTCAGAACGTAGATAAATGTAGAGTCGTGATGTTTTGTTAAAATTTCCAGTAAGAGTATGCTTGTAGCGTATGGTACTTAGTGTGTAGTTTGATGAGCAATATTGTCAAATAGTCGTCAGCCAGCACTAACTTTTATTTTATTGTTCAAGGACATGTCTCCAATAAAACTGTTGATTTATGACACATATCATGTCGTCTTCTTCTAACAGTTAAGAATCCAAATGTTCAACTGCCAGGAACTATTCAAGGTTACGCCAAATTCTCAAGGCTACTATGGCCGTTAGCCAAGTACATAACGTTTGGCGTGTCGACACAACTGTGAACCTTATTTACATGGCTTTAAGAACATATAAAATTTTATTGGTGGCCGTACTGGTTTCTACGTATTCATCATACAGATCGATGGACGTGTGAGTTGGTTTTGTAATGTCGATTTTGTACGTTTATCCTCTTTACTCGCAGTATTACTATGTCAAGAACAGTTTCTTCGAAGAAGACTTAAGTAACATGTTTTTATAGATTGAAATTTCGTGTGATGTAACGTACGGTATAACCCGTGGAATCTACTCAGTACCCATTAACGAATGTTACTCGGTATAATTATCATGAACTTGTTTAAAATTGATTATAATTGCATCCAAATTTAATAAAAAATATCCCTTTATACTACAATGAGAGGTTAAGCCCTCCATCTACTTAGTTTACTTCATATAATATATATATTATATATATATAATATAGAAGAATAGGAACATCTGAAAAACAGCATTATCTGGTTTACTAGATAAGCCATGCTGAGATGTTTCCTTTTGCTCACCTTCATTTTAGTATTAAGACAGTATGTACAATTTATGAAGCAATAAACGTTTTTTTATTTTTATTTTATTTTATTTTTTAATTATGGTTGGGATTCATCCCATAAATACTTCAAAATAACTATAATTGTTCTTCGATTTGTAGTTACATAATAATTATTTGGTTTAGATGTTACTTCCTGTGCACAAGTAGCATTCCCGGATCTTAATTTAGGTGCCATTTGTGCTGTTCATCACAGTTTCATATACAATTGGAGTTTCGTAAAGCAGCCATCATGATTCACTATTCAAGATTTTCCTTGATTTTTTTAAGCTTCCTCCGAAAAGTCATCAAATAAAATACCCGATCGTGTCATTACGATGTCTTCCGTTCGGTAGTTGTGGATGGCCTTTGTTTTTTCGTGTCTGACTCTTAATAGCACCATTCAGTCACGATGGAGTTGCATTAAGTTTCATGAGTCTTGCAATTTGCAGACTTTGCAAATTTCGCGGCCATAACCGTCACTATTGTGTTGGCGGGCCAAGCACAGAAACGCTCAACCGTGTACCGGCTCGTATGGGTTTCAGGTGTCTTATAAGGCTGGTACTTATTTAGCGAATACGGAAACATCATACCAAATTGCCTGTATTGAATAAGTTAACTACTGTTTGGAAACTTTGCTGATTAGCTGTTAAAAAAATGGAAAGAATTCTACTAACATTTATGAAGTATTTTAATTATTTAACTTTTGATGGATAGCTTTGTAATAAAATCAAAACAAACATTTAATTTCATCACCATTCACCATCATTCTGATGCACAAATAAAATTTAATATATAGATGAAAAGTTTTGTATAAAAATGATTGATTGGATTCTGTTATGAAATTGTTGTTATATCCCAGTCATATCAATCAAAGTTTAAGGTTGTTCGCATAAATTGCTGTCGGTGTAGGGTATACCTATAACTAGATGCTTTATTCATTCCTGTCGCGATTGCTAAATATTCTAAAAATACAAGTAATGTCTTGAGTTGCGTAATGCCTAACGCTAAATACCTAATACTTAAGCTTCACGTGATACGGAAGCATGCTAAACGGCCAGCTTAGTGGATGACTAAAGCACAATTTTCGGAGAGCATCGAGAATGGTTCGAGTGTACCGATCCAGCGTGACGCTACGCGAAGTGCATATCATTAAAGTTAATTAACTCGACTGTCTGATACAGTGTGGGTTTTATTACACTTGCGGATTACTAACTGGTACTCGCGACTTCGTTCTCGCCAAAAAAATATATCGACAAACAACTCTTCGGGTCAAAATACCGTTACTACTAGTACCAAGATTCATCATAATTTCTTCAGCTGTTTAAGCATGAATAGTAACAGGCATAGTAACTTTAATTTATTAATTAAGTTTAGTAGTGATTTTACCCAGTATTATTACTTAAATTATCGATTTGTTTAGCTTCGTTGCTTGTATCTTATCTTACTTTTGTAATAAAGTCTTACATAATCTTAAGAATAGTCTAGTTCACAACAAATAGCATAAAATATATTCTGAAAGGGAAAGTTATGTTTGCTAGAATAATTGCACAATTGAATTATGTATTAAAACATGTTCTTTCATAATAAAATCACCAGAGTTATTGCACTTTCTGCACCTGAAATTGTAGTATATTAACAAAATGATTAATGGTTAAATATAAGTGATTCGTCAAAGTTAGGGATTCATCTCTATAGTGATTGTAGAAAATTATAAATAACTAAACTCTGTATCAAACCTAAAAACTATCATCAATGCAAACCGTGTATGTTTTGTTTTTTTTGTTGTCAAGAAATTATTGTCAATTAAATATGCTTCAATAAAAAAAAATGTCCGGGTTACACCTTTAAAATTGGCCAAAGTTTTGGTACACTGTAGTAATTTGTACCATAAGACTACACGAGATTTACAAATAAAATTCTTTCAAACAACTTACAAATGATATCACGAACCAATGATGATACAGTAGACTATTTTAACACGCCGATGTCGTAAATGGGTGGATGACATAAAGTTAGTTGAAAAACGAAAGTGATTTGCTGCAGTTATGTCGACAGATATGAACGGAGTGATTTAACAAATTACATACTTGCACAAATTATATGGCATTATCGTCACGGCTCTGTCTATGCAACTGTCCACTGACAGCAAAGACAGTACAAATCATAGGCACTGTTATAATGGTTTTAACTCAAAGTAGGTATTTTATTTTGCAATATTACCGCAAACATTTGTGATATTACGCAATTTGCTTTTCTTTTATGTAGTTAGAGGTGTTTAAATCATCATTCAGTTTGACTGCATAATAAATACATAATATCAAACCTCTCTGGGGCTCACGAATACCAGAAAGAAACCTGAAAATCGTGTTTTGCTATTGTAATTTAAATTAAATGATAACATTTGTTTTCTTTACAGGTAAGCATTTTTCTACATAATTCAACGGTAATGTACTTTTGTAATTTCATTTGATAATAGTAATTGGGAAGGATTCAAGAAAATAAATTGTAGGCGTTACTATTTCTACCGCTTACACCGAAAACCCATTGTATCTAGCTTTAGCTTTGTAGTTAATTTGGATCCTCTCTATCTATTCTTTGGTGCAAGAGAAGTAAAGCGCGCATAAGAAGTATCATCGATGAACACAATGGTGCTAAATAGTATCGGCATTAAGATCCGCCTTTTATATTGCTAATTGAATACATGTGTACCTAGAATACCTTACTCGGGTTAGGTATTTAACCCTCGCGGTATTCTCGTAGCGAGTCGCATTGTGTATCGGGTGGCGACTCCTGCGCATCCGCGGAGGTCGCGGCCCGTTCCGGTTCCGCGCCGCGCCGTGATTGGTCCGTGGATGTGCGCTTTTGGTGCTCGTTTGTTGTTTGACATTGCCTGCTGTTCGAGACACGCAAAAAGCTATTTGCGTCGTTGTTTTGAGTTAGCCGAACACAGTTTTGTTTAGAGGTTTGCCCGTTGGAAGATTTTTGATGAGATTGCTGGGCTTGCATGATTGTCCAATAATTTTGTGTTACAAAGAAAATGTAGCTAATTTTTAGTGTGAGTTCTTAACCATACTACATACATATACATATATTTATTTATACTATAGCATGGATCCCCAATAGTTTTATGTTACTATGGGGTCGTTGTTACCTTATGTGGAAATACGAAAACACGTTTCAAAATCTGAGGTCTCACAATTTGCAACGATAATTTTCGCTTAAACACGACACTTGCGTTTCCGAGAACGCGCTAAATACCAGTTTGTGTTACGGTCGGCTGGTAAGGATTTTCCCTGCTCGTCGCGAGGCAACCGGGGCAGGGTCGCTCTTATCTAGTCCCTGGCGTTTAAATCGGAAACAACAAAGTAGGCGTATCACCAGCTCAAATAGCACGATTGATTGCATTCGCGTACAAGCTATTATTGCTGTTTTGTAGTGTTCTGCTATAAATATTTTAAGAGAGCCCACTGTTCAAATTGCTCAAGGTTTACAAGTATGCTTTATTTCGTCACGTAACTACTTTTTATATTAAAGTTGAAACAATTGTGAAAATTCTATCACTTACTTATTTTTGTAGCGTTAATAACTTTGGTGAGCGTGTGTTAAGTGTCCAAAGTTGGGTACATCTTGACATAACAAAGTAATCCAGACTTTACATTTGAAAGGAAGTTAGATGCGGAGAGTAACCGTATGATCGTCCAGCTTTCATCGCAACCACTCGTTAGCCGGTGTTCAAGCGAATGTTAGGTATAAACAGGCGCAGTAACGAATGTGTGGCCTGAAATCCTGAATTACCAACATCGTTGCTGAAAGACGACTCACAGTGTTTGCAAGTAGTGTGCGTGCATTCCTATAAATTGCGAGCTAGTATGCGAACTGTGTCATGAAACGCCTCCGCTTGAGATTAACTGTAACTATCAAGTTTCCTAACCTTCCCAATGTTAGCTTATTAGAAATCTTGCAAAGGTTTATTCGACGGTTAAAAGGTAATAGGGCATAAGCGACATTTTTGTCAAAAATGAGTTATGAATGCCATTCGACTCAAAATTTTCTGCTCTTTCGAATGCGCTTACTCCCATGGCTCTACGATGACTTTTTTGGCGTTTATGTCCAAGCAAAAAAAAACATTTTCATAGTGTTATTTTAGCTAACCGACGAAAATTCTGGTCATTTTTGCCATACAGGTGGTTGTACCCCTACAAAAATGATTTATTTTAGGTTTCTTGTCGGTAATGCTTTTTTACTTCACAAGAATGCCAAGGTTTTGGTTGCTTATGCCTTATAAGCATTTCAAATGAAAAGTACAAATGTTGCTTAAAGCTTACTTCCATTTCGTAATTATCAGAGCTATGGCGGTTATCCCCTATTTCCACTCAGTTATTATGACAGCCTAGTAGGTTATGCCCTATTACCTAAATTGTTTTAACATAGCATTGGTGGTTATACCTTACTTCCGTTTACTAGAATAAATACGATTGTCGCTAATTCCATATTACTTAAATTAGATTAGATATCACGGTGTCGATTATAACATATCTTCAAGTTCTATAATCATATTTTTACGTCGCTTATACCGCAATACCAAATAGGGATTTAATAACTAGTTGGAGCTTATGCCTTGGACACCACAAAAAAACAGTTTTAAACGCGTCGCTTGTCCCCCGCATCACTCAGCCACGCGCTTCCCGATATTATTAAATATAATTTTTTATTATTTATGATTATTTATTAATACAATGTTTTTTTATAGTCCTTTGTTCCCATGTTTCTTAAAATGTTGTTGTTTGACAAAGATACCATGTTAACCTATAATTTTAAGTTGCGAAGCTTAATTAAAAATATTATTTTTGTAAATGTTAACACTTTCTGTCAAATGTTGACAGTGTTATGAATGATAGAGACAAAACAGTGTTTTGGCTAAAATATTCTCACGGTTCGCAAGCTCATCAGCTGCAGGAGAAAGCAGATCTGTTCGCCAAATTTTTTGCGGCCAATTCCTGCATTGATGACGGTGGAGCACAGATGGAATTCCAGATTGCGGTACTCATATGCCTGAAATCCGAATCTGGAAATGTGATGTACGTGCTGAGTTGCAGTCACTTGACGTCAGGAAAGCTAGTGGCCGAGATGGTATTCCAGCGTTGGTGCTTCAAATATGTGCAGCGGAGTTGTTTCCAGTACTCACGCGTGGAAGGGAGCGAATGATCAGCCTGTTCCCAAAAAAAGGGATGTGGGCCGGTAGTTGGTAGGATCAGCTGATCCTACCAACTACCGGCCCTAAGCTATAACCCTCGGTAGATGTTTGAGCGGATTATTAATTCGCTACGCTCCAACCTTCTGGCATACGGTCTGCCACCTTGCTTATGCGATTGGATTGCGTGAATTTTGGAAGGGTGCAGGATTCATGTTCTCTGTGACGGACACACTTCTTGTTTCCGTCTATAAATTCCGGTGTACCACAAGGTTTCGCCCGTCCCCGCCTTTGTTTCGATGCATATCAATGACATGTTGTCACTAGGCAATATCCATTGCTATGGGGATGACTGAATTGTCCACGCCCGTTATTTTGGTAGACCTGGGGTAAAGCACACCGAAACCGGGGAAAAGAGGAACCTTCTTGTCGCCGAGATTGACGGGGTCTTGGACCGCATTTCCGAATGGGGTGCATGCAATCTTTTCGAGTTCAATGCCAAGAAGACATAGGTGTGCTCTCCAGAGCACTCCTTTGCCAATATAGGATAGCCTTAGCATCCTTGGCATCGATGTTTGCTAAGACCTGAACCAGCGGGATTACATCGAGAGTGTCATCAGAACAGCCTCCCGCAAACTGGGGATTCTGAAAAGGGTGCGGCGATTTTTCACTCCGGTGCAGCTCTACCTTTTGTATAAGGCACAAGTTCGCCCATGTGTGGAATATTGGCCTCACCTCTAGGAAGGCTCCGCAAAATACTTGCTCGATGCCCTCGATATCTGATACCCTGGAGCCTCTTCAATTACGTAGAGACATTGCAGGTCATATGTGTTCTCTACCGTTTCTATAATGAAAAATGCTCTAAAGAGCTATTTCCACTCACAAACAACACTTGCTGGATAGCGCAGCCATCCACATACAATGCAGGCACTGGTGGCTCAGACAAAAAAGATTTTGTTCCTCCTTTTTGCAATGTGTCATTAAGGCATTGAATGTCATCTTATGTTTTTTCTCCCTCTTATGATCCCGGGATTTTCAGCCAGGGCAATTAAGCAGGCCTTCAGGGTGAAAGCGATAGGCTCAATAATATGGTCAATTGCACCTGTCGACCTCATATGTGCATCTCACTACCTTTTACCACCAGGTGGAGTGAGGTCATCTTGTTAGCCTTTTTTTTTAGAAATCGGTTTATTAAGCAATTCGTGTTTTTGTTATTGACGGAATTGATTTTGATTTTTCTTGATTAAAATTATACATAACTTCCTTTTTATTTTAAAAGGACATCATAAAATCTGCTCGTTAGTAAATATGAAATGACAAGCTATTACGAGTATCTTTTAAATCTACCATTTAGTGTTAAAGTATAGCAGGGTATACTGTAATAGGCCTCTAAGTAAAATATAAACTTAGTGTTTTTCTGTGAAAATTTACTCCCAAGCAATATCATCCTACTTCAGAAGTTAGAGACCCAATTACGGTGTCATTAATATCTGTTTTAGATATCTTTCTGATGTAGAATTGCAGTGGAAGCGCTTCTTCATTATTTTTGGAGTGGCGTTTCATCCATTTTTCTTTGCTTCGTAGCGACATTGTATGTTACTTATGTCTTATATCCTCCAATTGTATTGAATGCCGACCGCTTCTTGTGCCCTATTACCTTTTATACAACCACTATGAAAAGTACCTTATCCTTCTTTTCCTTCAATTTTGATGGACAGTCGGGTCGCTTATACCCTATTACCTTGCAAAATTATAAATTGGTATGTCGCATATGCTTCTTATCCTTTAATATTTTATTAGTCATTTGTATCTTATGCCCTATTACCTCATTAAAAAATTAAGTGCTGTGGTCATAAGCGACAAAAAGTACTTTAAATAGCGTCAAATCTCTAAAACTAAGAATGCCAGTAACTGCGCCATTTTTTTCTGATTTTATAACTGTTTCATTTTTAACAATATCTTAATAAATGACGGAAATACGTCAGTTTTTCTAAAGTTTGAAACTTTGAACGGCTCTCCTGAACATTTCATATTTTGTCGCTTATCCCCTATTACCTTTTAACCGTCGATATAAATTCATTCCACAACCGTTTTCTGGCAATAGCTTATGAAATAAAGGTACTAAAACGACTATAAAACTATCGTAGAAGATTGAATCTTGCAGATGAAATAAGGCACAGTATGCAAGTGATAATGCGGGTAATTAATTTGCCAACATTGATTTGTAAATAAATAGCAATTGCAAGCTAAAGAGGTCGGTTGCGTGAGGCTTGCGCTAGTTCGGTGCAACGCGAGTGCACGTGAGTGCGATAGCTCTAGTGTATTGCACTTGTTGTAAGTGTTGTTCGACGTTAGAACGTTCATTGAAACGTGGATTCCAATAAAGCGTTATTAAGCATCATAGATAATAAATATGACGGTCTTTATTGTATCGGTTTTGGTAGAGCTCCGCAGAAATGGAAAACGCATATTTTACTTGCATATTTCACCATTATAAAAATCACGCATATAAGTGGCAGCTTATCCAGAATTTGTTGCTTATCATTGGGCTTAAACCTTATTCAAGTCATCATTAACCCTCCGTCGGTCGCGTCACTTTTATCACATGAACGGTCGCATGGGGTCTGTAGCGACCCCAAAAATAAAAAGCAATTTATTGGTATTGAATCATAAGTTTTTGACATAATTATAATGTTTATCATTTGAACAGGACTACATTAAAATAAAAAAGTAAATATATTGCAATTCAGATGTTTACTTATATTTAAAAATGTTTAAAGAAATAGGAGTTACATTTTTCCTTCTAATTTTACTTATTCATCTTTAAGTTAACTTAAAATAAAAAACCAAAAGACTACTTGTCTTTTTTTAAGATATATTTGATATTAATGATCTAAATGATGAAATAAAACATAAATTAACTAAAACGATAGCAAAAACATATATACTTCTTAGAACTAATTGAACTACCTAATCATTCCTTCGGATACAATCAGTATATATGGCTTTGGTATGGTTGGGCAAATAATTCCTTTGTAATTATAAAAAATCCATGTATAGTTCTTATCTGTACATCTTGGACAGTAAATGTAACGCTTTGTAACACGTATAGGTGTAACCTTAGCATCATCAGGAGAAGAGTCCCGAAGAGGAGATGTATAGTAAACCATCATACTCAAAGTTTCAAATCATGAGGAAACGTCGGCACAGTTGCTTGTGATTGCCATTCTTGACGATACATTTCATATACTTATTATTTTAAAAAAACATTCCGCTTCCTGGACGTTTGTTTGATGGGTTGGAAGTGTCCTGTACAATATGAGCATTCAGGCCATCAACGTCGAGGAAAATAAATAGAAGTCGCAGTGCCCAACGGCGATAAACTCGAGCCAGTGAATAGGTTACTAATCATCTTCGTCACTATCTGACACAACCGAAGGATAGTCCTGCTCAAGAAGACCACTTTCCTCAATTTCCTGCTCAGAGTCTGTATCATATTCACTCACTTCTTCCGGATAATCAACATTCACATCACCACCAACAATTTCCTGATCTTCTTCTTCTAACTATCTTAAAATACGTTGATTTTGTCTGTCATCCATGTTTAACTGTTATAATATATATTATTAACAATAAAACATAAATATAAACAATAAAATAATAAAAATCCTTTAGGTCAGTAGTAAAAGTTTACTTACGTCCTTCGTCGCGTGGGGTCTTTCAGAGCCTTGCGCAGAAACATACTGTCATATCTCAGAACATACACGCCCAGGCTAAGTTGCGATGGCGCGATCGCAAGCCGTAATCCTTTTTAGGAGGCTATCTAAAGTAACGTATCTGCAAACTAATTCTAAACGTACATATTTTGCAATTGTCTAGAACCTGGGCTTTGAAAGACCCCACGCGACGAGTCGAGGGTTAAGGTCAAACAATGGTGATCATATTTCACAGAAAAGGATTAACGATATCACTTAATGGCGGTTTCGATATTACGACCGGCTTTCCTTAAAAAATATTCCACTATTGAATTTTAGTACATTGTATGAGTTTGCAGATCTTTGTGCGCTGTTAACAGCTAATCCACTTTTCGCTACTTGAACACAACGTATTTGTGTGAATCGAGTCACTGGTCATGCTATGCCGATTTTCTGGTAATCGATACCAGTTCATCAGTAGACCAGTTAAATAGCTAGAGCGAATCGTCGCAATGCATTACAAAGCAATTGGTATCTAGTCGATGAAGTGGTGTTTGCTCGACGCTCGAAGTCAACACAATGTACACGCTAGGAATAAGGCAACGACCTGTACGAAATTTCTGATCGGTCGCAAGATCTTTAAGGGCATGAAAGGATAATCCTGCGAATGGCTCACGTCTCAAGGTTCGTTTGTGCCTTAAATGATATCCATCTTTGTCACAGAGGTCACATACTTATGATGGTAAAGTCAGGACAATAAAATTGTAAGTAAATCTTAGTAGGTAGACATAATACAATGACATGGCAATTGGCTTAGTGTGCAACATAGTGTTAATATAATAATTTGTAATAATAATTATAATAATTTGTAATATACTAGGCATATATAACAACATGTTATGGACTAAATAATGCTTCGTCAGAATGATTTGCATTATTCTTCATTCACTTGTAGTGAAACGTTTGGTTACCGATATTGTTTAGTATCTGCATACTCTTCGTGTCTGTGTGTTCATTCGCATCCTGTGTCTCGTGAGCGCGAGTCGACGCTTGTTTGAGGTTTTGAGAGTTGTTTATGCGGAGTGTGTTCGGTGTCGCGTGGAAACGCCTCGCCGCCGCGCCTCGTCGCGGATATCGACGGGCGTCGATTGTTGTCGCGCATTGTCCACCGGACACTTGGGCAAACACTGCCACAACACCCATTGTGGCGTGAGCCAGACGCGAACGCAGGGAAGTGTTGTGATCTGGTGATGGTTATTCATCGATTTGTTACTATTCGATTAGTGATTATTCTCGTTCGTGTTACGGTTTTTGGCGGTTAGAGGAGAGCAGTTTGTCTACTTTAATATTGTTTGTATTGTATATCTTTTGTAGTATTAGTATAGTAGAACTAATTTTTGTCTAATCTCTGTAACTGAATCAAAAAGCAGACAGATTTTAATAAATTTTCTTGTTTCGTAGTGTAAGTTACTTCCAAGTTCAAAGGAATCAAGTCGTTCGGATTCGATTCTCAGCGGATCGATTAATGATCGTTTATCACTAGCACTAGGTACCTAGTACCTTGTGTTAATCGTTGCCATGCGACCTCGCTGCACATCACATGTTTGTTTTAAATCTCCAGCTGCGGTGAATCGATTTCACGCACCGCGGTTCGCGGCGGTTTCGAATTGGAGTTTTTGCTATACGGTATCGTTCTAGAATGATTGGAAAATCTCTCGTTTTCAAAGTTTTTCAAGCAATTTGTATGAATCTATGACAAATTTTAGGCTTCCGTATCATGGAAAGAATACATTTGTGTACCGTTACCGCCCTCACTAGATTTTGCATCAATTTATATGCTTGATATTCTAAGAACTTCGGATGGCCACCTACATAATCTATATTCAACGTCTTACCTCCAATAGTTTCCGAGAAAAGGAGTCTTAACGGGTAACTAAACAACCTACAGGGTTGTAACGGTCACGTTTTTCCTTTTGAGGTCCGAAACCTTATAAGTAAGCATTACACTTTACCGTATACTTTTTGAAATCCTAATCGACTAACGAGAGCTAGTGTGATGACCTTAAAAATTTGCAAACAAACAATTTAAATTGTAAACTAGCTATTGTCGGTGGCGTTCGTCAGAATAACATCAGAATATGTTCGGTTCGTGTAAAACAAATTAGTGTGGCCTTGCCATTGTGTGGGCAGACGGCGTCGCGCCGCGGTCAAAGTCACTGCCAGCCGATTGGGGTTAGGTAATCCCCGGAGGTGCTCAGTGCTCACCAAATATGTGCACAGTGCACGTCATCCTTCAGACAGCCTAGTTACTGTAAGTCCCCTGGCATTAACCGGCTCCTCTGCTGATAACTTTGTAACGCCGAAACGATTTGATCTACTCGTAGATTGCTTAGCAAGTTACGTTTACTGCAGTATTGTAGTTGTTGGGAGGGGTGAGTCACACACTGACCTATACCCAAAGGCAAAAGAGGGTTCTATCCACAATACGTGACGCGAGCGTGAAATGTCATTCTACTGTGTGTGTCACAGTCACATAAAAAATAATTTATGTATAAAAATTGTTTGCTGTTATGTTTAGCGACATTTCTCTTAAATTTTCAAATGCAGATTCAATCAGAAATCAATCATACAACATGCTATTTTACACAGTGGTAGTGGTATTTGGTAGCAACAAACGAACAATTCGCCAATCTTCTGAATGGCTGACATACATATCAATAGAATACTGACATTTGGTGACAATTAATTAATGTGCTGACATTGTGCGTTCTAGAAACAACTAAATTAATGTGAACGAGGAAGGTCATCACGACCCAATATTTGTAACGGCCCGCGCTCCCGATGGTGTCAGACGACGCCTATCCCAGCTGGCCCACTGTTGTCGCGTAAACGACGCCTAATAGGTAGGTAAACTAATGAATCACCGAGTTGTTTGTTGTCTGTGTTCGTTTATCTGCGAACCAGTCGGTACTGGTTATCAGTGACCCAGTCTTCCGTCGTCTGCACTCATAATTCATGCAAAAATTTAAACATCCTAGACAAGATTGTCTATTCTACAGGTGAATGTCAAGTGATTAGGTAGCTGTTATAGTAAATCATACTATTGTTTTGGCAGTTTGTTTGGAGTAACAGAAACAAAAGTGCATAGTGTAGTGTAGGTATCTCTGGATTGCCTTTTGTTTTCAAAGTTTTGTTTTATACAGCGGTGTTGCATTGTGAATGGCGAACACGGCACAGTAATAAAAGGGCAATATTTTTGCGGAGTTTTTTGTTATATTTTTTTAAGCTGTAATTCAAGCGTTCTCTTTACTACAGTAGGTATATTTGACATTATGGATATGTAGATAATCAACTTTATTACTCGTACTTTACATTGATAGTTTCATGGTCAATGCTATAAAGATAATTTGAAATTCAAATTATGCTATTTGCATTATGCTGGTATAGTATTATGGGCTAACTTTATTTTCAGTAGCAGGTTTCGTATCTGTTGCTAAAAATGCTGAAAATGAAATACATACCACCAGTAAACCTACATGCGTTAAATATGCCGTGTTCATGCACTGAAAACGCATGTCGTTGCAGAACACTGTCGCCACTTGGCGTTAGCGGATTACGAGCGATTATCTATCCGCTTCCATCTAGACTCGGAGTGCCCTATTTATTGGTTTCGAGCGCCCTCGGCGCGGCCCTAGTGCTCTTGACACGAATGCCTCGGGCTCGCGACGCCGCGCTGTCTCACTCCGAGTGCATACGTCGATCGTTTGCTCAAATTGCAGAGAAATATCCGACTCTAATCATGTCCACGGCCTTTTTACATGATTTACAATTCTGACACAGAAATGTCCCAATTGGAAAACCGTTTCACTGAATACTATCGGTAGATATTCCATTTCTAATTTTGTTTTTAGAATCCTTTGCCAGCAACCGGTTGTATATTAAAAGATCAAAATCATTGATATCTTATCAATACTGTCGATTTAAAAAACCACAAGGTCATTACCGATCCTTCTGATACGTAAAGTAACTTGAGGACTGATTCAATATTCTCTGACCGAATCGATGAAGTTTGCAGCGATACGAATCTACATTTTTTTTTTGTGTCGATGGCAAATTCATAAGTTCGGACCAGTACTCAGCCACGTAAATCGCTTTGTCTGAAGCACCCAGTACGTCATTCAGTGTACAGGTAGCCGGACATGCGGGACAGACATGGATTTTCATAATCCGCATTCCCAGGCCAGATCTATGTCATCAGTGAATCCCCATCTAAGCCCGTTTTCCTTGCTTAGCAACAACCACAACGACAACCTATTAAGATGACATTTCAGAATGCAGATTTAACTTAGCATCTAACTGAACCCACTGATGATCGTGCATTGTATCAAACAAAATCGTACATCCCGAATTATGAGGGTATGAGAAAAACGACATGTTTGCAGCCCTCTTTTTTGTTATAATCTACGTGTCGCCGCCGATGCAAGCTGGTTTGTTGCTCTTGACATGCCCCGGGCGCCCTTGCGAAGGTGCGTCTGGCTCGCCCCGGGTCCCCGACGCCCATCCCGCACTCGTTATCTCGTTTTTGCGACGCCTATCTCTGCCTTCGTTCCGTTGTCGTCATTCAATATGCCTGTCCACCTTCACAAGTACGTTCCAAACATGCAACTCCCTTCCACTAACTAAGGCTCTCATACTGGGTGTTTTTACAACGCCAACATTCATCATTGTTCTCATAGATGCGACTGCATTTTGGGTACATTTATAAACGACTGTTATAAATATTTATTTATAAACAAACTAGGTAACTATACGTAGCGATAACATTTCTGCTACTATGGATGGGTATATGATAGAAAATGGGGACATGAATCATCACTATCTTCGGTATTGAAAGAAAGAAAGAAAGAAAGAAAATATATTTATTTGGTATCTAAAACACATGAAATACAGAATAACTAGATCAAATTACATATTAAATTAAAAACTAAAACAAAATTACATTCGAATCATTATGGAATCTGATTTTCGGGCAATTAAAATTATGTCATTTGTATTTTATGGCAAACATAACATTCGGGCAAATGAAATTATGGCAAATGAAATTCGGGCATATGAATATTATGGCATATATCTTTCGGGCAAACAATAGATAACCAGCGATAACATTTCTGCTACTATGGATGGGTATATGATAGAAAATGGGGACATGAATCATCAGTGTATTATTATGTGTTTCTACACCAATTTGAATATTCCTTGTTTCCAAGAAATGCTTGTTTTTTTCCAATACCGTGTTTTATTACATCTACTGTTATCGTTTGCCAATCTTTACAGCTTAAGCTGGTTCTCGCATGTTTATCAGCGACGGATTTAGTCATAAAAAAGCAATCGGTATTTTTAATCAAAATTCACATCTAACAGTTCTTTAATTTATTTTCCGTATAATAATATTATACAGAACAGTAACGGAATATGAAATATTATGTCAAATCAAAGACTTATCAAGTCAAAAGTATTAAATTAGTGGATGGAAACTCATACAATGTATCAAATACACTTATTATGTATTTGGAATCCCCATATACTGGTAATTGTTCAGTCAGATGAACAAATAGTATTGACATTGAACTACTTCTGTCCATAAAATTATTACCGATATCCCTGGACTGTACTGGTATGTGTTCTAATCTTTTACAGTAGCGATGTATCCAAGCGGAAACCTTGACAATTCCAGTTTCAATATCGAGTTACGATTCCGCCCGCTGACCGCGCCGCGCGCCGGCCGAGCCGGCCCGAGATTGCATACGACCGTTATCTTGCTACTGCGAGCGGGCCTTGGACAGATTAAAACTAGTTTCGATTTAGAGGAATTTTTATCATGTAAATGATACGAAGAGGATATACAACTTTGAGCGTCGATTGTTTTGTGTCAAGATCAGTGACGTGATCAGTGTGGAGTTTTTAATAAGGTTTACTATCTAATCTATCATGACAAGTTGTCATATCAATATTACTTGCAATCCACTTATGCCTCAACAAGTAAGGTGATTAAATTAAAAAAACATTACTCTTTTTCTAGGTCAGTCCGATAAAGGGCACGAGATACAAATGTCAACATATTTATATTACTCGTTGTTGCCGCGAGATACAAAAATAATTCGCTGTCACTAAGCCTTTGAATAGTTAACAGATCGATGCCTGTCTTCTGAAACGTCGAGTCTTTTAATAATATGTTAATAAAAACGATTGACTCGAGTGAAATCCGCAAAATTTGTTTCATTTCAAATACCTATCATTTGTTTGAAATTATTCACATTATTTTTCTCATTTCTTCAGGAAATTAGATACCTGCACGGTTCATAAATAGTTAAACAATGTTGATGATCTCATGTTCGTATTGTGTGGTGATTCATCAGCCAAAATATCGTTTTTTGTACTGATAACTTTGAACGGAAATTGAAATAATTTTGCGACTGTCGTGCAAGGACATCCTTTTGACACATTCGACACCGTCGACAAAAGCTATCGATTAACTCGGTTATTTAGGAGTTTGACGCATTCTGCTGCTAACTACAAAATTCCGGGTAACATGTAATATCTTTGTGAAGTATTGATGAGCCAAGGTTATACATGCGGCGACAGTTCGCTTCATGATCTTAGTCGTTGATAACAAACTTTTGAGCTCTGTAAAACGGGTACCTGACGGACAACAACGGAATTATCTTTGTCGCGGCGTAGCATTCGCAGCGGCGATCGGACGTGTTGGCGCCTCGCACGTCGCGAATCAAGATTGCGCGTAACGGTCCGAGCTAGAGCGGACTCGTTAGTTTCGGCTGACCCCAGCTGTTGACCCCAATCGGGCTGGCGCGTCGCGACGGACTCGGGATGAATTGGTGATTTATGGGAGTCTTGCGATCGCCCGATCGGTGGACGCAATCGGAACTGTTTTGGAAGACAATGTTGATTGTTTGCTTTATGATGCGTTGATGCGGTGATTAGGTCAGACGGCTACGATTCGTAAAGTTTCTACGCTATTCTACGTCCATATACAGCGTCGGACTGGCCATACAGTCAGGGTGGCATTTGCCAGCCGGGCCCCAGCCTGTGCGGGCCCCCCCCAGGCCTGTGTCGCCCGCTTGCATTTCTCGGAAACTATGCTTCTCACAAAAATATTGCTATGCTATTAGCAAATTGCCTTGCAAACAAATAAATACGTTTAAAATTACTTTTTATCCTAAACTAGTGGTCCCGGCGAATTTCATACCGCCAATACTATAAACTTTCCCTGGACCATCACGAACATTTTAAAACCAAAATTACCTAAATCGGTCCGGGCGTTCTCGAGTTTTAGTCAGACTAACGAACAGCAATTCATTTTTATTTAAAGGACTAGTGGTCCCGGCGAATTTCCTACCGCCAATACTATAAACCTTCCCTGGACCATCACGAACATTTTAAAACCAAAATTATTTAGATCGGTCCGGGCGTTCTCGAGTTTTAGTCAGACTAACGAACAGCAATTGATTTTTATTTATAAGAAGATTAAAGATTTAAAAAGTCATTAGCAAAATAAAGAGATCGTCCCTTATTTTTTTTATTTAAAGCAAAAAATACGCATTGTTTCCGAGATATCGTGAAAAAAATGTTTTCTTATCCCTTTTTCAAGATGGCGGCCGGGGACAAGGGCCCCCACATACTTGAAGTTCTATTGACCAAATGACCACTACAAACATGTTCTAAAAATAAAATAGCGTTCTCTCATAAATGCAATATTTATTTATTTATTTATTTGCAGTCACATGGTAATACATACTCGGTAATTAAATTGTAACAATTCAAATTAAATTACAAAGCTGAAAGTTCTTCTCTTTTTAAAAAAAAATACTAGCTAGGTTTATACAGGGTATCCCAAAAAATTATGTCAAGCGAATATCCTAAGATAGAACACTCCGTGGGGCTTTGAAACACCCCCATGTATGTTACGCGATTTTTTGAGTTATTATTTTTATTAAACTTTTGAGAATATTTGACATAACCGATTAAAAAGTTCAAAAATAATTCTTTTTTAAAAATTCTTTTTGCAAATAAATTTTCATGAGTTCTTCTTTAATGCCTAAAATATTTGTCTCCATAACTTAAATGGAAGTTTTCAGAATGATGGCACAAAATGAAAAATTATGTTCTGTAAATAATGTCTTAAATTTCAACTTCAAATTAAAAATATTAGGATGTAGCTCAGCTTTTATAATCATTAATAAAAACTAGTACTTAACGGGCTACTTTTGGTTGAAAAATCATAAAATTTGTTATTTGATTACAAAGCATTATTTTGACATTTTATTATTTCTGAAGTTAATAAGATTGTTAACAATCGAAATTATTACAGAAATGGTAAGATTCAACCATTTGAGAGTTTAATTTGTGATACTTTATTAAGTTTTGAAATGGACCTTAAATGAAAAAAAAGGAAGTGTATTTGATTATTAAAAAAATATTAGTGATCGCACTCAAAGTCCGTTAAGAAAGCAAAGTTCGTCGTAACAACAGGATTCGTCATGCGAAAACAGTGTTAACGCAATGAAACCTAAATTTAAAAAAAATATGACATCCAAATGTTTGCATCTGAGTGTTCCTGTATTAAATTTTGTTAGCAAACTAATTAACTTTAGAAATGATAAAATGTCCAAAATAATATTTCGTAATCAAATGGCAAATTTATGATTTTTCCACATCTCTGTCTTTGAAGTCCGATTTCAGCAAAAGTAGCCTATTAGGTACTAGTTTTTATTAATGATTATGAAAGCTGAGAGTCTGGCGTAGTTTTTAAGGTTACTAAAGAGCTTTGCAGCTAAGTACCTTCTAATATTTAAAATTTAAAGTTGAAATTTTAATACATTATTTACAGAACGTAATTTTTCAGTTTGTACCATCATTTTGAAAACTTCCAATTATAGTTTTTGAGTTATGATTTTTTTTAACTTTTGAGAATATTTGACATAACCGATTAAAAATTTCTAAAAAAAAAGTATTTGACTTTTTTAGAAAATCTTTTTGCAAATCAATTTTGATGAAAAAATATCACAATTTTAATGAAAATTTATTTGCAAACAGAATTTCTCAAAAAAATTAAATACTTTTTTCTTTGGATTTTTTCTAAATCGGTTATGTTAATTATTCTCAACAGTTTAGGAAAAAAACCATAACTCGAACACTATAAAAATCGCGGAACATACATGGGGTGTGTGTACCTACTATAATAATATAACTCAGGACATTGAAATGAAATGAAATGAAATAATTTATTTGTTATAGGATTTACCTGTAATTATTATTTAAATAATACCTGCTTATTATTTTAGTATTATAATCATTTTTTTTTTTATTGTTTATCTCGATTTGTGTATCTCAGTATTTTTCGATAGTATCCCATCACCGTGATATAGTCTCGGGCCCTGGGCTACTTAGGGTTATGAGCCATCCGCTCACCCGCAAGTCCGGTGAAGCTGAACAGGCCTCAGACGGCCATCAGTCACTTCCGAAAAAAAAAATCTCGGGCCCTGGGATTGTGATTTGCCACCCGGGCCCTTGCGGCTCAGTCCGACCCTGTCCATATATGCAAAATATATGGACGTAGAAGTTTTGCTCCCCTTCGCTTGATGGTAACAACATGTCATCCTGGTAATCTGTCAGCGGGTTGCTCGTAAAATATGCGAGTTACAATCAATTTACTGCGACTGCCACTACTGTAACACTAGCAAGCTAAAATCTCTAGTGAAATGAAAATCGCCAAGGGTAACGAACACCTTCTAGACAAACTTTTATTAACAACGTTTTTACTATGGTGCAATAAATTTCAAAATACGTAAAATCGTTCCATGCGTGACGTTCTTACTTTTTCTTTTTAATAAAAGTGATAATAGGAAGTTGGTGCATTGCGTTAGAATGTGTGCATGCGCAGCCAGATAGGTATGTTTTAATTCAAAAACTGTACTAAACCACAGTCGCTCGGGTGATGAGATGACTATAATAATAACATCATATTATATTTATATGACCCTAGTGAAGTAAATAGCCCAGAAGTTTACTTTTTAAATTGGTTGGTGATGGCGCCGGATGTTTGTACCTTGTCTCCGCCTCCGCCTTATCAACGTTACTCACGATGTCAACAAACGGGCCCGCATGTGTTTTGTTTCTAATTATCAGGTTGTGCGAAATATCAACCGGAGTGCGTTGCGAGGGTGTCCGGCGATGGTGGGCCGGTGCGCGGGGTCGTCGACCCGGGCCGCTCGTCTCTCGTCTAGCCGTGTCAGGCCGCCTAGTGCTTGCCCCGCCTTTATTGCCGGTCTAGATTCGCGTCATCGAGTGCTGACGCGGCTTTGTTTTTGTCTGTTGTTGTTTTATTCAGTTCTATGACATGACATTTCTGATGACGTTTTATAAATCATTATATTACTTTACTTATAAATGCACTATTCTTTAAATAATATAATCCACTTCTTATAGGTAAACATTTGTTGTTTAATCGTCCATTGTTTTTCGTAACCAGTTTTGTATGTGAATAATTTGGACGAGTAAATTAGTTCTTGACGTAAGTTTTCGTCATCTAATTTACTGATAATAAGTCTCAAGGATAGCGTTTGGCAGCAAAGTTTTATTTACCTACTCAATACTCAGCGATAACACAAATGTTTTTATTGAGAAATATTCATGGTTGCAAGGTTTTACTAAATCAGACTTAAAATATGGGCCATCTCCAGAAATGTTAGCACTTCTAGCGTCTCTGTAAATAAACACTTAACTACACTTTTGTGGAATAATTATCGCGTTGAAACTATAATACGGCGTAATACGATTAAAATGCTTTGTGTGTAGGTTAAAGTAATAGAGAGTGTCAATTGTTTGTGTGTCCGCCACGTGAGTGACCGTGGACAGGTGCGCTGATAAGTGATAACGCTAAGTGTTGTTGTCATTGAGCGACGGCTTGTTAGATTAATTGTCAAAGGGAGTACCCTGTCTTCAACGGCGCTCTCACAGCTGTTCGCTGGCTCTCATGCCCTGTAGTAACAGAGCCCACGACCAAAATTTTTGTCTCATAGCAATACAGCCAAAACCGCATCAAATCGATAGATAAGATTATTCTGAACTCGAAAATACCAATATCAGACATTTTCCGCGTAGCGTTTGATCTGACCGAATTTTCAAAATTGTCAAAGAATTTTACCGAACTGCATCATAGCAATATGTCTGATTTGCAGACTGTAGTTGAATGATGGTTCTGAGATACCGGAAACATATTTTTCAGACGTTAGTAGTGTAGCGCAAACCCGTAAAATCACTTAAAAAGATTAAAAATGAGACAAAAAAATGTCTCATAGCAATACGTCTGAAAATCTTTTTTATTAGTAAATTTTGGTCATTTAATGCGAACAAAACAATTTTCAGACAGAAATGTGGACGCATAAAATTTTGAGACCGTTTTGAAAATGTAAACTAATTTTACCGATCGGTATCATAGCAATATGTCTGAAAATTGTTAGACATGATAGAATAAGTTGTCCACATGTGCAAAAAAATTATATCAGACAAATGAAGTGTAGCATCTTCTCTATCAGACAACTTTTCGATACTCAGATATCATTTAAGAATCGTATTGAGGCATCTTGAATTCTCTGTTACAAACCCATGAATAATAGCAAGAAAGGGGCAGGGGAACAAGCGCTGAGGCAGTTGAAATTAAATACTGATTGATTTGATAGTTTTGGTTTTATTTAAAGCACACTTGTTATTTTCGTTTTTGGGAGTATATGCTACACTTAAAGTGTCTGAAAACAGGTTTTTGGTAATCATGGCAGCAATACAAAAAGTAAAAAAAAAAAATTATCCGTATTGCTATAATACAGGTCGGCTAAATTTTTTGACATTTTCAAAAATGCCCTCAGGCTATGTGCTACGCACAAAATGTCTGAAAACAAACTTTTTCGTAATACAATTATAAAATCTATGTACATTTTCACTATCAGACGTATTGCTATAATACCGACTGCCTTTTTTTTTTGACACAGCAGAAATGGCCTCCCACGCAGTTGCTACACTTTCGACCGTTACTATATACCTAGTCGGGTTCAGAATCATACAATCTAACGATTTTATAGGGTTTTTGCCGTATTGCTATGAGACATGGTTTTGGTCGTGGGCTCTGTAACTACTGTAGCAGGATGTGTGTGAAGACAGAGGTGAAATACCATGAATGTTTCTTCAGACTTTTACACATGTCTAATTTTGCATAGAAGTCATAGAACAACAGTCTACAATTTTATAGGAAGGCTTCCTAGGTTTGGAGTGGATACTAAATTAAAGTAAGAAATCTCTCAAGACGCAAGATTAAGCACACACACGTTTGCAATTCAATGTATCTTGGACAAAGGGAAATCCCTTTGAATGGTTTCATGGTTTCCGGGTTAACGACGTGACCCGATACGATAAATAAATTAATATTATAGTTTTCTTGATGTGGTGACGACATAATGGTATTCTATGAATAGTTCAATTTCAAAGGGCAAAGATTTCAACCGCGGAAGTTACTCAACCATAAGTATTATATTTGTTCTCATAATTTATGCTCGCATCGATTTAGATCATGAAGGAAGCTCGTGCGTACGCGCACGTTTTCGCCTCGTAGATGATTCGAGTGCGATTTTTTACGCAATTCGCCTTCATCCATGAATAGATATTGGGTTGAGATTTTAATATTATCGCTTGCAGCTAAATTTTAAATTGTAGATTTGCAAGGTAAATATAGAGGCATCAATAGAAGCGGAAGTTGTGATAGTAGGCTATCAATCATTGTATTCTAACTTAATAGAGATGTGGTTTGTGAAACTACATAAGTAGTATTAATTAGTAAAATATTCGCTAATTGGTATTTTAGAACCAAGCTTATGTCATAAGAACAAGCAACCACCACATAGGTGAATTGCACTGTTGCGTGCATCGAAAATACATGAGTAATTATGAAGCGCGCGTTCGGTAATTGTTGCAGGGAATTTATGCAAGTATTGACATCCATTGATTTATATGGGAAGAGTTCGATTTGTAAGTTGCGTCAAAAAACGAATAATGAGGCTTACCTGATGTTAATTGATTTATTGGGTTATTTTTTCCAATAATCAGTTCTTTTATCGTACGTTGTTTGGATTTTGCTTTAACTATAAAATTTAAAATTTTGTGTTTTTCTACCGATCTACATACAATGAAGATATTTAATTTAATTTTTAGATTCGGTTCATATATTTGTGTTAGAATACCTAAAGCAGAAACACTAGAAGTGAAAAGTGTTTCATCTTCTTAGCTAAATCGTATGAAGCTGTTCTGATTTTTAATGTGCTCGTCGATAATCGTTCCAAACATTTTCTAAGAGTAAAGATATAGAGCGACTGTGACTATCTGCACACTTATACATTGATGTGGCTCTTACAAGAAGTCATTTAGTAATAGTACGCGTTCAATGCGCTGCATACCACCAGCATCCAATAAGCGGCGAAGTTAAATTTTACGACCACAATGGCGTGGAGTGGTTTTAGATGTTCGTTCCTTCGAGAATAGCCGCTTATAATGCCCTGTCGCGGTAATCTGAGAACATTTTACAAGTTAAGTGGGGTTGGAGGACGTTATGATATTCTCGCTTTATCTCGCAGTCTTGCAGAAATTGTTTAAGGGCTTAGAAGTATGAATAAAGGTCATCTAGTATATCGGAGCATTACTTTGTATTTTATTGGTGCTAAATTTTGCCATCACCTTGGATAAAGCTAACGGAATGCGTATAAAAAGCTCGCCCGCAGAGATCGTTTACTATACAGAATCTTTTTAAGGGCGAGGGCCGCCCGCTACACGCAAATCCAGTGATGATGACAGGGCAAGGCTAAGCAATCATCGCAGACGGTAAAAAAAAAATATGAGCAAAAAATTATTCAACTCATCTACACGACGATAAGTCCAACGAGCTAACACTAACCTAGCCAACACACACACCCGCCCACACGTTATTGTTCTCTAACGACGGCTTGCGCCACTCCTGCGCACCGTTACCAAATCTAAATCCGATGCCGTGCCGCAACGGCTCCAAACGAATTACATACATCGGTGGCATTGTTATTGCAAATTAATGATACGCTCGCGCCTCGGGACCGGCAATCAGGCTAATTGGTACGAGCTTTCGATGCCGAATTGAATTGTAAGAAACTATTTTTGATAACTGTGATGTTGTGAAATCGATTTTGTCGTTTTCGGTTAGTGAAATATAATCGGAAGATTAAAAATGAGTTAAACTTGTTTAAAGAAACAAACTTTTATGTAACAAGCGCAAATCTATATGTAAGAAACGTTTCATTGCAGACGATTCTAAACTACCATGCGTTAGGCAATCGTGTCGAAAATGAGTAACCTAACTAACCAGAAAGTTCATATTACATTGAAATGTGTTGACAAACAGCAAAATTAATGAAAAAACTGTACAACGATTAGATCTTTGTCTGTTGAGCAAGCGCCTGTTCAACTGTTAGGTACGGACAGATAAAACAGCCGAAATTACGATGTCAACTCAGCTCCTCCCAATTAGGCGTCTCGTCAAAAATGTCATTGGAAGAAACCAAGGAAACGTGAAAGCGTAATTAGTAGCATGTTTGATTACAGTTCTTTACTGTCACGGTCCGCAAGCACGCCGTAAACTTGCCAGTAATAAATGATCCTTTTACTCTCGGAGCTCTAAGAGTGTGTTGGTTATCGTTACGGCGAGTAACGATGCGGTAACGGGGATTAATGGTATCAATAATCATAAGTCGTAACTTTATTACTTTAGATTTCGTTAACCTGTAACTACGGTGTATAAGTGACTTACACAAAGATTACTAGTTTCCTTCTTGTTCACATTTCCTGCGGAAACGAATATATTTCCTGTTATCAGTAAAGTAATTTGTTACTACTTATTGCGAGTCAATGTACATACGATTTTGTCCAATCTGTTTGGAAATCCTCTTGAACTATTAAATTTAATTATAGTTAATGCTTTTATATCCCGTCTCCATAGCTATTTCGAATAAAATGTGTCAGACATCCAACCCTACAGATTGTTATGGTGTACCTTTTAGCGTTAAGACTCTTGTCCCTACCGGTTTAAGAGTTCTAAGACTTGAGGGTGGCGATTATGCTGATGTATCAAGATCACCAAAATTGATTCAAGTGTCTGTGTATAACGTTGTCTTTTGTGCGTTAAGGAACCAATTGTCTTCACATTAAAGTATGCATATTGTCAGTCCATATTATTTTATTGCAAATGTTTATAACTGATCTTAATGCACTATTATGTTAAACTAACAAACGTATAGCAAGTCACTACTAACAGTTTTTTCGATTGGGTCCCTCTACAGTTTTCAATCTCATTTCCACAGTAATTCAACCAAGTTGTGGTTTCATATGTTTGATATCATGGAACGCGCAAGTATTCATTGCCACGCTGAGAAGTTAAACACGTAACTTAGTGTATGGTGACAGATACATGTATGGGGTGACTGCGGTCGAGGTAAAAGCTAAAGATATTGGAAACCTGAACTACGCTGAGTCATCAGCGGCGACCGCGGCAGGGAAAGCGCCGCAAATGATCCGCGACACTCAACACCGCGGGACATGACCAGGTGACGATGTTTGCCGCATCATTGAGAAGCGACGTGTAGGACCCAACTTGTAGTCATTGGTGAGACGGTCATCATCATTGTCGAAACCAACTGGAGGATGTCTTTTTGGATTCCCGTATTCTCGTTATTTTTGACAAATTTTGTAGATTATACTTCAAAGCACGTCACGAAATCGAATCGGATCATATAAATTTTATTCATAGTAATATTCGTATTGTCGGGCAAGCAATCGTCAAAAAATATTTTAGTATTAAATCTTTACATGTGTGACATTTGTGATCCAGTAAATTGTCATTACAAAGTAATCTTCCGACACCTGACAAATCCAGCGCTTCAATTTATAAATAACTAATTATCCAAACATTAAAACGTACTCGTATTTCACAATAATTAATCTTCTAGCCCGAAATCAAAAACCAAACAATGCTTCTGTGTGCCAATGACAGCTCGTGATTCCAGCCTTTATTAAAGCTCGTCGCAAAGGAACTTGTATTTAGTCCGGTCAATTTAGACATTCGAAGTTACATAAATTCCCACCAAGCTGAAAATCGGTAAGATTGCTTAAAATATCATTAAAAACAAAATTTGAAAGTTCCCCATCTTTCCCCTGTAAGGAAAAAATGTTATTCAAGGTCAAAGGTAAAAAAATGAGTTTTTCGCGATTTTTAGCAAAACGGTAAGTTTTATCATAAAAATATGTATGACAAAATTACTTATCATCTAATTATCTATAAAAATTGTCTTTACACTTTGTTCCTAAGATTCACCATTTCAGAGATACAGCGATGCACAAAGTTGAAATGTTGTATTTTCAAATGCTTCCAGGCCCCCGTGCTATTGTGCTAGACAGATAAAATTTTTACGAATGATGGATTTCAGTTGCCTCTATTATCGCTAATACTAAATACAACATAAAACCATCACTTAAGGTGGGCTCTCATACTAACGCTTTTTTTTATTTGCTCGCACTTGGACGGTTTTTATCGTGGTTACCCTAGTAAACCTATTCCACATTAACGTGGTGACCATGGCTTAACGTGGTTACCACATTAAAAACCGGCCAAGTGCGAGCAAAAAAAAAAAAAGGTTTCGTAGAGAAAAGAAAAAGAGCCCACCTTGAGTGATAGTTTAATGTTGTATTTAGTATTAGATGTTATAGAGCCAACTGAAATACATCATTCGTGAAAATTTTAACTGTCTAGCACAATCGCACGGGGGCCTGGCAGCATTTGAAAATACAACTTTTTCAACTTTGTGCATCGCTTTATCTCTGAAATGGTGAATCTTAGGAATAAAGTGTAAGACAATTTTTATAGATAATTAGGTGATAAGTAATTTTGTCATACATACTTTTATGATAAAACTTACCGTTTCGCTCAAAAGTGCATAAAACTGATATTTGTGACATTTGACCATGAATATTTTTTTTTGCACACGTCGGATCGATGGGGACTTTTGACATATCATTTGTAATGACGTATTCAAGGCCTGCACAAAAATCCAGCTTGTTGGGAATTAATGCAACCTTACCCATAATTTAGATGCTAATTTGACTGGACTATATTCTATAGTACAGGATCCGTGGTGTATTTTTTCACTTGATTACTATCAAGCTAATTTTCCGTGAGTAGCTTCATTTTGATAAGACGCCCAAAAAATTCCTGTGCGAAAATTTTTGATTGTGGTAGCTAACAGAGGTATCAATGATTAAATATTTAGGACCGTAGGACCGGGACAAAGTACCACGGAATTTGTAGGACAATATGACCGTTACATTATATAAATATTAACTAAGTAAAATAATAAAAATCAGCTGGTTAGTAATCATTTTTGGTGATCTCCTCCCCCTCCAACTTGTATCGATAACGAGATCACCAAAAATGATTACTAACCAGCTGATTTTTATTATTTTACTTAGTTAATATTTATATAATGTAACGGTCATATTGTCCTACAAATTCCGTGGTACTTTGTCCCGGTCCTACGGTCCTAAATATTTAATCATTGCTACCTCTGTTAGCTACCACAATCAAAAATTTTCGCACAGGAATTTTTTGGGCGTCTTATCAAAATGAAGCTACTCACGGAAAATTAGCTTGATAGTAATCAAGTGAAAAAATACACCACGGATCCTGTACTACTAGTCGTACGAGTTAAGGCCCACTATTGTCTGTGCTCTCAACTCTGGAGCGTGGGTTTATTCGCCTGCCAATAAAAGCGACACCATTGCCACTAAGGCACGGTTTTGTTTTACAACCTTTTTCATTGAAAAAAAAAATTCTTCGACTTGACTCCGAATTGAGATGAAAAGCTTTAACAGAGTTTGTTGTCTTTATTCAGTGCTTGCCATTTATTGTTGTTTGATACAATAATACGGCGTTTGTAGCGGCGAGATGATAATTTTTCTTCTTATAACATAACCTGTTTGCACAATTGGAATACTTATTGGCTCTATACCGGGAAGAATATCAAAATAATTGTTATAAATAAACTAAACAACACTAGTAATTAAAGTTACGAAACTTTTGTGAAAGTATTACAATTATTGTTTAAACAGTATTGTATATGTAATTATTTTTAATTCACGAAATGTAGTTTCACATGTTAACAGAAATATATAATACTCTTATGATGAGCCGCTTTACAATGGAACATTAAATATTTGTTAATTCGTTACGTCATTATTCTAATGTAATTAATAAATGCACACTGGATTTCATTTGTTTCTGCACTCACAATAACATATTGTGGTTTTAGCTGTTGTTGACTGAACTCTAAAGTTTTAGACTGTTTATTTTCATCTACGCTCCAGATTGTTGCTAATGCACAAATAATGATATTATTCGTATTCATTTCTCGTAGCTAAATGAATGCGGGATAGAATAACTTTAGAAAACATTGAACAACAATGCTCGATGGTCGCAAGGTTAATAACTAAACTGAACGCGACCTATCCGACTGAATCCTAAACTGGATACACTAAGTGCGAACGCTATCATCAGACAATCAGCTGAGTCTACACTCGATGCAGGCACCGTCGATTACCGGGCTCGCTCGCCGATTTTTTGCCAGCGACTCAATTTGGTCCATCAACCTGTAGCGTGACTGTAATTTGGTTCGGTCGCAGTCGTCTGTTTTTGCGAACGTTGATGCAACCGCGAATCGCGACTCCTTAGCGATTGTCCGACGCAGCCTTGATTGTGTTATGGACTAATGACTGCGAATAGGGGAGGGTAGGGGAGCGGCGCAATTTAGAATTGGGTAACGAAAACATTGCCAAATGTAGCACTAAGTTAAAATTATATGCTAAGTCAAAAGATTTTTTTAGTTTATGTGTCCCAAAAACACAAATAGCTGTACAAACGTATGTATTTTCTTTGCAAGTAGCACAACCAGGGGGTTGCATAGAAGATTCAGTTGCATTGAAAACTCATTTAATTTTTGCACAATAAAGTTGATACTTTATCAGAATGATGATTGATAGTCTATCAGGATAACGAAAATACATATGTAACTATGATCCTAGGACGAACAGTGAGTAGTAATTGGGTAGGGCTGTTAACTTAGAATTCCATGAAATCACATCATTATTAAAAGCTGTATTACCTTCGTAGATACAATTTTCCTTTGATAAAATGTTTGTACAGATGGTAGTATAATAGCGTTACCTACGCGATAGAACCCTCATAGGAGTCCCCCTTCGCGGCTAACAAGGGGCTGCAGACAGAGAGTTACATTCATATAACATTTGCAGTAGATATAGTAACATACATATGTGAAATGTAAGGTCATTGAAATGTAAATGTGCTGTTTATTCGCTTTGTGTACTTTATCTTACGTATTGTACACGATGATGTCATTGACAGGTGATTCATATGGTTTTGTAGATATTTCCATTTCTACTAAATAGTCTATGTTAACATATAACTCTAATACATATTCAGTACTTGTTAAGAACCCATGAACAGATTTTCTACTAAATAGTCTATGTTAACATATAACTCTAATACATATTCAGTACTTGTTAAGAACCTATGAACAGATTTTCCTTCAACTATGTCTTCACCTATTCATATTTATTTACATGAAAGTATTAACTCGTCAACTGAATTGCTCAGGTAACAAATTCAATTCCATTCAGGAATTGAATTTGTCGATTCCTGTTTCTAAAACAACTTTCAGCGTATTCGTATTAAATGATTTTCATGTGAACTCTGAAATTAATGTTTATTATATACCAACGAATGTTTAATATTTCAATGAATATTTACATTTAGCATTTTCATCATTGTCAATATTGAGTGCTGAAAAACCCACCCAACCAGTTGTGTATCACACTAGTACATTCAATCATACAAAAAGTTTTTCTTTTCTGTAATCACCGTCACCTAAAAACTTTAAATGTCGAATAAACGTTACATTTTAGTACGGTCGATAACGTGATTTTGAAAGTAATACACTCCATCCGTCGGCGGTGGATTCAAATGCAAGGCACGGACAGCGCCTCTTCTTTATGCTAGTAATCAGTAGCTCATACGGCGGGCAGAAAGCTTCATCATCGTTATTAGTGCTCACATCTCCGAATTTGGCAATGTCTTGAATCAATTAAGCGTATTCATTATTCTGCAACACATCTCTCGGCTCGATTAGGCCGCATCGTCACGCTCCGCCGCTCGCGTCACGCTTCGGTCACAGTGACAACCTGCAGTAATGACATTAGATTGAGACAAGATTGGAGCCGAAGTGACTAACTTGACTGGCTGAATTTCGTTTGAAAACACAAATTGAAACGAATTAATTGTTAAAGACGTGTGAAGCGTGTTTTTCTGTGTCTTCTCTGCCCTTCGTTTTGAAGAGTTTATCCATAACTTTCTGGTTCTGATCATTCATTTTTAAAATTTTTCATGGTTTTTTATTTTTACATTATATATTTACATTAGCTAGTGCTAAAGAAGCAAACGAAATCTTTCTTTTCACTGACAAATACCCAATGGCTCGTAACGCAATCAATACCATTCGGCCGTTAATTTCCGAAGTGTTGGATTCATTGAGTGTTTATTCAAATTAGCTGAGTGGTCGCTTCGTCAGCGGTGCGGAATCAATTGTCTAGCTAGGTGTTACAAATTGCCGGTCGGTCCGTCTGTGATCGATCATGGCGGAGCGGCAATGGCGTTTGGTCGGGCGGCCACTCGAGCGGGCGGGCTGCGTGACTGATTGGGCCGATGCGCATTGCGAAGCGAAGTACTTGCGGTGGAGACAGGGCTGCTGTGAATGTTGGCTGGTTGTCGACAACACTTTCTTATGTCTTCTTACCCGGCGAGTAAGAGTTCCAGTTTCCAGACGCAATTTGGAGACTGGGCTCTGTCAACTGACAATCGGCTCGAGTGTATCATATGTTGAAATTTGGACATCTTTTAGTTTGCCTTCAAAAGCTAATATTCAGTCTTACTCTGTGGTTACTGTATGCTTCGATGATAAGAAAATATTTTGCAGTTATGTAGATAAGTCGCTTTGTGATATATTTACCTTCTTGTTAGTGGTTTTACGGATTGTCCTTGCAAAATTGGCGTGACTATTACCACAGATAACATAACTATACAGATACCCCATCCCATACATTAAAACGTAGACATCATAACTCGGGCATCTCGCGCGCCATGTCTGTTTTCCGTCTAGCACACCAGATGTCGCTAGCGAGAGCGAGCCATTCCCATCCAGTGTAAAAGCATGTCGAAAAGCACATCAAAAGATGTCGCTGTAAAGGCTCCCAAACAGCTTTACTATAAGGTTAGATATATATATAATATAGGGTCATATGTTATAGGGTCGCGGAACGACAATACGCGCGCGCGAGTAACCGAACCTCACACAAGAGCAGGGTTGCCTCCTTTAAGGAAAACGTCTCGCGCGCAAAATTGAAAGGACTGTCTACTGCGACATAGTGCGAAAGTGTACCAAAACAATATTATGTTCATGAAGTTGATGTTGCTTCGAAGCTGCGTGTCACTTGTACAAAAGGAGTTGTGAGGACCTTTTTCGACAGAACAATGATTGTTAGGTACATTATTTATTAGAACATTTTATCAATTATTATTATTTTTAATGATTGTATTGAAACAGCTAAGTTAAATATTAAATATTGAATTAATAAATATTGTTATGTAAATTATTACATAACAATAATAATTTACTAATTTACATAACAATATTTATTAATTCAATATTGATGAGTCATTATTATTGTCGTTTTAATTTAATAAAAACGTCAATAATAAAATAGCAGAGAGCGTGCCCTTAATATTTTAATCTGTGTAGCAGCGCCGTGTGCGCGCGGCAGCCCTCTAGAGTTTTAGAGCAAGCGCGGCCCGGTCGTCGATAGGCTATCATCGCGCGCAAGTACATCGTGCCGCGCGAGAGGCGGACGAAACTTTAGGCTTTGTTAAAAATGTATTTAAAATAAAGTTGTTATTTTATGATGCGTAGTGAACCATTGATTTAAATCAAATTGTAATGGTGATTTATGACAATGCAGCAATTTTAGGATGTACTTAAAACGAGAAGATACTTAAAAGTTCACGATAGAAGAAATTCGAGTTATTGTGTTAAATAATATCCATATCATGTAAAAATTATAATATAATATTTCTTCTCTGGATGGCTGATTGGCTCGATGGCGTATTGGATAGTGCCCCTGTCTCATGCGTCAAGAGTCGTGGGACTCGTGGGTTCGATTCCCACTCGGGTCAAATATTTGTTTAATCGAACATCGTTGTTTGCGCCGTGTTTGGTGTGCTATTTATATACGTATTTTTAAGTTTATTTGTGATTTGTGATACGACTACTTACCACGAAATGAACACAATGAAAGTGATGTTGTATGATATTTATTTTATTTGAATTATATATTTTTTGAGCAAAAACTCGAAAAATATTTTAAAAAGATTTTTATGCTCAATTATTAATAGTTGAATATTTTTATTTGTTGTTTCAGTGCTATTCAAAGCTCTAATGTAAATTTAAACATCTAATTTCTATTTAAACGAGGACCCTGTTCAGGCGGGGTCAAGAATGCGATTTTTTTCCAAATTTTAAACTAGATAGTTGAATAGTTTTTGTTGCGTTCGGGAATATTCATTCCTACAATTCGGAGAAATGTTACAAAATATTAATCTAAGGAAGAGATTAATCATGCTTGTAGTTGATAGTCAAGTAACTCTTATATTCGTGTCATATATTTTCTTATTTTAACAAAAAAAATTAAATAATCTAGAATTAAAATTTATTTAATATAAAATATACGCGAACAACGCCATCTAGTTGATGACTGACTGTTGTCATTTTTTAACCTAGATGGCGTTCTACCAAATTAGCACTCACGAAAACTACAATTTTTATTGCAAATTTAAATTTATGAAAATATTTATCTAAAAGGGTTTTAATTTATTTGATTATGTATTATTATATTTTTAAATACTAGCTTATATATTTTTAATGGTTGGATTTATCGTTTTCTGGGATTTGCATAATCATCACCAACGAATGGATACTCGTGTCGCCATCTGTTGTACTTTTTGGGAATATCATTTCAAATGTATGGGATGAGACCCCATGCTATTACCTAGGTGTATACAAACATTTAACGAATCATCCCTTTTCATGAAATCACTTGAAAAATACCCAAAGTGATCGTGAGTTTTGTCTGAGCAACCTAAAATCAAAAAACCCATTGGACAGTTACATCATATTTAGCATAAACATTTTGTCATCACTTCGCACAATTTCCTGACTTGACCCTGAACTTGGTATTGACGGTATCTCTGACCAAGAAGTAGAGATTTTGCTATAAATCCAGCTACTTTGAGCAACCCTGTATGGAACTGTCTCTCCAGTTAATCAGAGAGGCCGAATTCGCCGGTCAATCGGCGCGGCGCGACTCGAGCGTGACGGATCGCCTCGGAGAGAACGTTCGTGTGCTGCGAGAGACGATTGTCTTAATGCAAGAATTCGCTACAATCTAACTCGGTGCTCACCGAAATTGTTAGCGAAATCTCTAGATGCTATCTCTATCTCGTGCTATCTGAATGGCTTTTTTGTATGAGTAAATGTAACATTTTTTTTTTAAATTCTAATAAATATTCAGGTCATTTAATCATGGAATTATTGGAAGAATGTGGGAAAAGTAAATAGTATTATTAGAGATCTTTTATCATTTAAAATAAATTGTTCGAATGTGATGTCTAGTTCGCTGTGATGTTAAGAGGCAGGTAAGTGCTAAATAAATAACGTTTGTTAACAGAATCCAATGAATGAATCTGATCACCAATAAAATACAGACGAGTTGCCCTCGATCGATTGCGACCCGATTGGAATAGCAAATCGAGATTTCTAAGAACGATCCGCAATTTCCTCGACTAGTTAGTTGCATTGACAATGGGAAGCCGGAGCTATGGGAAAATGAAACGCGGAGGGAACTCGTCGGAACGATTCCGGTGAATGGGGCTCGACGTTGATCCTCCACAGTTAATTGATTAAGACCACAGATGCTTTTGTAAATATCGTACTGTAAAACAGTGTTCCTTATTGTATCATTTCCGTTTTGGTGCATTGACTACGTTCAGAACATACTTGGGCCTAAACAGGTGATTTAATCATTGTTGGCAAGTGTCATATTTTAACAACACATAAATTATAATATTTTATTTATACTTCTGTTACTGCGCTTGTTATCTTGAAACTAAAGTTTTCGTCACAGATAAACAAAATTTATTGTGTTTTTACAATGCATTGTTGGAAACAAATTTGAATAACACGTTCAAAATAATGCGCACACGAGTAATATACAGTATCGTACAGGCCAATAAATAAGCCATTTGAATTTTAAGTGATATTGATAAATATTAATTGCTTGAAAACTACATTTAATTATCTCGTCGATGCACTGATCAGTAAAGCAATGTATTGTAAAAAATGAAGTAAAATTTGTGCCATTGCCGAATTTTCCATCCCAGTATTTAACGTTTTCTTCAGTGCAATCGATGTTCTACATGTCCTCGCGAAATAGTTTTCAATTTTGCTTCAAATGCTAGGTTTTACCACTATACCCCTATGGGTATAGGTGTAGTTATATACGAGTATATGGGTATATATGACTATTCATATAGCTTTAGCCATAGTCGATCGCGGTTGCACGAAAATTAATCTAGGCACATTTATGCACAGCAGCAGGTAAATTGAATCTGAATATTGCGGTAGCTTCCAAAGATGTAAATTAAATATTCATGTATGCTATAGTATGCATGCATATTTTTTTATACGCATCTAATGTGTGTTAATTATATATTTAAGCTTAATTTCTGCTTATGGATCATTTATTAAGATGTTCTTATTGACTCGGTTGAGGTAAGAACGGGTGCATCTTGGTTGTTCAAAATAGCTGGCAACTATTATCATTAAAATATGTTTGTTATCGATGTGTAGTAGGTACAGCCTCACCCTCCCCGGCCCTCGTCATTACCGTACCGGTCGTTACTGCGTATCGGTCGTTAGTCGTGCGCATACGCTCATTAGCCGTCGATTTGCCCCAAAGACGTTCGCTTGCTATCTTCGAACGCCATCCGCCACAACGCAAGGAACGTAAGTACGTGCAGACCAGTGGAGCAAGTCTGCCCTGAATATGAACAGCGTTCTACAATATCTTCATGATGGATTTATTTATTTAAAGGGTGTCTTAGGATTTGAGATTATGCAAGGTATCCTATCCCATGAGCTTAAAAGGTCGCAATCAATAATATACGATATCAGTCTCATTGAGCGTTTTCCTTTTGTTTATCAATTCAATACAATTAGTAAGATTGGGCGCTTTCAAATCAAATCTAGTTAGAGAGACGTCATTTCAAAATTCCCTTTTCAAACGCTATGCACCGTCAACACTTGAACAGTGAAAACAAAGAAGAATCGTTTAATTAGCCTAAAGCGCAGCACAGTTTAAAAACACGATGTACTGAACACCTAGGCTCCCCGCTGGCTTCGCCGTCGGCCCCGAGCCTCAGATCGCGATAGGACGCCGCGCCGAGCGCACGTCGCGTCCCGCCCCGAACGACGGTCCACGCGCGCGCCTCAATTACTCAACTCTTTCAACCCATTCGTTTGAACTGACCACACCGACTGGAACAGTTCTGATTGAACTATCCGAGATCAAAGACTGTGGACGTGTTATCAAAACAACTCGATATTTTTTGTTTGTGTTTGCAACTGTGGTTTCTGTGTGCTGAGTGTTCGGTTGTTGAATTGGATTGGATTTGCAAATTGTGATAGTGCGGGGAAGGAAAGACTTCTAATTAGAAACTTAATGGAGGTATGTTTGATTTATATGCACATACCATTATTGTTAACAACAGCTTCTGCATAGTTCCAGATAATATTATCCTTACTTTTAGCAACGGTTTTGGTAAAAATTGTGACACGAAAACGTAGACACAAATGTGTGATAAAGATTATATTCTTAACTAGCGACCCGCCCTCGCTTCGCTTCGGGGATATCTCTATATAATATATAGCTGTGCCCGCGACTTCGTTCGCTTGGACTACAGAATTTTGATTTTTTTTAACTATATTAATTCTGTGGTTTAGGTAATAAGATTTTATCTGTATGTCATGTAACAGTCAGTTGAATAAAAAATCATATACAAATCAGATCAATAGTTTTGGCGTAGTGTGATTCTAGACAGAGTTTTAATGTTGTAGATAGGTAGCTATGTCATGTGGGAATGATATATTTTCCCGAAGTAAAAAGTAGTCTGAATCGGTACCTTTCTACCATATAAGTTAAGTAGGGTGATGAAATGGCGCTTAGTTTCGATCCGAGTAAAACTGACAAATAAATACAGTTGCATCAAAATTTTATCATAAATTCCCTAAATTATGGCGCCTATCTACCCTCTAAGTTAGAAAAGTGATCATATACTAACTTGAAGTCTTAGTAACACTCAGGTAAAAAAAAACATCAAAATCATTTCAGTAGCTATGGCGTCATGCGCTTCTTGGCCCGATCACGCAAGATTTCCGCTGAAATAAGGAATTTGTTCAGGTCTATTTTTTACACCTTGGGTTACATTATTGGAGTTTTAGTAAGGATCCCTAATTTTTTTAAAATATAATATAGCCTATGTTACTCGGGGATAATGTAGCTTTCCAAAAGTGAAAGAATTTTTGAAATCGGTCCAGTAGTTTCGGAGCCCATTCATTACAAACAAACAAACAAATCTTTCCTCTTTATAATATTAGTATAGATTAGTATAGATTTCAACCCCCTAAGGGGTTGTATTCCAATTACTCCCGTTCCCATGGGAATTTTGTGATATCGCGTTGGAAGTAAGCTTTGCGTTCATTAGAGTACCTGCATGCCAAATCTCAATCATCTATCTTACGCGGTTTAGATTTTTTCATACAAAAGTTTTTTCCCTATTACTCCCGTTCCCGTGGGAATTTTACAATATCCAGTTGCAACTAAGCTTTTAATTTATTAAGGTACCTGCATGCCAAATTTCAAGCGTCTAACTTATGCGGTTAGTATTTTTCATACAAAAGGAATTTCCCGTTAATTCCCGTTCCCGTGGGAATTTCGGTAAATCCTTTTTTAACGGATGCCTACGTCATAACATCTACCTGCATGCTGAATTTCATCTCCATCCGTCCAGTGGCTGTGACGACTTCGTCCGCGAAGAGATGTTTAACGAGTAAAACATTACTTCTTTATAGCGCAGTCGGTTAAAAAGTAGCCTATAACCGTTTCTAGGCTCTGGACTATATCTGTACCAAATTTCGTTTAAATCGGTTCAGTACTCTATGCGTGAAAGCGTAACAGACAGACAGACAGACAGACAGACAGACAGAGTTACTTTCGCATTTATAATATTAGTAAGTTATTAGTAAGGATTAGTAAGGATTAGTAAGGATTAGTAAGGATAATTATTATCAAGTAATTAGTAAATGCATAGATTTTTTTCATTAAGTTACGATATAATATCTTAAAACTAGTTATACATTTAGATATTATATTTATAAACACATTAATCAGATGTGGTAAACCTAAAAGGTTGAAACATTTTATTTGTATATTTTGATAGTGCTAATGAGGATAATTAAATAAATTAGGTACTCATGATTGTGATTTTGGGTTTACAACAAACCATATTCATTCCTGCCTTGAATGTGACCACTGTTTTGGTGCTATACATACTTACAAGTAGTTATAGTGATGGAAGCATCAAAGTGAGCGTTTGTTGTCCATAAACCAAGATGAGGCCTTACAGGCTCCCCGCGGTCCCATCCGACTCCAAGGTGACGAGTATCTGGCAGCGAGCCATCTCCTGCACGTGTACCTTCCCATCAGACAATGTACTGTGCGCTCGCCTTCGATCAGGTATGCGTAAACAACATTGTTAACGTAATGCCGATATCACAATAGCAATGTGTTTACGAGTGATTCTTCCGTTTCGTCCAAATCGCCTTTCCAGGCCAAAAGTCATTATGAATATTGTAATTAACCTTATTTTTTTTATTCAATAAGGTAGGACGTACTTTTATCTTGAATGTCCATCATCTATATCAGGTTTAAGATTCATAATAAAAAAAAGTTAAGAACAAAAACATGCATTTTTTTCATTCCCCTCCTTGTTCAAATGGTCCCTCAGAACGTTGTGACACATATTTGGTGACTTTCCTAGGGGAAATGTACATAATTTTTGTTCTTATATACTAATGTATTCATTGACTATTATAAACTTGCAATACAGTATTTTTTATACGTGTTTAACATAGAAAGAATCGTCTTTAAAGTTTTGTCAACCCAAAAACATCATTTCCTTTCACGAAAATTGAACATTAAATTTTTAATGCACGTACTATACTATCTATTTCTTGCAAATAAAAAGACGCTCCCTAGACCTTAATCCGTCGATACAAGTCGTCAGGATAGGACGCACGCTGCCCGGACAAAATATTTTCACGATTTAATGGCTGAAAACAGCGTTTGTCACGAGAAGTAAACATTACCTTCCATTGTTTTTGCATGTAAGTGTATGACGTAAAAAAATAATTTTTAACTTTAGGTAACAGCCTACTGTAGGGTCTAGTTATCAATTAATTATGAATATCTAGCCTTTATTAATTCACGAGTAAATTCAGAAAATCCGCTCAAACTTCATTCCCTTCCGTATCATTCCCTTCCATTCCCTCCAATTTTTTAACGGAGGGGAATGAGCCACTTTGGAGGGTAATGATTTTTTTTAAATTAAATAAATAGGTAAAATTAATAGGTATGTTCCTTGGTATGTCTCCTTGTTAATTTTTCTTCTATTATTTTGATTATATCGAATTATAACTTGTGTAAGTATATGTTAGTATTATTGAAATGAGGGTTGTTGCGTTTGAGAAATCCACTAGATGGCAATACGTAGGCGTGATGTCCAACTGCAACATGATTGGTTATTTTTGACGTGACATTGACAGGCATGTCAATTTTCACCAATCACGTAGCAGTGAGACCTCAGAACTACGTCTTGCCATCTAGTGGATTTCTCAAACGCAACAACCCTCATTACTTTAAATTCTATCTATGCATTTTGTTACCTACCTAGGTACTTGTTAGTTAATAATAATTCCCCGCTGCTTCTTTCTTTCTGTCTGCCTTTCTGTCTGTTCGCAATAAACTGAAAAACTACTGAACGAACGGAGTAAGTAGGTACTCAATTAATAATGAAGGTTTCGTGAAATATTCGATTATTTTGCTTAGTTATTGTTTTTTAGATACATTATAAATCCGCAACAATGTTGAAGCCGAAGAAAAGGGCAACTAAAAAAGAAAAAATAGCTAAAGACAGATTGCGAAAGAAGTTAAAATACGCAGAAATCAAGGCTGATCATCAAAAATACAAATTTGAGGAGTAGAAACAAAAGAGGAAATACTTTGTAAAAAAATAAAAGAAAAAAGTCATAAGTATTACAGACATGACGGCACGACAAAAGAGGTAGCAAAGGCGAAGATGGCGAAAAAACTCAAAAAATAAAATTAAATAAGCTGAAAGAGCAGAAAAAATTGCAAAGAATTTTAAAAGATAACTTTCCACCCGGTAGTACGACTGAGAAAATTATAAACATGCCAGATACTACAATACGCGACCCTCTTATGTTACAAGAAGAATTCACATCAAGCCAAAGTACACCGAAGTCACATTTAATGCATAAAAAAACTAATAATCCAACGCAATGAGGAAGCTGCCATTCAGATCTAAAAAAGCAATAACAATTTTACAGAATAATTCACAAACTAAAAAAAGAGAAAGCGATTTGAAGAAGACATTTATTCATGGAACGGAAGTTACAAAAAGATAAGATTCAGGATGGCATAGAAAAGAAAGTAAATTAAGTCATAAAAGACATAAATAATGAGAAGGTACAAGTAGTGAAAAGGAAGCTATTTTTTCATGAAACAGTTTGTCGAGGTGTATCAGAAAAATACAAAAGCCTTCCGAAAAAAAAAGAAAAGATCTTCTGCTGGAGATATAACTGATAATTCGAGGCTCTAGATAATAAAACTGCGAAACTAGAACAAAGTATTGAAAATTTTCTACAAGAAGATGAAAACAGTCAAATGGCGCCAGGAAAAACGATTTTTTGTTTTCGAAGAAGCAAAAGTAATATTTGACAATATCCCATATTGTTTGAGCCTCGAATTATCAATTATATCTCCAGTAAAACATTTATTCTCTTTTTTCGGAAGGCTTTTGTATTTTTCTGATACTCTTCGACAAACTATTTCATTAAAAAAAAGCTTCTTTTTCACTTCTTGTACCTTCTCATTATTTATGTCTTTTATGACTTCATCTTCTTTCTTTTCTATGCTATCTTGAATCTTAACTTTTTGTAATTTCCGCTCCATAAATAAATGTCTTCTTAAAATCGCTTTCTCTTTTATTTAGTTTGTCAATTTCATTCTGTTAAATTGTTATTGCTTTTTAGATCTGTATCGCAGCTTCCTCATTGTGTTTGAAGTAAGTACTAGTAATTTTATGCACTAAATGTGACTTCGGTGTACAATGTGACTTCGGTTTGGCTTGATGTGGATTCTTCTTGTAACGAGGGTCGTGTATTGGATCTGGCATGTTTATAATTTCCTCAGTCTCACTACTGGGTGGAGAGTTATCTATTAAAATTCTTTGCAATTTTTTCTGCTCTTTCAGCTTATTTAAATATTTTTCGGAGTTTTTTCAACATCTTCGCCTTCGCTCCCTCTTTTGTCGTGCCGTCATGTCTGTTATACTTGTTTTTTTTTCTTCTTTACAAAGTATTTCCTCTTTTGTTTCTCCTTCTCTAATTTGTATTTTTCATGATCAGCCTACTTAGTTGATTTTTTAACAAATTTATTATTCTAGAAGGTTTTTATGTTGTTTTTTTTTAGTTTTTTATTTTTTTCATCATCCTTCTAACGCTTATTCCCATATTCATATGGGGCGCGCTTGAATATTTCATTCCTTTTTGATATTTTTTCCATTACTTTATATTCGTTCATGAATAACACATGTAATTAATAAAACAAAAGATCGATTACACACCCACGTCTTTTATTTATAGTCCAAAAATATTTAAAACTAGTGATCCCGGCGAATTTCATACCGCCCAGCAGGTTTTTTTCTGATTTGAAACAAACTGAAAGGGTTTACTATAACATTATGACTTATAACCATGGAAACGCATCAACAATGCCAACCATCAAAATATGTCAAAACATTGACAATAATGTTTCATAGAACAGTTAAAATGAAATTGTTGTTTCACTTTATTTATCGCATCTTTTCCATTATTTCCCACCGTGTAAACCTTCCCTGGACTTCCACGAACATTTCAAGACTAAGATAAGATAAATCCGTTCAGCCGTTCTCGAGTTTTAGTCAGACTAACGAACAGCAATTCATTTTTATTTATATAGATCATATACCACCCAAGTTATAGGTACGTAAAAGATTTCATCTTCTGATTGTTCATTATTTTCCATACATAATCATTAAACTTCCGTCATATTTAATTTTATTTCATTACCTTCCAAATTCAATCATTACCTTCCGTACTTATTTCATTACCTTCCGTGGGTTCATTACATTCCGTCTATTTTCTTGAGAATTAAAGTTTTTTCATGAAGGCCTTTACTGATAATCTATACTTAAAAGGTACATGAATGATTATATGCAACTTTTTTTGTAAAATCGATCAAAAAAATTTTTTTCTCAAAATCTTTGAGATTTGGACGAAACGGAAGAATCACTCTTACGCGTTTTTGTCTAGGGACCGGTCGGTGAATTTGGTTCGCATTGTTTTTTTGTTTTGGCAATAATTAAGGTATTTTTTTAAGATTTAATATCGATCCGTTCTCCACGGGCTTTAACTGGCCATAATCACGCTCTCTACAAATTTTAAACCCGGAAAATTAAAACAACTGTTCATGATCATGATCAAATAATTCAAGGATTATATTCACGTTCATAAAAATTTACCGACAGTTAAAATAATAACTTGTACATTCAATATCGACAATAAATACACATTACTTGCATTGATTACAATAAATTAAAGCATATTCAAATGTTTTAACACGAGTGCCGCATGAAAAGTGATTATTTTCAATGAAATTTCATTGTCTGAGCGACAATTGTTGTTGGAAATAACGTTCATATATTTCTGTATTTTTGTAATTATTTGTTCATGTATTTCTGTAATTAAATAGGTTTACATTGTGTAATGAGCATTACAGGATTTTGTCATGCATCAAGTATTTCGTTATAACTTTTTCAAACATTAGCGATAGAATATGCATTAACCTCGATTGCACAGCAGTTAGGTATGCTACTCGACTCGTGATCGAGTATACTAAGGAAGCTGAAAAAAGAAAATGACAATATTCTTATTCATAAACAACCTTACATTTTTTAAACAATTATGGACTTTTAAGCCATAATTGGGTAATTAAGCGCGGAGTGCACCCGTATCAGAAGTAAGCGCACTTGCTTTATCAAAAGTATAATACTTTTGATAAAGCAAGAACGAAAGAAAGGGAGTTAGCTCTATTGCCTTAATCGAAGTATAAAGACACTTTCAGTATTTACGTAATACAACACTAAATTTTATTCTTGTCACCCATCCTTCAGTTTAAATACGATCGCAATATGTACCCGTAACCGTACCACTTTAGTCCCTTGTAAATCATTTATGATCTTCTATATATAGCACAATATGTATAAATATAGTTACTTCACCTTTAAGTGTTAGGTCGTGGTCTCAAAATAGGCAACTCGAGTTGACCTGTGACCTTAGCAATTGGCACTGATTGTCTGATGTCACCTCGGGACTCAGACGAAGTAATTAGTTAGGCTCCTGAATCCTGTACTTGAAGTCTTTAAGTTATACCTAAGATGGTATATCTTTAAATTCCAATCTGCAATCAATCTGAGCTTAGAGTTGTTGGACTAAATAGTAGAGTTCTAGTTGCTGAATTTCTAGAATAGAATAGAAAATCATTTTTCGTACACATACTCGTAAATTTGTGGGTAAGGTTATCTGTTTAATTTAACAAATTTAACGTTAACAACATACGCAGTTTTGTACAACTTAATTCTAGTTTTGCTTTTGTTGTTTCAAAGTTTGAATTTGTTTCAAAGCAACAGACGTGACCAGTATTGAATACTTAGTAGTTACTTATGCGTGATCTCAAATTTCTCGCTATCTTACCAAATGGGTCGAATCTTGCACAATTCGGCACGCGAAGGTCGATCTCTAACTAAATATCTGCCGATAATTGGTGCTATTATCGCAGATTTTAGCTACTCAGCGCCTAATCATTGTCTGTGTACGTTATTGGGCCTCTGCATTGGTAGTTTCCTTTATAAATATGTATAAAATAATTGGTTTAATCGATTAAGAATGGTTCCTGTATGTGAGCTATATGCATAATTGAGCAATAAAAATAATTGTGTGTTAAAATATTTTTTCAACCAGAGTTGCCTTTTTTACAAAATGATACATAGGTAATACTTAAAGCTTTAAGTAACTTAATTACTTAAAAATTTTGTAAGTTATGCCTAAAGTGAGAACTCGCAAACTAATTATGGTATTTGTTTTGTTGCAGGACGTAACACCATCGAGTGTTCATGCAGGGGGTCACATTTGACGATGTGTTCTGCTGTCTCCGCGTCCAATCGTTACTGTGTGAGTTTAATTTTAGGTACACTTTCAACTATCACCATAAACTAGGTGTGATATGAAAGCAACTAAATGTTTGCATAAACTGGATACAATGCTCATGGGTACCAAAACAAGACATTAATTACGATCGATGAGCAGTTAACCTTTATGTATAACCCACGTAAATAACGTATTAGTACAGGATCCGTGGTGTATTTTTTCACTTGATTACTATCAAGCTAATTTTCCGTGAGTAGCTTCATTTTGATAAGACGCCCAAAAAATTCCTGTGCGAAAATTTTTGATTGTGGTAGCTAACAGAGGTATCAATGATTAAATATTTAGGACCGTAGGACCGGGACAAAGTACCACGGAATTTGTAGGACAATATGACCGTTACATTATATAAATATTATACCAGAGCCGCTCTAAGTTGGCCGATTTGCTACATGTCAGACTGACTGCACTAGTGAGGGACAACGGTAAAATTGCCGAAGTATATAAGTTACAGTTATTTCCACTTTATAACCAAGCAAGGTCTAATTATAACAAATTTTTATTAAAAACATTAATTCACATCCAAAAGATTGAATTTAAGTTCCTTATTTATAAATATATTTATTTTTAAAATACAATACTTATTAAATCCTTCATCCTATTTTTAAAAAATACCTGGTGAGTATTACCCTCTACGTCACTATGAAAACGTGTCAAACGGCGTAACCTTGTAAAAGCGTAATACAGAGTGGAAATTTTACGTTTTCTTTTTATAATTCAATTATTTTAGGTAATAAAAGACAAATTATTAGATAATTAGGTGCATTTGACATTTTGAAATAACGTCTTATTTTTAAAAGTTGTTCTTTATGATTCGCTAAATATGTTCCTCTTAACAAGGATAAATGCATAATATAAAATAAAAAGTGTCAAATCAGTCTTCTAAGAGCGGCTCCGGTATAACTAAGTAAAATAATAAAAATCAGCTGGTTAGTAATCATTTTTGGTGATCTCCTCCCCCTCCAACTTGTATCGATAACGAGATCACCAAAAATGATTACTAACCAGCTGATTTTTATTATTTTACTTAGTTAATATTTATATAATGTAACGGTCATATTGTCCTACAAATTCCGTGGTACTTTGTCCCGGTCCTACGGTCCTAAATATTTAATCATTGCTACCTCTGTTAGCTACCACAATCAAAAATTTTCGCACAGGAATTTTTTGGGCGTCTTATCAAAATGAAGCTACTCACGGAAAATTAGCTTGATAGTAATCAAGTGAAAAAATACACCACGGATCCTGTACTATATCGGAAATGTGTGGGAAATTGTTGGAACGCTAAGGATATCCTAAATATAGTCACGTTGTTTACACATATTAGTGTTAGCTTAGCCCACGGCACTGTCTGCGTGTTTTCGTTAATCGCGTATAGGCCCTAACTGATAAAGGACATAGACTTAGATAGGATATTGGCGTTGAAGCGCGACAGATGTTCCAATTTGTCTTTTGCATTTATATTATTAGTAAGAAAGGATTTTCTTGACAATACAAACATGAACCACAGAATATTCAGTGGAACATGTATAAATCCAGTGTGTGCAAAATACGAAAGCGGTTTGCGTTACTATGGCATTTTGTAGGTTTCCTATAGATTGCTAATCCGTACGCAGCTGTAGGTAGGTAGTTGTATTTGCTTTTAAGGCTTCGGTTTTAATTAAAACTTTTATTCAGTGTGTACGTTAATTAATTGAGCTGGAGTTTGCAGTTCAGCTCATATTAATCATCGTTTCACGAGAATTGCTAGTAAAGCACGATAGTAGCAGGGACGCACTGACCACCATAGGTGCCGACAGATCAATATAATATATTATATATATATTTTTTAAATAATTTCATCTTTCTATCTACCGTCAGCTTCACGTGGCTATAATCAGATGTGTTAGCAATTATCTTGGGTATTGTGAGAATGCACGCACAATGAACATCCTTTGATGTGTCATTCCTTAATTTTTCACTTCAAGAGTTTTAGATGGAGGCTAGACGCATTCTTTTTAGTCTAAAGGTACAATTAATTGTGTTTATAAGTTCCTATGCCAGATCGTTCCTGTGTGATCGAGTCTGCTTGTAGATCGCAAAAACTTTTCGATTTCTTCCTTGACTGTCGGGAGCTTTAGGTATTGGTGCACTCGATATGCAAGTAAATTATGATAATCGGTCAGTGCTGATGCCCGATTATAAAGTCTGTCAGTACCGGTGTAGTGAGCAAGCGCTCGGTGCGACTCTCAATTCACTGGAAAATGTCGAAAATTATTATGATAATAATGTTCATAACCAAAATTAGTAGGTTTATAACTCTTTTGAAGCTTCATTAAAAATGTTGATAAGATAGTGATGGTTTAAACACAATAACATGGGGTAATTGAGCCCTAGGTGATTTGGACCGCGGCCTGGCTAGGTGCGGCCAAAGCGGGTCGGTAGGTTAATGCGTGGCTATCTTCTATTTTGCAATGGAGTCCACTAAAACTGTAATAATACCTCTACCTCTGATTTTTTCATCAGAGGTACCTTTTTACAAATTATCAAAAGATTAAAACCAGAAAATGTTTTACTTAAGATTCAAATCAGCCTTCCATAATATTTGGAATGGTCTCGATGGAAAGAATGGAAACATTAAATATCGTATTAATAACATAACCAATATAATGCTAATTGATATTTAAGCAACCAATAACTTTTGAGATAACTGTTCAATATTTATTCAACAGTGCCTCGTTGAATTAATATTCGAGATTGAAATTCCCGAACAGATGTTGAGAAGTTTATTGAAATCGGGCGATCTAGGTTGTCTGCAATTGTAGATATTGAATTTAATTTATTATTCTTCTAAGTTTGCCCGTTTATGCAAACGGAGAGAGAAAGTTAATCATTAATTTCATATTTGTGTAATATGCTAATGACATAACATGAGGAACAAACTTTGGTACTTAAGCTTTCTATTATTAACTCTTTGAAACACTAACGAGGTGTTTTTATAACTTCTTTTGTGAATCACGTAATACAAAAGGCGGAAAACGCTTTAGCGAGACTGCATTAAATAATAGTGCATTTCGAACATCCAAGTTTGAAGACCGAGTTAGTTGGCACGGTGCAATTTGCGGCGCCCTTGAAGTCGGAAAACGCGATTCACGATATTAACCGCAACATAAATTGTTGGGATTGTAAACTTTCTGATCTGAAATTTGGACGTTGCTCTTTAAGTATAGCCTACGTAACACATCATTATCAAGTCATGAGCCTTGTAATGGGTTGTTGTGAACAAAATACACAAGTAAATGAATATTAATTAGGGCTATGAAGGAAACTCATACTTATCATGGCCGGAGGCTTTACAAACCTAATATTAGGTAATAGGTATGTGTTCAACAACCGAATACTGATAAGTTGATTTAGTTCTGCTTAGACGTAAATTAGGTTCTAAATTCAAAACCACCATACAAATTTTGACTGTTTCAATGGCGCATTGGATAGTACCACAGTAACTTGCGCCAACAGTACGGCTATTGGCGTTCGATTCCCACTCGTGATAAATATTTGTGTGATGAACATGTGTTTGTTGTGTGTTGGAATAATATAATACTAATTGTCACAACCACAGTATAAAACAAAGTCGTTCCCTTCAGTAGTTTTTGATCCATATATTATATTCTATGTACAGTATTTGATTTCCCTACAGTTTTATTATAAGTATAGAGTGTTTTCAGTATTAGTAAGGAGGCTGAATATCTCTTGTTGCAGACTAGCTCGTCCGGCAGAGATGCGCGCTCTCGCCTCCACTGACCCAGCAACACCAGTTACCGAGCGTCGGATTCATTTTCTTGTGCGTTGACCAACCCACATGTGAAGTGAAGTGTCAGTGCGGTGTCGTGCAGTGCGGTGGCCCGATGGTGGCGGCGTCATGGCGTTCATGACCAAGAAGAAGCGGTACAAGTTCGGCGTGCAGTGCTGCCTCGAGGAGCTGACGGAGGTGCCGTTCGTCTCGGCCGTGCTGTTCGCCAAGGTGCGACTGCTCGACGGCGGGAACTTTCAGGAGCATTCGACCAGGTTAGTTGGTTTTTTTTTAATTCTTTAATGTGGAGACTGACTTGTACTTTTGTTTGCGCCGAGCGCGTGACGCCTTTCGGTTTTTTTTTAATGAATCCCTTTGAGTATTACATTTCACGTCACATGAAGTCGAGTCCTTGGTCTCTATTTCAAAGTCTCGATACCGAACACCATAAAGTTACAAGTCAAGCTTTACCCTTATACTGCTAATAAAGATTATAATTTCTCCTTATCATATTTCGGTATTTTAAAAACAGCGTTATGTATCGTATAATGCACGTGGATGCAAGCAATTGAAAACGTCTTTTGGTTGACGCGTCGTTGCACGTGACTCTTATCAATCAATCCGATTAGCGATATAATGATTTCCTGTTTTGTAGTTAAGGTAGGTACCTACTTGTATTATCAAGATAACAACAAAGCCTTGTACTTGAAAAATATTCTGGGCTACACTTTTTGATTTGGAAAATTATTTTATATCCTTACTTACAGGGGTATTATTAATATTAGAAAACCTCTTAGAGAGAGAACCAGAACCAATTCGAATTAATAACGCAGATCGAAAAATTACTTCTATTAAAAAGCGTGCAATATATTCAAATAGCCGTGCCGGAGATTGCGAGCCGCCGATATGCTAATTCAATATTATAATTAAACTGAGCACTCATTCCACCGGAGGCCACAGGAAGCTCCTCTCTAACGAATTACTTCGACATCCTTGCTCTAATCTAATCTTTACAGCACTCGGCAGTTGAATTTACCTAATTATCTACGTGATGGAACTCTAAAAGCTATGTATTAGCTCTTTATAGCGGATAAGACTAATGATTTCAATCATAATAATGCAGATGTCAAGTCTTAGCGAAAGCCACCCCGTGATCCATTAAGAACTTTAAAGGAACCTACTTCTTCTATTTACTCGTCGATTTTATTGAATGGTAAGAAAATCACCAACTTTGTGTCAGTTGAACAGTTTGACACTTATTATTTATTTTGCATTCTGAATAAACCGCATTTTCGAACTTTTTGGTCAGCTGAAGCATTGTAACATTCAGGCCCGCCAGGAGCGGGCGTGCAGGGCGTGCACCGCACAAGGGCGCCATTGTCAAGGGGGCGGCAAAACCTTAAATTTTTTTTTTTCATGTTTTGAAAATAATAATTTTCCTACTAGAGAACGAGAGAAGCTATCGTTCTTTTATAAGATGTGATGTAATCAGGTACTGCTTGCCGCATGAAATCGATGCTTAAAGCTAAATAAGGCTACGGTTCGAACGTGCTTTCGAGTTTCGGGTATACCTATCGTAAAACCGGCATTTGTTAATTTCAATAAAAAAGAACTGCACAAATCTATTGTGTTACTAAGATAGAATATTTTTACTACGGGAAAGAACCACTAAAATTTCACGGTGTTTATGAAACAAAGTACAAATATCATCTTAAAAGAATAAAAAAATAAAGAAATAGACTTTTACGTTAAATTTGAGTAAAACATACAACATATGGTTTTATACAAGTATTTACGTAACTTTTTTTATCAATCAAAAAGTCATTAAATAAATGTAATCTTTATTTAAGTAAATTAATTAAGCTTTATTTTAATACTAATATATCAAGTCAACAATGCACCAGCAAAAATTAAGTAATTTAGCTATGGTTTCGATTGAACATGAAATTTTGGACAGTTTGGATACGAAAAAGTTGATATCAGATTTTGCAAACACAAAAGCAAGAAGAGTTCAATTTATGTAGAAGAATATTTAGTACATTTTGGTTTTGTCTTGTGTAATAAAATATTTAAGTGAGTAATACACACTGTGTTCAAATTGTGAACAATTGATGTAGGTATTTCTACAATTTAATTATTGGTTAAGCACCACGATGACGACATTTTAATTGATTTTCAGATTTTGCGGTCTTAATTATAAAAGATACAATTTACTCAAATATAGTATCTTTTGTAAATTTTTTTTTTCTCATGCTGCTGATACATGCTGGTTTTAGACCAAAACGGTCCACGGGTGATCTCCTGGCGTACGTTTCACACCTCTGGGCGTAGGCTATGGAGAAGCGTGGTGAATCTATGGCAGTTAGCCTCGACATCGCTAAAGCGTTTGACCATATGTAGCATCGTTCGCTTCTCTCCAAGGTCCCGGTATACGGTCTGCCACCTCGCTTATGCGATTGGGTTGCGGGATTTTTGGAAGGGCGGAGGATTCGTGTCCGACGCACTTCTTGTTTTCACCCTATAAATTCCGGTGTTCCTCAAGGTTCCGTTCTGTCACCGACTTTGTTTCTGCTGCATATGAATGACATGTTGGCACTAGACAATATCCATTGCTATGCAGACGACAGCACTGTCTATGCACGTTATATCGGAATACCTGGGGTAGAGCAGACCGAAACCGAGAAGAGGAACCTTCTTGTCTCCGAGCTTGACGGGGTCTTGGACCACATTTCCGAATGGGGCTCATGCAATCTTGTCGAGTTCAATGCCAAGAAGACACAGGTGTGTGTATTTTCTGGCAAAGTGTCTCCTTTCCTTTCCCATCCTACTCTTCAGAGCAGCCCTTACCAATACAGGATAGCCATAGCATCCTTGGCATCGATGTTCACCGCGACCCGAACCAGTGGGATTACATCGAGAGCGTCATTAGAACAGTCTCCCGTAAACTAGGGATCCTGAACAGAGTGAGGCGATTTTTCACACCGGTGCAAGTCTGTCTTCGGTGTAAGGCACAAGTTCGCCCATGTGTGGAATATTGCTCTCATCTCTGGGATGGCTCCGCAAAATACTTACTCGATGCCTTTGATAGGTTGCAGCGACGTGCTATCCGTATTGTCAGTGATGCAGACGTGTCCGAAACCCTGAAGCTTCTACAATTTCGTAGAGATATTGCCGGTCTAAGTGTTCTCTACCGTCTCTATATTGGGGAATGCTCTGAAGAGCGATTTCAGCTAGTCCCTCCCTCCCCTATCCACTCCCAAAGGACACGTGCTGGGCAGTGCTGACATCCACATACAATGCAGGCGCAGGTGGCTTGCACTAAGAGATTTAGTTCTGCCACGTGTCATTAGGCCATGGAATGCCCTTCCAGCTCATATTTTCCCTCCCTCCTATGATCCCGGGCTCTTAAGAAGGGGCGTGTAACGGCTTTTAAGCAGGCCTCCAGGCTGAGTGCGACTCAATATGGTCTATTGTGCATGTCGACCTCATATTTGGATCTCACTACCGCTTACCATCAGGTGGAGTGAAGTCATCTTGTTAGCTCAATGTATAAAAAAAGGTCTTATAGGACAACGGCTCGAATTCGATTTGAAACTTGGAATCGGAAAAGTAGATTTGTAAATGGGGCGGCTTAATCGGTATTGCACGCGGGCGTTCGACGAGCTAGTGGCGGGCCTGGTAACATTAAACTTCAGATACTCAACCCAGGAATAAAGTTAGTCTTAATTTCAATTGGCGATTGTAAACTTTGCTACTCAAAGTTTAATCGGTTGGTTGAGTCTGGTAAATTTACCGGGATGTTTTTCTAATTAGCCGCCCGACAATGTGCGGATATCGTCAGCTGTTTGGCGTGACGTAACGCGAGACGCTATGTAAATCATACTGAGCACATCTGTCGGGCGGGTAGGCTGCGCGCGCATACACCGGCGCTTGCGCAACTATCGACTCACTGACCAATCTGCTTAATGTCAAATTAAATTTGGATCGATTTTCCACGAGTCTAATCAATCAGATTTGAGCGTGAGAAATTGGCATATATTGCGAGCTATATGCCAATTATCTGTATGACTTTTCACAAAATTGGTTTGATCTAACTACATTTATTTACATAACATCGCGTACAGAATACGAGTACATAATAATTAGTCAGATAAACACGATCTAAACTTTATTCTTATTTTCAGAATAAGATGAGACAATGTCAATTTCTGTTACAAATTATTAAATTAAGGCAACGTTTGTTCGTCATAAATACGAGTAGACAAAGCGCTTCATACAAATTTAAAAAAATCAATATTCTTCTTTCTTAATTTGCGACTACACACAGTTTACACGCATGGTATCAGATGAATGATGTAACAAAAAGCTCTCCACATTATGACCGGTTGGGATGAAGAATGGCCGCTGTCGCGCGGTCGGCCGCCCGAGCGTGAAATGGCTCGGTTGTCCGAAGCCGCGGCACTATGCATGCACATTGCACTGTAAAGCTGGCCGTCCACCCGCCGACATCGAATGCATCGGATGCATCGGACGCATCGCTTCAATCGGGTCGCAGTCTTTGTATAGGGAGTCATACAAGTACTTACATCGGTCTATTTCACCATAGCATAAGTGTAGTATAAACTCCGATACGTAGGTACGCCGCTGCGTCCGATTCATGCAGTGCGTATAGTTGGACGCTTAGGTTAATTCGAAACGAAGTCAATTTGCAACCAGCGTGTCATTTGTTTCGGTCCGTTTGTGCAATTGAATCTCCACTTAATTGTGCTATTAGCTATGAATGTAACAATGTGAATTGGGGCGATTTAAGAGTGTCAACTAGTTAGTCACAAAACAATTGTCCCTACATGCACGCGTAAGTTAATTAAGTTGAAAATTACGCGATAACATAAATGGTGAGGACCAAATCAACACGCTTATTCCTCTTTTTCTTCTTAAGACTTGATTGGGAGTCGTGAAAGTGATTGTTTATGGTTGACCCACCCTGCTCATCAGTCAATGTAGCGGGGGTTACCAGCTCATCATTACTGACCATGATAATGCAGCTAACAGTAGCTGCTGGCTTTTGTTACTTATTAAAGTTAAGCTTTAATTATCATATAACAATGTACACTGTAACATGTTTAGCGACCACTCTCCTATGTGAGACTGTGTAAACTTGTATCACGTTCGTTCATTTAGGTCAGCTCTATTGAGAAACATGTGTTCAAGAGCAAGATCAGCATTGCGAGTGACCGCTATTCGATTTCGAGGTTGATTAATGGATAATGCATAAACATCAGTTTAGATGTTGTCGCTTATGCAATCATGGTGGTACAATCTATTTGTCAGGTTAATTTGACAATCAAAAACATAAATGTGAAATGAGAGCCACGTTCAATATTATGATAATTGCCTTGGTTGTTGACTTCAACGACAAAAGAAGTGAGATCTAAATGGGTGCCAAGTTCAATGGTCCACCCTGAAATTTATTTATAACTAACACTATAACATACCTATCATATCTTCTTATAACATAAGATAATGTATGGTGGTAGCCTATGAAGGTCTGTCTTGGCTAGTTTCTATAAACCTACCAACGTATTATTATGTTCGCTCGCTAGTTTCTACCAACAATCCAAATTTTCGGAATTATAAAATAAATACCGACAAATACCAAACTAACCAAGACAACTAACTAACTAAATAAAGAAAACTAGCCAAGACAGACCTTCATAGGCTACCACCATACATTATCTTATGTTATAAGAAGATATGATAGGTATGTTATAGTGTTAGTTATAAATAAATTTCAGGGTGGACCATTGAACTTGGCACCCATTTAGATCTCACTTCTTTTGTCGTTGAAGTCAACAACCAAGGCAATTATCATAATATTGAACGTGGCTCTCATTTCACATTTATGTTTTTGATTGGATATCATTACTTTTTGTAGAAAAGTATATATCATCGTAACGCCGTAGGTCCTTTGAAAAGGACAAATTCAAAACTACAACTAGACTTTATAAATATAAAACAATTGAATCAGTTACTGTATTTTCCTACGTTTACGGGGTATAACCCTAAGTAATAAATATGAGAACCGACTATAAGTACCTACTCTTAATTGTAAATAAGTAAGAATGTATACCTAAATATATACTTAGTGCTCTGCCTTCCCCGGTATATAGGCGTGATTAGGCACTAATTACGTATTTATGTTAAGCGTTCATAATGGAACCTAACCGCAGCAGTGGTCTCCTTTTTCACGGCTTTCAGGGTGAGTGCGACAGGCTCAACATGGTCTATTGTGCCTGTCGACCTCATATGTGGATCTCACTACCGCTTACCATCAGGTGGAGTGAGGTCATCTTGTTAGCCTCTTATAAAAATAAAAAAATAAAAATAAAAAAAAAACTTAATTATTAAAAAATTGCCAGTTTTTTATTTTTTCCTTTGTATTCATGTAATTACCTATCTGCATACCAAATTTTAACTCTCTAGGTCATTTGGAACTGGGTTAGAATTTTGATCTGTCAGTCAGTCAATGATAAAAATGAGGATTTTTGGACATTAATATCTAAATAACTGTTTGAGATAAGTTTATGAAATTTAGAACACATATTTATCTCGCAAGTCACAATATATGAGCCAAATTTGATACGTTTATCTAAAATAGTTTTTGATTTATGAGGGGTTCAAAAGTGGTTCCAAATGGTTCGTGTAATATTACACACGGTGCGGTCCGCCAGTTCTGTTTCTTGAACTTGGCTTGACACGCTACCGCGTGTCTAGATTATTTCGCGTATTGTAACATAACATTAATAAGTTTCTGTAATGATTGCGCTGGAAATAATGATCTGTTACTATGTTAAAGACGATGTTGGTAAAGTGTTTTACTACATATAACCAAAACTAAAACACTACATATAGAAAAATATAACGACTTTGTTTTTTTTACTTGAAATTAAATTCAAGTTGTACCCGATACGTGAATACGAATATTATAAGTGTAGGGTACTCTAAACTAGAGGTAGCAACAAACTTTATCAAAGTAAACGCAATAGATATACCCGTGGCACCGCAGATCCATTTATTTAATGTACCGTCGCCACGCCACGCAACGCTACGCGAGGTGCCGTCGCATCGTTAAGATCATTAATCAGCTCCGCCGCTTTATTATCACTGCTTACCCAACATTTCTTACTTGGAATTAATTTACTGAGTCCCCGGAACTATTTGGTTTTACGCCCTCCATAAAACCATTAATGCAGGAGCTTTTTCTAGGCACTCCTCTTAACCGGTACACGATTGGCCACATTATATTTGATTAGAACACCATCATGTAACGTTCCCAATTATTTCTGGACATTTTAAAATAATTCCGTGGTATTTACTACAAGCAGCAGTGTGTAACATGTTTATTGATGTAAATGCTATGTCTTCTGCCTTCCTAAATAAAATTATTCACTTTTAAGTTTGTATGCAATCAATTAGCTAGTCTTCTGTGAACTATAAAATTATTATACTGTACTACACCTGGAAGTAGTATATGATACCGCACGATTACTCTCCATGGTTCGCTGGCCAAGGCGGCAGGCAAGTCGCAGGGTGCCCGCTATCGCACCATCTAGGTCATCCATCAGTACCTACATACGTACACCAGGCTACCTTAGCCCCTGCCTGCCTCATACATCCTCTTACATAAATTTAAATGTTAACTACGCTACTTACGGTACGGTGCCACTTGCTATGCCTACGTACTCATGGCTTGATTAAAATCTACAGAAAATTACAACAAGTTACCATTAAGTAAGGCTTAGAATTCATCATCATCATCATCATCAGCCCATATACGTCCCCACTGCTGGGGCACGAGCCTACCCTAAACTAGGGCGATAAGGCCTTAGTCGACCACGCTGGCCAAGTGCGGGTTGGTCGACTACACAACCTAAGAATTTCTTCTTAGGTGTGCAGGTTTCCTCACGATGTTTTCCTTCACCGTAAAAGCGTCGAATGATGGTACATATGAATTTCAAATTTGAAAAACACATTGGTACCTGGCGGGGTTTGAACTGGCGACCTCTCGCTTGGCAAGCAACGACCTTAACCACTCGACCATCGACGCTTTTTTTTTAGGCTTAGAATTGTCAAAGACAATAAATAATAATCATTCATACATTGATGTGTTATGAATGCATGATCTGTTACACACAAAGTAACTAGCAAATAACACTTTCTTTGCAAATTGCTGAACACGATATCTAATTAAATTGTAATACCTTTTAGTTATTACAGTGTCATGTAAACTTAATTCATAACGCTTTGTTATGCAACTAAATTAATTCGTGCAATCAAAACGAAGTAGCGAAAAACTCGCGTAATTTAACTTTTGGCTTTGGCGACGAGCCAACCGCCATCAAATGGTTATTCGTGCTCTTACGTTTCACCCCCATTCACCCCATATTCATCAAAATAGCTTCGGATAACTGACACGTATAAACTCTATTTAATAGTTTTATTATTTTGTTATCTATAATAATTCCAACCGCGTGTCATAACATTTAGTAGGTTCTATTTTCGTACCTAGCAATGGAAAATAAGGTGATAATCAAATAGATATGGGTTTTGGTTGTTTTCGTGTGTTTGTCATTTATTTATTTACTTGGCATAATTTGGTTGATATTAATATCGTTGTTAAATGGGTCTTGTACTAATTTTGGTAATTAGATAGGTTGTTATGTGAGTTAAATCAGTTGTTTCCTATGGCAACCTCTTTTCATACCCTAAACGTAATGAGATGTGTGTGATGATATTAGTGCTCTCATTTAATTACCCCACTAATAAGTTTATTTATAATTGCGGCTCGTAAAAGTGGTATAATAAGCGGCAAGTGCGTGCGGAATCCAGCGAGCACATGTTAAATGGTTACCATAACAGTGTATTTATATCTTTATGTGTACAATTGACGACGTATGGCGTGCAGAAATTCGCGCACTGTTGCTATTTTCGATGTTTTTATTATAGCGCGCTATTTTTATAGTAAAAGGTCAACCACTCTAACTCTAAGCATAAAAATACTGAGTGTTATTTCATTACAAATAAAAGCTTGTAAAAAAAGGATTTTACAACGAGTGTTAGCGTTGAACGGCTCAGCGCGCGATTCTAACTTAAACTCGAAATGTTTTTTTTGCGTTAGTCTAGATTCGACAAGTAGGTAATTTATAGAACTTAGAAAATAAAGTCACTGCAACACTAGGACAATAATCAAAAAATGTATGCGTTTAAAACAGGTAGTGTAATCATCAAAAAAATAAATGAACAGTGTGCATGACACTTGCGGCTGAACGCATATTAAGGTACAATCCAAAACACCGGCCAGATCACACGGATGTGTACCTTGCACTTATAGCCATAAGTGTAAAGCAGAGTCCGCACATCGTGCATCGGCAGCTGACGCGAAGCCTGCTGGAAGTCGGCAGTTACGAGGGGACTTGATGCTCAATTACTACTGAAACATCTATTGTGGAATATTTTACCGAATGCAATATGTCTATTGTCTAATGCATGAGATGGTGATACAGTTTCGACTGAATCTACGAAAAGGTTATTTAAATGCTTGCTTTAATCTACGATAAGGCTCTTCAAATGCTCTTTAAACGTATAATTTTTTTACTAAAATTAGAACAAGAAGATTAACAGTTCGCTCGCGACCACGATTGGTGTAACCCAGTCGAAACGTCGGGCAGTAAGTAGCTATGAAATTACTCCTAATATCGCGTGTAGACCCATAAAGACTAATAGTGTAATGGAACGCGAAAGTCTAAAATCTTGTATAATTTTTTTATCATTATTTAAATCACATGTTTTGTTTGTTAGTTTATTTATTACATTCTATTTCTTTGTTGTTGAATCTAGATCGAAACGAAAACGAACCAACGTGTACCTCGTGTGTGAAGCGTATTAATCTGTCAACAAGATGTGTTATGTATTTATGTACATATTTCTAAACCGCATAGATTCTCATGCATTCCTGTAGCGGTATGTGCAATTATTGGCATGCTATTCAACCTGCCCTACGTACTAATGAGTGGTATAATTAGACGCGTATTTATATACTGTACCTACTATAACCGCGGCGTCATTATACCGTCATACGAACGTCACGCATTAATATGACGTTTTGTTTTCATCACGGCAATTATTAATTGTTTCTTGGAGGTGGTTCTTTTCTCAAGGCCATCATTGAGCTCCGGTTATTGCATCTTTTAATCATGATTAAACATGAATTGTAAATTATTTGTTAATAGTTTATTTGATAAGAAGGTGTAAATAATGTGTTACATTATAAATGAAGTCAATAATCACCATTCTAGTTCTTGACTGATTATAATTAACAATGTTACAAAATTACATAACAATTTTCTTCTATAAAATAGCAGGTAATTATTCAGTTATTTCCTTACGTGATTTCAGTAGCCTGAAATGTTGTTATCTAATCCAAGGCTTAATTTAGACTTAAACAGACTAGTAACTAGTTTCATTGCTACGCGTTCAATGATAGATCGTTGATAGATAGCCCTTGTATCTGTAAGTTGTCTATGCTATTTGTATCGATGTTTTATGATAGGGGAATCGAACTATTTCGTTGCTTGTCTCTTACGAGGTATTGCATAATGTGCAATGCACGTATTATTTGGAGTAAACAACATCTAGATTAGAAGCCAAGGTCCCGTCGAGACACCAAGGCCTCTTCGATATTCCAAGTAGTAGACATAAAAGTTGCAAGTTGCTAGGTGCATGGGTGCATGGTGCTGGCGTGGGGCCACGCCGCGCCCGCGTGGTGCAATGCGCCAGTGGCCAAAGCCAACTCCCTGTCTCTGGTGTTCGTACACCATATTAGTCATAACACGACAAATTATGACTTATTCGTTGAGTTCCAGACGCGGAGATCATATTTCATATTTTAATCGCTTTGACAATTTTATTACGAAAACCGCTTACTCTTTGTTCAATGTGACTGCGTGTCGACAAGATTGTATTATTATGGTGAAATTCTCACATCATATTATTTGATTGCTTACATCTGCTCAAACACAGAAACACACAGTGAAACGTCTGATCCGATTTAGCCTTATGGAGACAACAGCTTGACGTTGGTGGGCTGAAACTTATCGTTTTTTTTCTCGACGACCTATGTAGGTACCTAATTTCTAGATTCGATATCAGCTGTGTCGGGTGTCTCGCGTCGCGCTTTCCCGCACCGGGTGCGCGGGCGCCGGTGCGTGCGGATCGTCGCGCTCTTTAGTTTCTAATCAGCGGTTTCTAGCCCTTGACGGGCTCGGCCTCACTCACGCAACAGATACTTTGGCCAATCATCTGCATAGTTCATTTAACTAATGACCGAGTTAAACGGAGATTCTCGTGTTTACTTCGAGCGCGGTTTGGTGCCGTTTGGTTTTCGTACTGTTATTCTTTTATTTTCTTTAGTGCTCCCGATAAATTTGTAAAATAGAGGCTTTCTACCACATTTGACATGTTAGAAAAAACATGAATGCATTTATAAAGTGACTAAGTTTATATATTGCCCACATATTACACCAATATTTATAGACTGTTATAAAAATATAGACGTCACGACTTTGCAAACACTGAAAGAGTAGTTAATTCTTTTGTTCGAATAAGTTGATACCTACTCTCAATAACTTGTGATATGTAGGACAATTTATATCGTCTTCATAAAAACACCATCTGTTACAGTACTAATGAACACTTATTTAGTTAATTGTATTTCCAGCGCGAATCGGCATTCGCATCTGGCCAGCATCGGCTTGCGCCATAACGTATTAACGTCGTGTTCGCGTTCGTAAACTGTCTGGCCTGCGTCCTAAGGGCCTTAGCACACTGAGGATTGATAGCTTTCGATAATTCGCCGAAAATAGCGCTTTCGGAGTTACTCTTCTTGTACTGTCAACTACACGTCAGGCATAGGCACGTAAGGCACTTGTCAGTCCGATATTACCGCAGAATATGCCCATATTTTCCATTGCACACTACATAACGACGCGACGTTATAAAGTCAAAATATAATGTTAGACGCGCTGTTGTTTGTGCGTTACATCTACGACACTAATCAAACATTTCGTTTTCATATTTGCATTTTGATCACATGGATACATTAAAATACTTCTATCATCATTACAGATTTGACTGTTGTTACAAATGCAAACTGCGTTGTCAGGAAGAAAAATACATATTCATCATGTTACGAAATAGATACTCGTAATTCAATCATATGTTTAGATTTTGATAGTGTTCCACTATTTGCGCGAGTGTAACACGTTGAATTAAGGCTATTAATATTTCTACATAATTATCTCCCGTGACTCTTATCACTGCAATCAAATAACGACATTTAACGTACACTACATTAATACACGTGTGGTAAAAGTACTTTCCGTATTCAAATTACAGAATTGATCTTTGCATGGTGTCTACAAAATCATCTTCACCTACTTAATGCTTATCTTAGTGGGCCAAAGAGTTGATATCTATATTCAATTGCATCAGACGAATGGTCCTATAACAGATGTAGCCCGAAAGTAGCTTATGGCAGCTACTGATCGTAAACTGTCTGGGTTAGCACCCCGCAATGTCACCATACAGCTGGTGAGCAGTATGAGTGCTGCAGACTGCAGGCCGCCGGCGCCAGACACATGCGCTTGTTGACTCGTGAAGAGGGTCGCTTTGTAATGTCACAGATGATATATTATGGATTCAGTTTTTGGTTTTGACAGATGAAGGTTATTATGTTATGTGTTTGGACTTGGTAAAAATAATCCAATCAAAAACATAAATGTGAAATGAGAGCCAAGTTCAATATTATGATAATTGCCTTGGTTGTTGACTTCAACGACAAAAGAAGTGAGATCTAAATGGGTGCCAAGTTCAATGGTCAACCCTGAAATTTATTTATAAGTAACACTATAACATACCTATCATATCTTCTTATAACATAAGATAATGTATGGTGGTAGCCTATGAAGGTCTGTCTTGGCTAGTTTCTATAAACCTACCAACGTACCTATTATTATGTTCGCTCGCTAGTTTCTACCAACAATCCAAATTTTCGGAATTATAAAATAAATACCGACAAATACCAAACTAACCAAGACAACTAACTAGACTACTAACTAACTAACTAAAGAAAACTAGCCAAGACAGACCTTCATAGGCTACCACCATACATTATCTTATGTTATAAGAAGATATGATAGGTATGTTATAGTGTTACTTATAAATAAATTTCAGGGTTGACCATTGAACTTGGCACCCATTTAGATCTCACTTTTTTGTCGTTGAAGTCAACAACCAAGGCAATTATCATAATATTGAACTTGGCTCTCATTTCACATTTATGTTTTTGATTGGATATCATTACTTTTTGTAGAAAAGTATATATCATCGTAACGCCGTAGGTCCTTTGAAAAGGACAAATTCAAAACTAAAACTAGACTTTATAAATATAAAACAATTGAATCAGTTACTGTATTTTCCTACGTTTACGGGGTATAACCCTAAGTAATAAATATGAAAACCGACTATAAGTACCTACTCTTAATTGTAAATAAGTAAGAATGTATACCTAAATATATACTTAGTGCTCTGCCTTCCCCGGTATATAGGCGTGATTAGGCACTAATTAGGTATTTATGTTAAGCGTTCATAATAGAACCTAACAGCAGCAGTGGTCTCCTTTTTCACGGCTTTCAGGGTGAGTGCGACAGGCTCAACATGGTCTATTGTGCCTGTCGACCTCATATGTGGATCTCACTACCGCTTACCATCAGGTGGAGTGAGGTCATCTTGTTAGCCTCTTATAAAAATAAAAAAAAAATAAAAAAAACCTAATTTTTAAAAAATTGCCAGTTTTTAATTTTTTCCTTTGTATTCATGTAATTACCTATCTGCATACCAAATTTTAACTCTCTAGGTCATTTGGAACTGGGTTAGAATTTTGATCTGTCAGTCAGTCAATGATAAAAATGAGGATTTTTGGACATTAATATCTAAATAACTGTTTGAGATAAGCTTATGAAATTTAGAACACATATTTATCTCGCAAGTCACAATATCATATATTGATACGTTTATGTGAAACAGTTTTTGATTTATGCGGGGTTCAAAAGTGGTTCCAAATGGTTCGTGTAATATTACACACGGTGCGGCTCGCCAGTTCTGTTTCTTGAACTTGGCTTGACACGCTGCCGCGTGTCTAGACCTTATAAAATAATAAATATAAGGGGAATATTATAAACTTATTAGGGTTTATGTTCTTTAGCCGAAAATAAAATTTTCACATAAATTCACAATCCCAATGCACTATTATTTACCTCTTATCTAACGTGATACTATAAATAAGAATAAGTGTACAAAAGATATTATGTTCTCTTAGTCAATTAATGAATGAAGATATTAAGCCGCATTTATTATATGTGTGACGTAAAACACAGATAGGGGATCCTATAAATCTATGGCAAACATTAGTGGCAGATAAGGTGATTATGATGGATGTAAAGAGATCTTTTAATTGAATGTGAATGAAAGAACCTTAAGTGACGACAACGGCAAATCAGAAATCTTCCGTTGGGGTTTAGTTTCCTCTCTTTTTAATTAATACAATCTATAAGGACAAGTGTCGTAAGGCCTGTATTGATGATTTGCGTGTGCAACTAGCATATAGAATGACAATAATGTAATAATAGTGCACAACCCTTGATGGCACTGCGCATAATATTCTCATACGGGCGGAATTTATAATTCAATTACTCTTGATGATTCGAGAGATATTCAAATTGAACCAGAAGTCGTTATTAGCGGTAAATGCATTTGTACTTTCACAACTGTGTAAAGTCTAGTATGATGCATAATTTGGATAAGGTCATCTTGAGGAAACTAGCGGTAAAAATATTATTCTGTTAACGGAATTTATTTTAGGAATGTTGGATTAATTTTTACTAGTTTATAAGAAAACCTTCTTTAGAGATTAATCAATGCTTATTGCACTCTTGTCAATCGACAAGAGTTGATTCAGACCTAAAAACAACGTAGCCGATAATATAATTGGGAATAGATAAGTTTTTGATAATGTAACGACAACTTTACGAGGGCTACTAAAATGGCATCTTTAAGTCCGATACTAACATAGGATAATATAAATGTAAGGTCTTGAAAATGTGGAACTGAGTAATTGAACAATGAAAACAATTCCCACTCGGACATGGACTTGTTTGTAACGGCATTGTTCACACGAGCGCTGCGCCTGCGCAGCCGAGTGGCGCGATGGCGGCGGCCGGCTAAACACAATACCAACGAATTAATTAACGATTGAGTAAGAGTGTCCGCGATGTTCGCCTCGGTGGAAAGTGAAATGTTGATACGGTCGCACACACCGCTTTTATTAACCATTATTTGACTTTATTTGTTATGAAAGTTGACCTTCCATGTTATCAACATTTATGTAATTCAACTTGACGTATCTCTTTTGCTGCTGATAGTTGAATAGAGAGTATTTAGTCAGCCTTTATAGCACGGGTAGCTTTTAAAAAAATGTTTCTTTAAACTGTTTTTTTAAACATCTTTATGTAATATATGTATAATTGAAACAATGAAAAATAACAGAAAAGCGTCCAGTTTACCTGTCTTTTATGTACGTGTCGTAAAACATTATTATAGCTCACGAGTACCATTTTAATGTCATTATTAGACAAAGTTACTTTAAGTACATTTTTCAGTTAACTGTAACACATCATCAGACATATAGTAGTTACAATCTAACATCTAAGTTACCCAGCTAGATGGAAAGATAGTTGCTACAATGCCAGATGTGTTACAGTTTACGACGAAATGTAAACCTTCCACGCTTCCGTGACACAAAGCTTTTACCGTCGCCAAACTGGACGGGCAAGAATAAAAATGTTTATGTTTATCCTGCCATTTCATAACCGGGGCGCATCAGACGCGATGCGCCGATGGCGACATAGAGTACATGCACATATATCTATGAAGCAATTGTAAATAAACACGGTGTGTGTTGTATTGGGTCGCCACGTGCGCGCGTTTCCTTCTTCCTAGTAATAAAAGCTGGGCGATTGCAGCAGATACACACGGCCGTTGTGTTTATCGCGCCGATTAATTTGAGGAAATTGCTTGAGCTGAAGTAATGTTATAATTACGCTGTTACTTCCGTATGTGTTCAAATTTGTCAGAAGCTGTCAATGATACTCGGATAGACGACGATAATAAAAGTAGCTTATGGTATTTTATGGAGCTCGTTAAGTTATTCAGAGTGACAAAAAATACTGTTTACATCCGTTTGCATACATAGCCCTTTTTTTACTTCAATATATCACTGTTAGACATAACGAGGTCAATCGGAATAAATAAACATTACCTAAGTAACTACGTTTTTAAAATAAATGGGCGTGGATGTATTTTATCGGAATGATTCTGCTCCAGCCGTCAACAGAATTCGGTAAACAACCTTATCTATTATACACAACGGACATCTTTCGATACGGTGAGATTTATACATAAACACAAACATCAATCACCTCGGAAGTAACTCGGTTTATTAATTAACTTAATTATTGTTTGCTTTTCAAGATTCTTATAGCTTTTAAAATGTAAGATAGTGTTACATTATTTTATAGGTTAATTTTCGTGATCTATAGTACGTTCGACTACTACATAATATAGCTTTTAAGGTTTGATAAATAAACTTTGTAATCAAGACATTAATTCAGAAAAGTATCTTATAGCTCAAGTTAATGGTTAAGATAAGACAGATAAGTTAATCGGTAACCACAACAAACAAGAATACATATCAAATATCAATCTATGAGCTTAACCAAAAACATTCCGTGGATGGTGATTTTTTTATGAAATAACACAAACAAAAAAGTTACACAAAAACCACACACAACAAATGTTCATGTTAGTAGTTTAATGACGCAACAATTAGCATAGAAACCTGACTCATGTGCGTAGTAGGCAAATGCCGGGCAATACGAGACCGCACAAGCATTTTTTTGTGATGACGCGTTGCCATGGTAAATTGAAGTCCAAGTTACCATGGTGACTGGCGAGAGACAAATCCAGATTCATCATGAGCATACTCCTGCGCTTGTCCCACGCTAAGTGGAGTCGGCGCAACATGTATACTTCTTCCACTCGGACCTGTCATTCGTCAGCTCTGTGTCTACTCCTTTAACTCCCATGTCATCTCTCTCGCAATCCATCCATGTGTTCTTCGGTCTTTCTCTACTATTACGTCCATTGACATTAATACTCATCACGCTTCTAGTCAATGGCTTGCTTCCCTCCTCATAACATGCTCGTACAAAGTTAACTTTGAACTTCTTACATTTTCTAAGATTGGTGCAACTTTCAGACAAATCCAGATTATAATATAAAAAAGTATTAATATTCATTGAAGTCGTATTATTGAAGTTGTCATTAATAATGATCTCATTAACAAGTCGGAACGTTAATAACACCTATTTAGCAGTTAACCCTGCAGCAACCGATTATAAATCTGATTTATAATGTATAAGAGACCGATAAACTACAAACTCGACCCACGTAAAATAATGCAGCTGCCAACACCACCGTGAATTAGCAATTAAATAGTTTAATAGCCTGTTCGCAAGTGATCGTAATGTACACCTTAAGTAGTTACCACCTTATAATGGTGTTGATTGGATGGTGTTCACGGATGTATTAGATATAGAAATAGGAATTATGATAATTTAAATACATTTTTTACACATATCGTGGATATTCAGTTTTATTAGCTTATGATATTTTATAGATAACGTATAATCTGCATAACGCTAAAGTGAGTTTTCAATCAAGTTTGTATTCTAATCATTACTCTAAAAGTACTCCAACGGAGAAAGGCGAAATGAAAAGTTCTAGGTGACAAACCATGATTACTTTTCTTGACTCCGAAAATCTATTGAATTTTCCAGATCTCATCAACCTGTAACCTTCCAGTCTCAGTTAAAACAAAGTGAAAATCTTAAGCCGATCTGAACGAACGAACAGATAAGTCGCTAAGCTTAAAACATTAAAGTAAGCTGGAGCGAGCTACAGCTTGTACACTACACCCGAAACAATGTAATCCGACTTAAATCCCTCTTCGGTGAACGTGACAAGTCCACCAGGTAGAAGGAAATGGACTTTATATAGAACGGTGGGGAACTGAAAATCGACTAGCACTGCTGGCAAGTAAGCAAGGCCATTGAAGGTATAATACATGGCAGAGCATTGAAAAATCCGGATTAGTAAATATTGTCGGAAGAATAGGTCTTAACGTTTTTCAAGTCATCGAAACATCTGAACATTGGGACTTAAGTGCGTTGGTTCACAACCTCCTAACGACGCTAGATTCTAGATAAATGTGTAAAGTACGATGAAACATCATCCGTTGGTGCCGGCGGGTGTCGCAAGCGTTACACCATCGCGCCTTCGATAAATTGCAACTCGTTGCGAGCGCATTCACATATCTATCAAACGTCATTACCGACCTCTTCACTATTACAAATTCCCCCACTGAACCGCTGGGTCACAGGGTATTATAATGTTATTCAAAACATTTCGTATATAAGCTTTTATAAATCAGCTGTTGCATACGGTGGCGTTTAATCTTTAAATGTTTGATCATCAATTACTTTTAACATACGTACATTTTTGTTGTTTTATCGTCTTGTCACTTCCGAGGACACTGCTATTGAAATTCAGAACCTATGAAGCAATCTATCTTATTATTATGCTTAATAATTGAAATTGATTGCTTTGACTCGTCCACGTCTTCTAAAACCAATATTTTTATATGTAAAACAAAATTAAAGCAGAGTTTTTAAATATTCTCGAAACGACATGCGTAGGTGATGTTCAACAAATTATTGCGTGTTCTGGAATGAGAGCATCCTCCTAGAGCTGTCATCTAAATTTACAAGACCAGCGCCCGAAGTATTAATAGAAACGATTATAAAAACAGCAGCGGACAGGACTCCGACATCCGTTTGACACTTCCACTTTATGTGAAGTATATTTTATTGAAGATTCGTTTGGGTCGACAACCTTTGAAGGACGTATTCATTTTGTCTCTTAAAATGTTTGTGCTCATCATCAAAACTAATCATTTGCTGTCAAGTTACTTACGAAGTTCTTTCGGGCAGTTTGTGTACATGTTTCTTGCCGTTGTCACTTCGTTGTAAACCACTAATTTAATATATTTTTTCAAACCACTCAGTACCAACGATAATATATACCATACCATACATGATTATGAATCCGAAAATTACATACAAATCGGCCTTGATTACTCAATAACCATTGACTACTAAACTCGATTACCGTATGCCAGTCGCGCGTTCCACGCTTCCTAGTTATTTCCTATCCTGCCAATGCCAATCGGACTGTATGACAAGACAGGTTTACAGCAGTACTTACCTAAAAACATAGAGAATCTACGTTGTTACACTACAAATTATATGAAAGAAAGACGAAGAAGTAATGATTAATGTTAGATTTATAAAATTGATACAATTATATTGAGAATATTCTCACTTACGTGTATGATTGATTGCTAAACTAAACGTAATTATAAATCGTGCGGTATTACAAAACAAAGTGGTGTCTATAAGATCATTAGGTTTTACAACCATTTGCAATAACCCACTTGTACTGAGCCGCCTATAACATGTTTCGTTTTGATCATATTGATGACGGTAGCAGTACTAAGATGTATCATATTCAACTAATCGGCTTGGCTGCATGTTGTTGCAAAATACATAAATGAATTGAATACTTTTTTTACCTGATAACCTCGCCTGGACATCTGACATTCATGTACAACGCGAATGCATTTCACAGCTGATTTGGAAATGGTAATGTTTTACAATACCGGTATCTGTTTAAAACCTCTCAACCTTGAATTAGTTCTCTGATTATTTTTGTAAGTATTGTATAATATATTGATAAAAAAAATCTATTTTTAAACACACTTTACGCACGTAGATTGGTGCTACATACTTTTGCATTGTGCACACTATGTTATTTTCATGATAAGAAATTGCGTTGATTTTATGTTTTGTAAATGTTAATTCCAACTAATTCATGCTGTAATTAATTTCGGCCGTTGAAAAATGTAGAAGATCATGTAATACATTTTTATCAATTTTTTTGCGATTTGTTTGAGGATCGACTTAAATTTTTTTATACTAAATTAACATATTACAGTTTTAAACGCATGTTCAAATAATTGTCTATGTTCGCGTAATTTTTTGTTTTAATCCAGTTTATCCCATCAGGGAAAGACAAAGGGATCTAAGTCCGTACAGCCTAGTCTTAAGTAGTTTCTTTGTTATTGCGACCGGAGGCCCGGAGCCAAGTCTTCTGTCCTATGTGCGCGTAAGTTGATGGATTTAACTCCCGCGTGTTCTATCTTAACATTATGCCCCGCGAATACTTTACCGCGCTCGGTGGTCACGGGCAAGACTCCATGTCCATGACATTTCATTTAATTCTCAAAGGATTCACGAATTATTTTTAGTTGACAATATTTGTTATAATCGATTTCCAGCCTCATGAATTTATGATTATATCCTATTGCCCAATGCCGCTCCCGTGAATAAATCTCGGCTGGAATGAAACGTGAGAAAAGGATCGGATCAGTGATTGCGATGCGTGGGCACGTATTTATTTGCTATTCGATTTTACAGCGGACAGGATGATATTTATACCACTGGTGTTGGTGTTTATAAATTAGAGTATTTACACTGAGATTAAAGCCACGGATTAACGTGTATTCTGTGATAGGTGAATACAAACATTACCAAACTGCCAACTGCAGGAAATCAATTAATTTGTGATATTTTGTTCTGTGCTTTTTATTAAACAAGTTTTCTTTCTTTCAACAGGTAAGCGTTGTGAGCTGTGCGTGCCCAGTGAGTCAAAATGATAAATGTTATACTATGAATCTATGCATATTTCAAAAAAATCTAAAAAGAATAATTTTATACTGCCTCTGTGCCTTCAGGAGTTACAAATAAGTACATATTATATTGATAGATACCTACTCCTGCAAATGTATGTGAGCTAGGATTATGGTGAGAAATAAACGATTATTATTATTATTATTATGTATTTATGTAGTTTTTCAACTCTCTACCCCTTGAGGCAGGTAAAATTGTCAGATATGCGGGCCTTAGCCAAGCATAGCTGAAGTTTCGGCGGATAAGAATTTCCTAGTCAATCTGCATGTGTTTAAAATAACGGCTTTTTGTAGCGTATGATATATTTTGGGTGGGATTTGAAGTAGTTCTAAATTTTTGTGTAGTATTTTTGGTATTATGCCTGTTGATGATATTACTATTGGTATTGTGTAGACGGAGTTAGCTTGCCATTGTTTTTTTATTTCTATTGCGAGATCATGGTATTTACTTATTTTTTCTGATATTGTAGACTGTATATTATGCGTGTTTGGGACTGCGATGTCGATTAAGTATACTGTTTTATTGATTTTATTATAGATAGTGATGTCGGGTCTATTAAAGTGTACAGTCCTATCAGTGATTATTGTTCTGTCCCAGTAAATTTTAGTGGTGCTATTTTCAAGAACTGTGGATGGAGTGTACTTGTAGTATGGTTGTTTTTTATTGATAAATTTGTGAACATGGGCTAAATGTTGATGAATTATGGCAGCAACCTGATCATGGCGATGTTTGTAATCAGATTGTACCAAAGTTTTGCAGGCGCCAGTGATATGCTGAATAGTTTCAGATGCACTGCAGCATCGTCGGCATAGGTCGTTCGTCAGCTCTTTGGTGATAAATTTCCGGTAATTACGTGTCGCTATCACTTGGTCTTGAATCGCCAGCATGAAGCCTTCTGTTTCGGGGAAGAGCTCGCCGCGTGTCAGCCAGGAATTCGATGCACTTTTGTCTACATGCAGCTGGACCAGGTCGGCTCTATGTCTTCCGTGCAGTGATTTTTGGGTCCATTCATTGATCTTTTCTATTTTGTTAGTAGAGTTTTGATTTTGTTGAAGTGTTTTGTCATTTAGGTTTAATGGTGTTAGTTTTTTATCAGTAAAGACTAGATTAGAATAAAGTGGTAAAAGTTCTGCTTTTCTGTGAAAAAAGGCGCGTAAGTTTATAATTTGATTGTTGCACAAGTTTTTGATATCAATGATCCCTCGTCCTCCTTCTATTATATATTTTGTTACAATTCATTGCCAATAAATTTCGGGTCTCTTTGATATACTTACCAATTTACCAAAGTAAGTTCAACTATTCAAAGTACAGCTAATAGGCAAGTCAAGTTTCACCAATATCAATGATGTGTGAAACGCTTCGAAACGCGGCGCGAACATGTGAAATTAATTAAAACAAATCTCTGTTCATTAGCCGAGACCCGAACGAAGGCAATTTGGCGGACGGCCGCCGATCACTCTGTCGGGTGCAAGGGCTTTTTTGATCGACGAGTGTTGGTAAATGTGATTAACTTCACAATTACTCTACAGATTAAAGCAATCATATTGTTTTTACTTCCAATTGATCTATTACTAATATGATCAATCGAGGAATGTTTGATTGAATGCGCTTAGCTGAGCTACTACTGCTCGTTGGAAATAATATGGACTACGTGGTTTCATACTGAAATTGATTGATTCAGTTCTTGTTGTTGTTGGGCTAATTAAACCTAGTTAAATACGGCATATACATAGATTCAAAGGAAATCTAACATCCTAACTAACCCATCAAAACAAATCAATTATTTAAAAAAGAGAATCTAAATTTTCGGTCATTTAATCCGACAGAATACGTTTCGTATCACGTAGTAGTAACGAGAAATAAATTAGAATCACAAATGGCGGAAAAATATGTGAAAGAACATACACGTACATCAAAAAATACTCCCAACACGGTGGAACATAATAATCACATCCTCCTTTTTTGAAGTCGGTTAAAAATAACATCGATGTTAATAGAAATGTTGTGCGTTCAAGTGTCAGACAGGCGGTGTGGAGTGCCTCGCGAGTACAGTTAGACCGCAGGATGCCGGACTGGTTTGTGATGAACACATGTGTATGTTGCGTACATGCCTGTTGACATTTGGCTTCATCTATTACCCATTCATTCATTACCGGTTCGCTGGAGAAGGTTGTTGTAATAAAGGTTTTGTTGCCAGTCGTTTTATGCCTCTACTGTTTCTCGCGCATTTCTGTTGCGGGACAAAATTGCACTTGATATTGTTTATTAAAAATCATTGTGCTTATACGTAACTTCAATTCGTAAAATTAGTTTTATTTCAAATGTAGTGCCTATCATATCATACATACATAAAAGAATTACAACAGATTAGGCCAAGGCGGATTATATACAAACATGAAAATTGTTATTATGTTCAGCATTTCCGTTTAGAAAGTACAGTCATCAATATAACGACATCCGATTTCTGTATTTACTTAATTAATTAGTTACATTACCGTTGTTGCATTGCGTATGTTTTTTTGTGTAACATATTCCGATTGTGATTGGCTAATTCAGTCTAGTATGCATATAACCTAGCTAACAGTTCAGTTCGGTTAGTCTAAATGAATAGTTTTAGTAATATAATTTATAAAATACTAATGGCGTGATTTTATCTATGTATGTATAAAATACTAAAATGTGCACACGTTGAGTAGATCTTGGGGTACCAGGGCCTTGTACAGGTGCATTATTAATTATCCTGTGTAATATCTTATTCCTTGGGAATATTCACTAAGGATTTTATAAGGAGACAGTAGATAGAATCACACACTCACTGCTGTATGTATTAGACCTAAAAGTGATTGTATAACGCCTGTATTAAATAAAATCAGGACGGTTTACCTATGAACCTGAGTGTAATAAACTGTCAATCAATTCCTCAAATTGATTTATTATAATCGTGTCGCGAAAGTTCATTGGCCTTTTAGTAGGGGGTGAAGGACCCACGATTTAGTCGGCCGTTATCTCGGCTATTACTTATAGACCCGACTGCTCCGTCGGCACAAATCAAATAAACTGTAAGTGAATCACTGTGATGTATTTGATGGATGTTGAAACTTTGTCTCGTCTTTGTCTCGGAGTAGCTAATTGGGGCAAACGTACCGATATGTTCGTTCACGTTCCAAGATAAGTGTAGTGCGGTTTGCTTTTTCGATAGATAGTTTTGTATAACTTAACGGGAAGTTCTTACGCCATTGTTGTCGTTTGTGTATACCGGTTGTATTACTGAATTCAATGATATAATGAGGCGTGCGATTAGTTAGTTGTTTTAGTCTTAATTAAATAAGATAAGGAAAACAACAAATTAAGATGTGCATCTGCACTGAGTGTTCTTTTTTTCAACTTTTAGTAAAAGAAGAGAGATTTATAGGATATTTAGTAAAAAATAGTAAAATTTTATAGCATGGGGTCACAAATTTCTAAAACTTAATTTAAATTAGTTATGACCAAAAAACTGGAACACTCAATCCAGACGTTTCAGTAAATGTGCATATTCTCAATCTCAGAAAGTACTAACTCTGAGATAATATTTTTTATGTTAGAATTTAGTAAAGAATTTCTTAAATGTTTTAAGAAATTACCAATTCGCTAGGGTGTCAGATTGCAGATTAGTGGCGGTCTAAAAGGATCACTCAGTTCAGCACTTGTCTGAACTGAGTGATCTTCAAAATGTGCGTATAATTGGTGAATTACTTAAATGTAACAATTTTATCTTGTAGTTTGACTCTTTCGCGAATTCGTAAAATAGAAATAACGGCTCAAAAAGCTTTACCTTGAAAAATAAACAAAAGGAGATTTTATTGAAACGTTTGAACTGAGTGTTCCTTATATGCGGCTCTACAGACTGATATAACCCTCTTCCATTGAAGCAGTTTAGATGATTGGTTTTTACAAATTTTTTACTAAAACATGTAATATCATCCGTCGCTATAAACTATATACCATAAGAGAAAATCAATTTTTTGTTTTCGTAAAGGAGGTTATGTTGTAGGGTGACCACAATTTATAATGTTTAATATAAATCTCTCTTCTTTTACTAAAAGTTGAAAAAAAGAACACTCAGTGCAGATGCACATCAAATTAAGTAATGTCCATTCTTTACGATAACTCGGAGGATTAGCTTCCATATATTTGAGTATGCTGAGCTTTGTATTAATGCAATGTGTAAGTACCTTACAGAGGTATTCAACAAAATAATGTTACGTACATACCAAATCCTCATAATAATCTCCTATGCGGCATTCGTCTAAATATTGTCGATCGCAACAAACTTTGATGTGGTACCTACGTCTCTATATCCGGATTCCATTCGCGCTTTGACAGACTTATTTGGTCGCAACCGGTGCGCTTTCAATAAATTCAATACACCAAAGGCTTTTCCATTATTAGAAAGTGCCACATTAAACTTGAATGGTAACTTCCTACCGGAGTTGCTCCCTAATATACATCATAATGTTTAATTAAAACAGTGTCGACTGTCTGTTGCAACGGACAGCTTTTTTTTTAGCTAATATTAGAAAGACAAGTGGGGATTATATGGTTGCATTGGCCATAACGAAACTTCAGTATTTCTATTTTGACTATGGTCATAAAACCAAGTGTCAAAGTCAAAGATTTTATTGCAAACTAAGTGTACATTATAGTGATCCAATAACTTTAGATTATTCGAAACCAACTATTTGAGATCAACTTTAACCCATTCTAAATACTAACTTTCACTGAAAAATCACGGAATATACTAGTGTAGAATCTGCTACAAACTGACGCTTAATAAGTATCCAATTGGAATCTAATACGCTTTAAAAAATTGTATGAAGAATTAATAAATAACAAAAACCAATATGTCCCGACACAAAAATCTGCGACTACTATGAATCCTATTTAGATTTATATTGGAATCTTATTTGAAATAAAAAAAATACAAAAAAGATTTTACTTACTTTTGGCATCCCTGCTGCATCCACTCACGCGCACTTTATTTTTGTAAACATCCGTCGCGCTGTGTATTTGGATGCGAGAGATTTTTAGAAAACCACCTAAATCACGGGAGCGCTTCACAGAATTGACATCTTTGATCCTGCTTCTGAAGGAACAAGTGTTTGGAAAACTCGGTTAGATCTATCGTTTCTTAAGAGATATCATGGCGTAAAGCGATAATTTATGAAACATAATCTATCGACTATCTTTTGATTTGATACTTTGAAGCGACAGTAATTTCACTAAAAATAAATATCCTTATTTTTTATTTTTAAAGATTAGAGTCTAGAGTTTAATCATCTTTGATTCTTATGGTTGACCCATAAACAAAACAATAATGTATCTACTATTCAAATAATTAACAGCGATGGTTTTGTTTCCTACATATTTAGGTCGGAATGCTAGTCGCCCCGACGAACTCCGATGGCGTGTCGGTCGGGCAATCGGCACGGTTACAAACAATCACCCGCAACACTAGTTGGTGACGTCACTGTGGCCGCCTGACCAAGTTTCGAAAGGTCGCAAGTCAACAACCGGTCGATTTAAATTATGTTACACCTAGATAGAAAAAACACTAACAGCATAAATATCTGCACCGACCTATGAAGCTCCGCTGATTCGGTTTTAGTGTTATTTTTGTTGACCCGTGACAACTGCGGACTTGTTAGTGTATACTTGATGTCGTTAAATATAATTGTATGGTATGTCTTAAAATCTATGTAGAGTATAGTTACATACAAAAATGCTATAGTAGTTGTTCTCATCGAATTGAAGATGAATGTACAACCTTGTAACCAGGTTAAGGGTTGCTCAAGACTTGGCGGCCTCAGCGGGTCGGCCTGATCCTTCCGCGGTGCGCCCGGAACAACGGGCCTTGTTATGAAAGTAGCGCGTTCAAACATTCAAACGGAGCGTCTCATTAACTTATAATAACGGCCGCGTGTCGTAAATTCGGCCGCTTCCTGCGCGCAACGTTTTATTGCCGCGGCGACTTCTATTCAAATTTATCGGGGCTCATTAATGCTGTTGTGGTTCTTGGAACACCTTGCAAGTACTGAAACAAAAATGGGACATAGGCCATATAAGGGACAGTGCAGTGGCGTATAGTGACAGTTATGTCTGCAACGTTTTTTGTACACCAATGTAATGTGAGTTTAGAATTGTTATACAATATTGATTCAAACAGTGCAGGATTAGATGACTCACCCGTTCATATTATAGTTTCAATATTAACTACAAGTTAAGGCCTAGTTAAAATATTAGCGCTATGTTTATCAGCCGACACGGAAGTGTGAATGGCTGTAGGATAATGCGAGGCCGCATAACATAAGCAAAGTAATGCGTATGATGCATGCGAGCTGCGCCTCGGCCCTAGGGACGCGGAGCCACGTGGCCGACCGGCGCGTGCGCAGCGCAGTTGAGCGCATTGTGAATGGACGATTAATGTTATTAGTCGGACATTGACAGTTCAATTGTTGATGTTTGTTTATTTAAGACAATATTTTGTAGACTCCTAGTCGACAATGCTTGCGTTTGAACAGGCGTTAGTTATTTTTCCTATTGTATTTCGTCTCTGATCCTATTGACGTCACATTCACACACTTTTATTTTATTCCATTAATTGTTTTGTCACATTCAGTCTCGCAATTTATAAAATAATATCACTTTCCTCAGCTATGACAATGGCGAACAATTTGCGATGGGAATAAATGAATTTAAAGTTGAATAGCGCAATAAATGAGCAGCGCCGGGCGACGCCGCCGGGGCGCGCGCTGAATGGCCGCGTACAAAGTCCCGGAGCGGCTGCTTCCTCACCTCTTGTTCCCTCGTCGGGGAAATATTGTTGAAATTTTTTTTTGTATGTCGTATATTTTTAATCCTCGGAGTCCTCACTGCTGGGGTTTTAACAGTCAAACGGCTGATTCTGCTATATTAATTGAATTGAAAGTCTGTTAACAGGGCCACCCAATTTGGGAATTGTTCATTAATTTGTTAATTGTAGTTGATTCATTGTGTGGGTTACATCTACAGCTAAATAGTTAAGCATATACATAAGCCTCACGGACGTCAGTTTGTATTTGTCTGGTAGACTTTAAACACTCCGGTGCACTATGATTTGTGATGTGATAGAGATTTTAGTCGTTTCTATTAAAACATTGTTTTAACATGTTATCACTTAAATTGTTCTGTTAATAAACTAAACTAAAGTTAAGTGTAGTAGACAAGCCATAAAAATCAGTGTTTTTCAGAAGCAAATGATTAATCTACATCTTCAGACCGCTTTGACATATTATTTAGATTTGTTCCTGCGAAGACTTGAAATGAATTTAAACTACATTATATGCAACGATCTGTCGTTACTGCATTCAAACTGTCGACAAAATCTACGCTTTAAACTTTACAGGGAATAAAACTATTCCAAAGCAACTCATTCGGTGTACAGTGTACAGTGTACGGGTGTAATAAGGTTTATAGTTGATTCGGCAATAAACATGTTGAGTTAGACAGTTTGGAACTGTTGCAATGTTCAGAGGAAATGCAGGCATCGTAACTATTCACTCTAACGAACTTTTTTAACTAACTTTATTTGTAATCATTATGCTTTTTAAATACTTAGAGGAAGACGATTGCCCCATTTTATAAGAAAATATTTATTTAAAGCATTGTAAATATCACGATGATTTATGTTGCATTGTTTAATGTAATAAGTCTATCGTGGGATTATGGACAATCAATTTTAAACATAATGATATGCGTTTGAACATTGAAGTTTTTCATTGTAACAGTAGGCTATACTAGAACACAATACAATAAGAAAACGTAAATAAATTTACATGCTTAGCGTAATAAACTTCGATAAAAGAAAATTACACATAAATTGATATAATGTTTTCAAGATAACCCATAACAAAATGAGAAAGTCGTAGTAATTGGGTAGATATGCAATGCTGAAAGTTGGAAGGCACATAAAATGGAGTATGAATTTATAATTGAATGCTTCTGATGTGGAGGTGAACGTCCTCCAGCCATCAAATTCGCAGGAGCCGAGTCAACGACCACTCGAGTCAAGATGAGTTGGGTGCGTCTGATTGTTGAACTCGATCCGCACGTCTCGCCTTTTGCAGGACGTGCAATGCCGAGAGCGACGGAGAGCTTTTGGCTGCATTGTTGGTATTGCTGTATAGTACTGCTTGCTGTTTAAGTATCTGTTTCTTACCTACATTTGGGAAAAGCGTCGATGGCCGAGTGGTTAAGGTCGTTGCTTGCCATGCGAGAGGTCGCCAGTTCAAACGCCGCCAGGTACCAATGTGTTTTTCTAATTTGAAATTCATATGTACCATCATTCGACGCTTTAACGGTGAAGGAAAACATCGTGAGGAAACCAGCACACCTGAGAGATTTTTCTACGGTGTGTAAAGCCATGTCAGAGGCCTACGGGCGGCTTAAAAACTCTGACACCAGGTTGTTCATCAACCACACGATAAGAAGAAGAAGACCTACATTTGGGGAGGTAATACAACAGGTTTTCTCTTAATTTTCCTGTAATGTCAACACTGGTAAATATGCTTATTTACGTAATTGAGCAAGTTAGAAGCGTAACGTTAGAAAAAACCTTGCATGTATAATAAGATTTGATATGAAAACGGATTATATTTACACGACTTTTCAAAATATTAGTTGATGATATGAACAATGCCTATTATCGTTTCTCAGTTCTTCTTGCTCACAAAAATTACATATTGGAACAACTCATGCTCAGCTCGCCGCCCGCACAGGCAGGCGCAGGCACCTCCAAAGGTCGCGTGAATAATCCCCGAACCAAACGACGGCACGGATGACTCGCCGCGCACAATATCAGCGGTGCCCCAGGGGTGACCAACAGTTTTCTACGAAAATATTCATAATTCAAAACCTTAATCATAATGTAGCATCATAAATTTACATCGTAATATCCAATTTGAATAATAGATACGTTTATTGATTTATTTGAAGTAATTACGAAAGTGCCAATCATTTTACTTGCTTACCTACTCATTTTCAAAATATTATAATGAAAATGAAATGAATATAACTAATTACTAACATTTTGCTGTCAAGATATCACCTGATTATGTATAAGTATTGTAATTAAGCCACATTAATCTAAATTTTCTATTGTCCGTAAAATAGCCATAAAAAGAGGTTAAAGGAAAATGTCCTAGTGATAAATTATTAATATTGATAAGTGGGCCGGAAGTTAAACCTAAATATGTACTAGTAAAATGTTAGCAGGTCACTAAGTCGTGTTCTATTTGACCGTAGGGCGGTGAAACGCCCACGGACTCAAAGGTCACCAAATAAACCGTGAACCGGGCGCCAGAACGCTTGACCCAGCATTTATCGAGCTTTAGAACAGGGCTGTGGAACTTGAGGAGTTCAATTCACTTAACACTAACTACTAAACCAATTTAAATAAAATGTTGTACACAGAAAGTCTTGTGACTGGGCATGGACAATTGGACATAGCCTATTCTAAACGGACTTTAGCGCTTTAAGAGAGTAATGTGCAGAAAAGTCGCGGTCACAAATCTACTTTTGATTTTATAGGAAAGCAAATAGATATTTGAATGTAATTCAAAGTTAATGTTATTTGATGCACGGCAAAGCGGAAGGGAAGTTGCTTGTCTGCAACTTCCCTCGAGGTTTGTGTGTGTACATACATATGTACATTACTATGTTTATTATTATAGGATATTACGATGCTGAAAAATAAAATATTTAGCCAAAATGATGTACGTTCTTTCATCGCAAACACAAAGACGAGTCACTAAACGACGAATAATATTTATATAATTGATTTTACAACCGAGGGAGATCATTTATAACTAAAAATATCTTAAAATGTTTACAAATTAAAAATACAAATTAACAGCTGATTTTGTTGAATAGGTAAAGTACGCAGCTATTTGCAGCTTAAACAATACCTGTTGTTTATCTTTTTGAAACAACAAACTGGCAACTCATTTATTTCAAGTTCACTCGCGCGTGGTTTTTCAGCCGTCGGCAAATAAATGTAGAGGTTTGAAATGAAAGCCGTATTTATGTAATTAAAGATTTATATTTAGAAGTTTCTCCGTAACTTTGAACAAGATTTTAACAGACGAATTAATTTAGTTGTTCCAGCAAGTGGTTACTGTTTTATTTTAATTATAATAATTACATATCGTTATTCTCGTTATTATAGCGTGTCTATTCACTAGGTAATGGTTTATATAAAACCGATATCTACTTTAATAAGATCGCGTGAAAATCGGAGCTATATGCATTTTAATTTGGAAGTGAAGTGTAATTTTAAAATGAAATGGGATAGTATTGTCTATTATTTCGCTCGAAACGTCGGATCTCTAAATAATATGTTTAGAATAACCATACACGCGACTTTTATCCGTAAAATTGGTTTTTTGTATCAAATGAAATGAAATGAGATGAGAAATATTTTTGGAGAGATTAATCTAATTTTCTCAGTTAAGTAAATATGTAGGTACCTTACCAAAAGCTTATTTAAAACGAGGTCCTCCGACTGATTTTGCATTATGATATCGACTGGACGATCGGTGATTCCCTGGCTACGTGTTACTGCTAACCTTGCAACCCTGACCCCACCTCCTAGCAAGGGGCGGGGGGTGATCGGGGACACACCCGGGGGCGTCTCTCTGGCTGCACGCCGACGTCTGCCGGCACCGAATCAAGTTACAGTTATTGCTAATTAAACGTGTTTCCGAGATTCTGCAGGCTCAATTGCGTAGATTTGAGAATCTGAGTAGTTTAGTAATCTGAATAGCGTAAAATTTAAACGTGAGTTTTAATATTTTTTTGTTTCACTGAAAAAAAAAAGCGCCATGATCACGGGTCAACTGTGCTGAAAGAAGAAGAAAGAAAATCATTTATTGACCACGACATAAAGGTTACAATGACACATAGATACATACACAAGACACAAAACGCTCACAAAGAAACAAAACACATATGAAAGGTCATATGCTGCTTGCAACAATGCCTAAATATTGGGAACTCTACAAAATAGTGAAAAATTATAAATATTCCGAACATTTTGTGTGTAATCATGACAGTTTCAAGTTATATAAAAGCTTCCATAGTGTTTATTTCACTTAGTTTTACAATATATACTATGCTACTATAAAGTATGACTGCAACAATTACGTCACACGTTTGAGACGTATATTGTGCAAATTGTATGTTCCGTGGGCGCGGCGCAGCTCCGCCCAAGGACGCGCAAGGCCGTCTATGCGCCTGCGCAGGCTCGGGCAAACGGTGCGTGGTTAAGTTAAGCTTTTAATTACCTGTTTTGCACAATAGACCGTGTAAGAGGTAACTAAGCAAACAACATTATATAGTAATTATACAGCAATCTTATTGATAAATATTGTATTTTTATCAAAACCCTTCTCAGATATGTTATCTTGACAGAGTAAATTCATAGAGAAAGTCAGCAATCAGTCATAATTTACATTTTATTATCAGTTCTAAAATGTAGTTTTTATCAAGTCACCGTCAGCACAAATATTTAAAACACACAGAATTATTGGCTTCTGACAGTATCTGACTAAACATTATATTTCACATGCATACGATCATGCCTTTTTCCCAGATTGGTAGGTAGAGATCACTTCCTGCCATGTCCTTAGTCCGCTTTATTACGTATTCTTCAAACATAATAAAATACTCGGAGTATGCGGGCGTCTCGCGCATGTCATAATATTCATAACTGGCACATTCGCGGCGCACGCGCACTCCCTGAGGAGCGGCGCGGCCTGCGTTGCGCAAACCTTTCGCTTTCTTTCATTCACACCGTCTCGTTGACGGGTTACATTCGCCTATTGTTACGCCTGTTACACATTCTGTAGGTATATGATAAGATTTTTGAAATTCATTTTGTGACTCTGAGACAATGTGTTGAGTTTTCCAACTTGGTCTGCTTTAGCGTTTAAAATAAAAGTAATGTGTCGGATAAAACTCGACTATACCAAGATGTATAAAAAGCGTCGATGGCCGAGTGGTTAAGGTCGTTGCTTGCCATGCGAGAGGTCGCCAGTTCAAACCCCGCCAGGTACCAATGTGTTTTTCAAATTTGAAATTCATATGTACCATCATTCGACGCTTTAACGGTGAAGGAAAACATCGTGAGGAAACCTGCACACCTAAGAAGAAATTCTAAGGTTGTGTAGTCGACCAACCCGCACTTGGCCAGCGTGGTCGACTAAGGCCTTATCGCCCTAGTTTAGGGTAGGCCCGTGCCCCAGCAGTGGGGACGTATATGGGCTGATGATGATGATACCAAGATGTAACACATAATTATTTTTTCAGAGGTTTTTGTTTCTTTTACCAATTTGACACCATTAATGATGCTGATGATTATAACCAGGTTAAAAACACGCTGTACCATACCAAACAATAAGAACCTATTTTCAGCGATGATGCATGCAACCGAAGATTCGTCCTTAACGCCTGTTTCGCTCGTTTTTGTTCGATTTGCACAATTAATCTCGTCTAATTGTCGAGGCGTCACTCTGAGCCACCCACGCAGCCATGAGCTCCCATATTTGGGCAGATGATGCGATCCGGCAATTGGAGACGAATGGTAACTGACACATTGCATGTTTTGCTTAAAGATCTTCTTTACGATGACGTTACGGTATAACAGAGAATCTAACTATCAATATAGAAATGATTTGTGTGAAATACTGTAACTAAAGCAGTAAATCTTCTTGGTACTATAATAAAATTTATGAATGTTACATACAATTGTTGAGGTAATAAAATGGAACTGTCCAAACATTCTCCCTCAGCTTCTGATGTTAACTTTTCCGAAATATATAAGGTTTGTTTCAATTTTGCAAATATGAAGAAATCTATGAAACTGTTTGCCAAGACTGGTTATAGCACACGCATTTTTATTTTATATCGGCCGTGTTTTACGAGGCGTATGACCCGAGATAATAATGAAGTCATGAATTACAAAATAGAAATAATACTACTGCCCCATAAATCCTGGACTCCATTTATGTAACCTTAATTTTTTTGATAGAAACATGTAGCCCGGAAAGTAAAACGGTATTCTTTACATAACATCATTGTTATTTCCTGGAAATGTCTTTCAACTATTGGCAGCTATAAGGAAATATTGTTTTTGTTTGCGAGAATTTTGCAATTCGGCCACCGACTGTGTTTATGCGAAGTTGTGTCTGTAACATAAACTCGAGTAATGTTATTAATGCAAGTAGAAATAAACATTCTCAGGCTTTGCAGCTCCATATGAGTTGAAGTGTTATTCCACGAAAGCGGAAGCAAGATTTCTCGTGAAATCTTCGAGTAAATAAAGAAGATTTTCCTTTTACCCTTAATTTAATAGCTCACTCGCTTTTTATAGCTTTTCCATAATAATGGTCTGTGCTTTGGTGGAAAACGCTGTCAGACGATTCTTGGTTTTTGTCTTCTTATTCATGGACACGTTTGCTGCTCTTTGAAATTCTAGTTATATTTAATCCTTTGGAAGCGATTCAACTTTTTTAACCAGAATTTCTTTTTATCCCATTGGCACTCCTTTTCAAGGCTGTTAATCGACAGATAAGCAAAATCTTCGGACGTGTATTGGCAACATTCCCAGGAACCCATCTGGTTAATCCAGAATACGTTTAGCATTCGTAGAAACGGCCACGGTGTTCAATAAACCCAGTTTCGGTCCTCGCGATGGTAATTGTATATGTTTCTCGATACTTACGGACATGCGAAAAGTAAAAGGTCCGCAACAATGTAGTGGCCCGCTCGCCACCCGGCACTGCACTCGCACTGCACTTGCATTACCGAAAACTGGTCACGCCATTTTACCTGCAGTTTCCTTGTAAATATTGGATTGTGAGGGTCATGTGTAAGATTTGAATCATAAGTCAATGACAAGTGAAGGAAAGTCACTAGTTTGACTTTAACCCGTGTCAACCCTCCCAGTTTATCATGACTTAAGTTTTTTAAACAGCCCAGTTTACGTTATGAGAATCTTATCAAAGTAGTTCGTTTTATGATATTTTATGTTTAATTAATATCCTATCATGCACATATGGTTATCTAAATTGAAACCCTCATAGGATTGTGACAAGCTTAGGTTAATATTATTCAGAATAACTAGTTACTGCACTAGACGTCAATCCACTACTATTGTTATTTATGAACTAGATTATTGTAAGTAAGCAACGAAAAATGTGTATTATGATATCCGAATTGACGGCAGTAAAAGTTCCATTATACGTTCTCGACCTTCCCAATGGTATCTCACATCAGCACCTTGAGTGGAGTAATTAATCGAGTTCTTTGTGTTGTAACTTATAACGGTCCGGGACTTGCACTCGTTTAATAACTTGGCGGAAATCTAAGTAGCATAACTTGTAATGAGTCTTTTCCCGTCTGTTCTGTCCGCCGCTAACTATAGTGATAACTGCTTGCTGCGTTTACCGATATAATATGTTTTCGCATTATTGTAATAATACTTTTTTCCGGGAGTTGTTGCGCGTCTTCGACTGCAAAATAATACATATTGGACCCAAAACTCGGCCAAGCGAATTGCGTCACTTGTTCCTCTTAACAAATCAGTCTGTGCCAGGTTTTATCCTTATGGTCGTATGTTTGTGTATGTGTCGTGGCCAAATCGATGAATTGATCATTTCATGAAATGGTTGGCCATTTCATGAAGTGTTCACGTTTCATGAAGTGGCCAATCAATGGTGACCAAATCATTAAACGATAAACGTTTAACGATTTGGCCACCCACGTTTGACCATATCGTAAAAAGAGGGCGACTATAAAATATTTCATGAAAAACAGGATCAATTTTGATACGTATTTGTTTATTTTTAGTTGTTACATACTTTCAAAATAAAAAGGTGCATTTAATTATTTTTTTTATTGTTATAAAAAATGTACATTGAGTGAAATTTGCAAGTATTTTAGTACAAGCAGTATAAAAGTCAAGTAAATAGGCTAAAATAGGCAAACTTCCGACAATTTTGTCCAAATTAAAATTAAATGTACCTACTTTAAAAATAACATGAATTTTATAAAAAAAAATGTTTTGCTAAAAATATGCTATTCTAAAATAAAAGATAAAATAATATGCTAAACACGAAGAAAATTTAGAACATTGTGCAAATTTAGCATATTTGCACAAAGTGTATGGCAACTCTGGCACTCTACCGGTAAAGTCAACAAAACAATTCCACGATATGATCGATTGAGATTGATCGTTTCATGAAATGGCAGTGCATCTAGCTGGCCCAATCGTCAAACGATTTCTTATCATTGATCTGACCTGGCCACATCATGATATGGCCAATGGACAGTGAAATATTTCATGAAATGCAACCATTTCATGAAATGGCCAATCATTTCATGAAATGGCCAATTCTACGATGCGGCCACGACATATGTATTACAATACGTAGAATTTGTCTATCAGTCTTTTGATGTTTTTCGTTGGTTTCAAGATATTAATGGCTAAGTATTTATCTAATCCTTCGACTATAGGTATCATTTAAGAAAATAGGCCTTCTATGCCTACCTACTAGGTACTTTGGTTATAAGTTACTATTTCGATTTTCTTCAATTGCGAGCGGAAATACCTAGCTAGCCTGGCTTCAGAAATTATTCTGATTGGGCCATATCCTCTCGAGACGAAGCGAAATCGATTTATTTAAATACATGAATTTGTAGGGCTCTTTCAGATTTTTCATTAGCTGCGGAAAATGTTATTCGTAATAGATCAATATTGTGTATGTTATGTTTTCATTGTATTGATTGATTAGATATTCACATAAGTTTCCGTTCATTCGCCTCGCCCAGTTACATGACGCATTAATTAATGGATTGTGTAAACATGAAGTCACCTACGAATATTCAACAGCTAGTTATAAAGGGGAAGATTACAAAACGAAGCCGGGAAGTCTTAATGGCCGTACGAGTGTTCATTGAAGGATTTCCATTGACCGGCGCGAGCTCACGTGCTCAACTTGCATTGTGGACTTTATGGCATTGATATAAGGGTGTAGTCTTGGCGTATGTACGCGCACTTACTACTTCATGTGTGGAAAGCGGAAGCCAGCGTCCTCTATAATTAAGATAGACCCGTACGAGCGGGCCGGGCCGTCGGGAAACTCGAGCCAAGGTTGGTCGAGCACGTGTGCGAGTGGACCCACGTCTAATATTAGTCTATCGGCAAGGATATCTGTGGGCTGGTTTTATGTCTATTCTTATCGCAGTGCGTATGCTAATTGGCTTGGTCTGGTATTAAATTCAGTAGCAACTAGGCCTTCCTTTTATGACACGATATACGTTGTACTGTCTATTATTTGCGCGAGCACTACACATTGGAAATAAAACTAATTTTACGGATTAAACTTGCGTGTAAATAGTGTTAATTTGAACATATTATTTAGAGATCCGTTTCGACCTCTTTACAACGCTCGTGGTCACGGGCAAGACTCCCGAACCTAACCGTAACCTGTTAGGAACGATAAACGTTATTAATTATACAGAAAGCTTTTGAAGGGAAAATGTACTTTCTAAGACAATTATAATTCCTATCAACAAAGTTCCCGTGATGAAAATTTTACAAGTAACACGAAACAATTTCACGAGTAGCGCGTCTCATCTTTGCTATAATTTACGAGCTAACCTTATCTAGAGCGTTCTTATAGCCGACTTAACTTAATTAAGAGACCTATCTGCGAGCAGCATCCCTGCGAGGTGCCACCTTGAGCGTAATTACTCGCCTCCGACGCGACGGGAGTAGAACCTGGAACCTCCCGCTAACTTATTCAGTATTGGCCAAGGACGCACATCTACGATGCGCTGGGTTACATAATTAATGGAGCAGATGCTGCCAGTTGGTGGTCGAATCTTGGCGTTTAATGTTTCACGCTTGTCGGTATGTTAGCGTCTTAGGCGGTTACTAATTGTGATGTTGTTGATTTTACAAATGTTTCGAGGAAAACCGCATTGATCAGCTGACGTTATCGGAATTTGTCAGTCCGAGATCAAGAAGGAAACTTCTGTGGCTGAAAAATTGATTTGTTCACTAATTCATTTCTGACGTCGTTTTGTGGAAATGCCTTTTCTGCATCGAAAAATATTTCAAGATTATCCGTTAATTATATTTAATAAAATGATTTAATTTTGTGAATTTCATCTAAATTATTAAATATTTCTTGTTTCAGGTATGTCCCAGGTCACAGTACATCAGAAATATATCGTTTAAGTATGTAAGTTATGAAAAGCGTCGATGGCCGAGTGGTTAAGGTCGTTGCTTGCCATGCGAGAGGTCGCCGGTTCAAACCCCGCCAGGTACCAATGTGTTTTTCAAATTTGAAATTCATATGTACCATCATTCGACGCTTTAACGGTGAAGGAAAACATCGTGAGGAAACCTGCACTCCTAAGAAGAAATTCTTAGGTTGTGTAGTCGACCAACCCGCACTTGGCCAGCGTGGTCGACTAAGGCCTTATCGCCCTAGTTTAGGGTAGGCTCGTGCCCCAGCAGTGGGGACGTATATGGGCTGATGATGATGATGATGATGTAAGTTCTCGTAGTGTTTGGGCATGAAGATAGCTGCGTCAAGTTGTGGTAAGCTCTGCCATGAATAATAATGATTTATTAATTTTGCGCTACAGTTATCATATACCAACCCACATTCATTGTTCTTTACTCATGGTAACTGCGACAATTAAGTATATTGAGGTTATTGCCATTACCAATGTATTAATATCAGTAAGGTTTTCCATTCACAATTTGCATGCTTTAATTATCTTGCTGGCCGCAATGACGTTATACGACAAAATTATGTATTAAACTGAATTACATAAAATTATAAAATAAATTTAATGCAAATCAAAGTAATATTAATGTACTTTATATGTGCGTTACTTCTTCTTTTCGAGTCATTCAATTCTGTTTCTAAAGTCAAGGCAAATATTATTACATGACATATGTATATGAAGTACCTTGATAAATCTTTATTCGAAGGACTATATTTGTAGCCCCCGTAGCCGCCTCTTGCATTTCAAATGTTTTATTTTGGTGTGTGGTTAGACTGTACTCAGTATTCTTCATCATCATAAGCCCATACACGTCCCCACTGTGGGGGAACGGGCCTACTCTAAACTAGGGCGATAAGGCCTTTGTCAACTCAGTACTCAGTATTAATATCTCTTAACTACTCGCCGATCGCGAATCGTCATCATTATCGGCGTGCGCGCGCGCGTCCGCGGGAGCGACCTTGATCGCTCGCCATTGTGCCCGGTTCCGCTCGGCCGGGCTTCCTTTTGTCGCCCGCCGTAGGTACTCACGCCTTAGACTTGTCAACAAACACTAGTTTACCTACAGTAAATCGAACCTGCAGTTGACGTGCAATTTTGTATTTCTTTACACGTTCAGCGTGTCCCTGTATCAATCACAACGATTTCAAAACATAGCCTTCTACATGTGATACCTAAATGCCGCTCTTTGCTATAGTATAACCCTTGTGTGTGTATCTATATGTAATATGTTTTACCAGAACTTTTCACATATCATAAGTCAATATACTTTTATATCCCGGTTTCTACCATTATAACTCTAATGTAACGTACCCCTGTATTCAGAGCAAATGTGTTTTTTTCAAGCATTCTATAAAACCAAGACCTCCGCTGTTAGATATTGATTCTTCCTTTATTTGCTAGCATGAGGTGCAATAAACATTCATGTCTTCTCGTCGCAGTATATTCCTAGAAAGCGAAAGTGATTATTGGCACCTACGCATATTCGCCATTTATGTACTACACGTAGCTATTATTTTAACAACTGTCATTAAATTACCTCGATCAAGTTGGTACTGTTGACAACCACAAGTCACCTTGAGATTCGGCCACCACACTTCGACAATAGCCATCGGTCCCCTTCAACATTCACCAGGAACTTCCGTAGTTGTCTTTTCCGTATACAATAATCGCATTTTTTTCCCTTTTCCCTATAGGATTGATAGATCGTGTACAGTACACGATTAAAATATAGTGGTAAACTTCGATTTGGTCATCTACATTTCTTATAAGCAATTGCATTAATGACAACATATTTTTTCCACTAGAAAATACTAAACCAAATTAATATTGAATAACTATTATTATGTACTTTGCGGGAACGGGAGCACTCTGCCATTCATATGATGTCAGTTGATGACCGCATCTGCATGTGATAATTACCCACTAATTAGAAACTTGACTACAATCACGTGTTTTTCTGGCCGTGATATCATAAACTGTGTAATTACACATTATACCCTTTATATGCTACTCCTAAGTCACGAACTAGAAACTAGCTCCAGGCTGAAATACCGCTCTTTGTTCCGAGGCAAGGCGGGCGTCGTAACGGAGCTCGCAGTTTTCAAATTCCTTTATCCTTGTATGTGCGCGCTTTCACAGAAGCGCTTCATTGTATAAGCGGGACCTTCTTAAATATTGCGCGCCTTTATGAAGTTATGAGAGCGCGTTCAAAGCTATTTGCCGCACGCTAACGAATTCAGTCTAAATACCAAGATACGCTTCTTGTCAGCGACGCTGGGCTGATTTCAGTTTATTGCGTCGCGTTGCTCTGAGAAATCGTTATTTATTTTAATTGTCTTTTACGTTTGAGGTGATTCTATATAACAAATTCCGAGAGATGCTTACTTTATTTGAGTAGGTGCTCGTTTTTCGTCGAATTACATCACTATCATGATTAATTCAATTTCTTTTGAAGTTATTTCTGAGTATGAAAAGGATTTCTTCCGGAAACATACTGGTAGCGAATCCGTCCCGTAGCGTTAATTAGTCCAGCTCCTCGACAGCGTTATGTTTGTGTCCAAAAATAACAATAGCGTTGGTCCGTAACCTTGTGGGCGAGTGAGTCACCGAGTGCAGTGCGAATAGAGTAAATAGAAACATTTGGTGGAGAATACGGGAAACACCTCGCCGCCTACTACTTGGCAGGGCGCCGGGGCCGCGCGGACCGGGGCTCCGCGGGTGTGTCACCGGCCCGCGTCACTGCGGTGCATTGTGCCATCTTCCGAACCTGTCAGAGCTTACATATTCGTCCATTACTTGTTGAATAAATAGCGCGTACTAAGAATATTAGCTCTTGGCGTCAGATGATGTTTGTTACTTTGTTTCTCGTCTCGTAAGACGGACGCCGTTTCTGTCATTGTTATTTCTGTGAAATAGAGTTTGAGATGCAGCTCTTCATTCTACGAGAACGTATTCCAGAAATAATGAGTTCTGAAATCAAGAGGAAATAATAAATTTTAAATAAATAAACTTCCATTCACGGAACTTGTTCACATGCATAATGATGTAACGGTAACAAATAAGTAATTGATTAATCACCGATGCAACCGGCACAACTACAACCGTTACTATGAGCAAACATTAACAACAATATTAATAAATCATTGAGATTTTTAGTAGTAGGAAAGTTGCCGGACCTGCGAGTTATCGCACGTCGTGGCGAGCACGGAGACGAGCGGAAGAGAGATAAATCGCGTTTTATGACTGGGAAGGGGGAATGGGTTACATTCTCGTATGCCAATCACAGCTGGTGTAAAAGCTTTCGTAACCGGCACTGGTGCGGTACTTGCTTCGCGGTGCTATTTTAGTCGCCTGTTCGGAACCTACTTGAGCAATGAATTACTATTCCAGATAGTAACGCATTCCGCATTGCACATTCAGAAAAAGCTATTTGATAGAAAGGGAAACAAATTAAAGTCTGGCTTTTGATTAAATATGGATGATTTTGTGCTGATTTAAACCTAAAAATTTTTTTGTGCATGATGTAATGTTGCGCGCAGACAATTCTCAAGGACGCGAGTAATCGAAAACTTCTCGATATTACTTTCAGGCTGTTCTGGCCCTTATCGAGATGTCGCCGCCTATTCAGTATATCAGCGGGACGTGTAAAGGTTTTCCTTATCTCTTTATCCCGAGGGTCGTGGCATCCCAAAAACTTTGGAACATTCATAATGATGCGGGAAATAAGATATTATCGGGCTTATGTCGGAGGTCATCCGTGAAAATCGAAAAATAACTTATACTAACTTACCTAACCTATATTGTACGTTTAGATTGAATACGAAATGCTTATGACTTATGCTTTCCTAAAAACATATCAGATTAGACTTACAACAGTTTGAATGTATCGTTTGGTAGTTAATATGTATTCCTGTGTAATATCGTTTGACTTTTAATGTATATTGACACAGATTGAACGAGTAGATTACATAAATTGGGAGCACGTTGATTGGCTGGCTTCGAATGTGTCATAATGAGTGCGGTTGCAGCGCGACGCCACGTACCTGTGTAAACTAATTACGCTTTGAACCATTCAAATGAAATATGTTGCTGGGGTATAATATTCATATGAACTATAATGACTGTATTTTAAATTTCAATGCTGATCTTTATTTTACCTAACTGACTTACGATGATGGCTTGGAATATGTCCATGTCATCATCACCGGACTTGCGGGGGAGCGGATGGTGCTCTCACCCCTAAACCAATGGTGATCAATGCCATGCTTATTATGCATATTATCGTTAGCTATGAATGATTAAATGGTTGCACTGCTCAAAGAGGGTTGCTTGACTCCTGAATTGTATTGTATGTATGCTATTTGGTCACGTTGTCACGGTCTCACAAGGCCGCTATGGGCACGTCGCACCATTACAAATGACGACCGGCCCGTCACCTCGGCGACAGATGCTCCTCATCCATCACGAAGCCTGGCTCGGCTTCGGCCGCCATCGATACTGGCGTCAGGAGCAGGTGTCGCCCGCCATTTACAATGGAAACGAGCCTAGCCAGCTGTTTCTATCGGACTTGTAAAGGTCAATGTTGGTCACTAGATCGAATAAAGTGGGTACTTGTGTATATTTACTTTTGGTAATTGCAATATTATGCTGATCCCCATTGTGAAACCGGGTTTTGTGCGGAATATGAATACATGAATCACGCCTGAAACATTTTGAATTTACAAGTTCAGTAGTAATAACAATAACTAATATAAACTGTAGTTTATTTATGCAATGCTACATATATTATCTATTGTATTGCACATTCGAAGCAGCCAGCAGCAGTCGGCAGCTACACTTGATTAATGTTGAAAGCATCGGCCCGCGCTGTATCATGAAACCTATTGAATGTTAATCCCACCGTTAACGACGCATTGATGTCGTAAACAATCGACAGGCGATTTTCATCAACAGATTCTAGCGGGTGTAAAATTAGATTTCCACTTTCGTGTTTCTCGCGAAGCAATCTTGATGTTGATTTCTAGTTGAGGCGTTGTAATTCATCGTAGGAATGGTAGTTCAACCCGCTGGCCGCGCGCCACGGCGGCTCTCGGCCGCGTGGCATTGGTCGTGACTCGTGATCACATGAACAGTATTCCTAGAGCGTGACACGATATGCGCAGTGTCATTGCTCTCGCGGAGGCGAATCAACCAAAATTATCTCTCTCCAACGTTTACTTTGTTGCATACAGCTTGCAATAGAAGTCGAAGCTAAAAATAAAATAAAAATGAAAAATACGCATTTCTGAAGTTTTGCATTGTTAATAAATTGTGTTTTATTGATTGCACGATAGTTATTATGGATAGATTAGGTCTCATAAAAATTCTAACTGCTTGGAGCGCATAAAATGTTACCGGTTTTATGGAATTCCTAATTATGATTGGTGATGTAAGACAATCACATCACCGATTCGCGATGCGCTGTCGGTTTTTGACAGAGCACTGTGTGGGCGCATCGCAGTCATCAATGGGCCGTTTGGCACAGTGCACGACCAATTATTTCCATCGGCTAATAGCAAGCAAACTTGTTAAACACGACTATCAATCAATAATATATTTTCTTTTATTTGTGTTTTGGTCGGTTATATGTATGATTAGAATGACTTAGTACTGTTTCCTTATATTTATGTGCTTGTTATTTAAGATAAAAAACTATTTAAATAATCCAAGTCATCATAATTTATAGACGGGGCGTAAAATGCCGTCTGTTTAGGAGCATCCGCTGCAGAGGAAATGACCAAATACCTGTAAACAGGAAAAGACATAGTGAAGCAATTTTAATCAAGCACACGGCTATTAATCTACCGAATGCGATGTGAACGACATTCGATCCGTGGCTTGCACAAGCCTGGGGCACGGAGTCCGTGCCCCAGGCTTGTGCAAGCCACGGTCATATAATATAATAATATCTAATATGGAATGCGTTCCGAAATGTACTAAAATAGCGTCGATGTAATGTACAGAGCAAATTTTCAAATTAAATTTTTACTGTTTAAGAAACATTGCCCATTCTTTTCCCTGTAGCCAAGGGGCCCCTGAACGTGGCGGGGCCCCTAGGCAGTTGCCTATAGTGCCTAATGGATAAAACGGCCCTGGCACGGACAGGAACAGCGCGTCACAATACGGCGCGATGCAGTTGCGCTAATGAGGAAGGGGGCCGCCGGCCGCGCTGCGCCCGCGCACCTTCCTAGCTCGCCGGCTGAGTCACTGCCCTTTTGCTACATAACTAGCTTGAATATCTGAGCAGATTCAGCTTTGTGTGTTCTGGATTTTTATAGTGTTTGTTTGCGCACTTTGTTAATGACTTAGTATGAATGTTAGTTTTCTGAATTAATCAAGCAAGCAAGAATGTCGATCGAGATCACATTCAAACGGAATCTTTGAGGATCATTCCAACCAGACAGGTTTCGTATTCTAAGTACGATATTTGTGATTATTATGAACATGGGCAACTGTTTGCACCGATGCACTCGCAAATCAGGTTACTGCGTGTTCAGGCCTTAAATACAAAACGTTACAATATTTTATAATCTGTCGTTTGTGTTTATCCTCCAAAAGTGGGATCAGTTTGTCGGCGCGAAAACAACTCACGTGTCAAAGTTAATCCAATTACTCAAGTAGAAGTAGCCCTCATATAGTTGCGCATAGTTATAAACCCAAGTTTCAGTGGCAATTGTCATTGAGGCCCACATTCGCTCCACACACTGGGCCGTAGTATATCTAAACAGCCATCGATATGTGTAGTTGCTTCATTGTATAGGTGCCCCATTGTGTAGTGTAGTTGCTCCTTGCAAAACCGTACGTAGGACGCCTGAGTCACAGCTTTGCATTCGGGAGCCTTCGCCGTCACGCGTCGGCCCGCTGCCAGAGATGCCACAATGCAGTCGTTGGTATCCAGTGGGCGTTAAAGTCTATTTTTTTACCCAAGCTCCTCCTTGCATTGACGTTTCAGGAGGTTACGTTGAAAGACGTTTGTCCATTGAAATGTTACATTTTAGCACCAAATATTGCATTTCTTAGTGGACGCAATTTTATTATTAGTACATGTGGGGTCCAATAAACTAACTTGAAGATTGTGGGGTCGCCACCCTTATGACTCTTAAAAAAAGGGGTGAAAACCCTTTATTTGCGATATTTCGAAAACTATGCGTTTACTCTAAAAATGCAGAGCTACTATTATAACATATATCAATGCACTAAGAAGTGCTATACGATTGTGATTCGTTTTATACAAAACTTGTACCTTAAAATAAGCAAGCACGAAGTTCATTCCATTAATCTACTCCGTGTACGCGGGGTGTTAATTTCTAATCTTCAAATAATCATAACAAACTTTTGCCAGTCACCTCACCGCTTTCTCAGCGACTGTGGCGCGCAAACACGCCGAGGAAGCGACTCGCAAACATTACCCCGGAAACGTCGGTCTGTTTGTAAACACTCGCGCGCACAACAGCGATAGGATCGTTCGCGGCTGTCAAACACGGCCATGCGCGGGCGCAGCGCGGCCGAACATTCGCAAACATCAACACGTTCGGACACGGGTACGATTTGCTAAGAGAATGTGCACATTGCATGCATTGAGAAACCTAATTTCTCTATTGTTTTACTTATGTTAGTTATAATAGTCTACTAGCCTTCAATTTGGTTAGAATACAGACTTTGATGTAATTTGATGTACCAGGTGTAAATGAATACTGAATCTGTTTGAAAGCCAATTCTTGTAATGCAATAATAAAACACCCAGACGCAAAAGAAATGCAAATGCAATCACACAACATTGTTTTTTGGCCGAAACACTCCTGACCAAGTGACATTACCTACCAAATGCGCGCCATCGAGCCAATCGTGTAATTGAAGCGACCTCTTGTCATTGTGTACGCGCTCGCGTGTTCTCATAAGCCGCGTCTAATTAGTGGCGGTCCTTCAGTCCGCATTAGTGTTGGCCATTCGCTAATCTCCTTACCAGGATTGTTTCCACGGAGACGCGCCGTAGCTCGAACACCTCAAAGTCACGGGGCCTATTGCCCATTGTTGCTCCGAGACAAATCGCCGCGGCATGTACATTCGGATAGCTTTCAGTTGACTCATTGTGTCCGATTTAGCCGAATTCTACGTCCGCACAATGGCCTCTGTGTCTCTTGTCGGAATTCACGAACATAATGTTATTGTTTTAGTCTAACTCAGTGACGTTTCCGCATCATTATGAATTTCAGCTTCCGCTATGAAACAGCTGAAGTGAACGCTTCTCCTACAAATATTTGAACATAATTTTAGATACAAACCGCTGCTTTCAGCTTTTAAGGAGGTCTTCATTAAATAACATAACTAACAATAGATTTATAATACATGCAAAGCAAACACAAAACGTAGTCAGATGAGTGATGTCCAAAATTACTTATCGGTTTACCATGTAGTATGATATGAACAACAACCTCTAACTTTGGATAAGGTACCATAACGACAGCAGAAACAAAGAAAATCCATATCTTCTGTATTTCATTACGTATACAGTACTTTATCGTGTTTCTCTCGAAGAATACAATGAAATTACACTGGCAGTTGTTTATTGTGTGCTCTGATAAATGAGCGCTAGTCGAGCATTTGAGTTCGAAGCATTATTCAGGCGAGAAAAAGTATCGTTCATCATCACTTAAGCACACAGTAACTTAGTTGAAACAATGCAAACAAATTTTGACTATAAAAATAATGCGTTAAACTTACTGGTGGCGTGATCTCATGACAACCCGTTCTATAACATGCAGGGTACTTGTAGTAAGGGACATATGATCGGCATAGGGCTTGTCCTCTGAAATTTAATGGTTTTACCGACCATTAAATTTCAGAGCTTTTTCACATCGTCTTTCTAAATTGTTCCGTGGCTTAGTAATAAAGTCACATCCAGGCATTCTTTGGCAGAGTAGTACCTCTCAAATGAAAGTATCGTAGTGTAACAAATGTACACATGGTCACACGTCTCAAGCCATCTGCTTCGTGCACTAGTTTGACGATATCCGACACGCCAGTCGCGAGTCCCATCTGGCGGCCTTGGGCTGGTTACGCTAATCCCCGGACTGGACTCCGGTGTCCAGTATCTAGGACGCCTACGACCTGATCTTGACCAGTTTATCTAAACGAACCGGAGTTTTACAAAGCAACAACAATAAAATCAATCAAACAAAAATACAAACTTTGTAATTTGTGCAGACGGAGAGGTTTTTTTTTCTTACTGACTAACGATGATGGCTTGGAGTAGCCTTGTCATCATCACCGGACTTGCGGGGGAGCGGATGGCTCTCACCCCTAAAAGAAAGAGAGGTTTTCACATAGTTTAGAACATATCTGGGTAATAATTGTCATTGACTTCTACTCCATAGGCATCAAAATATCATCTTCAAGAATCATCTAAGAAATAGATAGATTTTAAAAGTGTGCGCGACCGAACCGTTAAGACGCTTTCCTATTACCCACGTCTGTTGTGATAACATGACGAAAATGCACCCATTATTCTAGGCTCAAAATAACAAATAAAATTAACCCAACAAAATAAACTAAAAGCGGCCGTCGTTAATAAGTGTCGTAATGTATTCGCGTCACAGCAGCGCGGGGTAATGTGATCCTCGCGTAATCCTGGTCACGTTGCCTGCGGGGTGGAACTGGGGCAAGGTCGGCTGGCCGGCGGACTCCGGTGCCGCTTTACGACTCCTACCTACGCGAGGGACTACCGCCCGCACTATAGTACAAGTTATTGCTTTTCACTAAGAATTTTTTCCGAGTTTTAAAACAAGGTTTCCAACATCCAGAATAATAACGACAGCTTTACCTTCAACGCAAAACACAAAAAGCGCAATGTTTATGGTATAATATTAATTAATAAAAAAAAATGCTAGCTGTCGCGTCGATCGAAAGCCCAAGTAGATTAGGTTCTTACAGATTTCTATTCCAATAATATACGCAATCATACGGAACCCATTGTGTAGCCGTTGGACAAGCGCTTAGATGTTTTCTGTAAGATTGCTTTTGTGGATAGATAAGCTAAAAACACGTTACAGTTTCAAGTGTTTGTAAATACATAGTTATATTCAAAGCCAGTTGCAGCACATATAGTGCATTTTGAAATATGTGAGGCTGGTTATCATACAAGTATTTAGGACAATGTCGTTATGTCACAGATAATTGAGATAACATATGCGTCACGGTCGCTTTGTAAATTATTGGGTCAATATTCTTTACATTTGGTCTAATGAACTGCAATCAATGTTAATGCAATTTCACAATCGTTGTGAAATCACTTGTACATTCGAGAATATAAAGTAATCAAGATAAATGTAAACTTAAGTGCATACGCAAACAAGGCAACAAGATGGAAAATTTAAATTTCATTTAATGGAAAATATTCCTTTCACTAGTTGAGAGTCGGGAACTCGGGAATAACAGATCAAATGTTTGATCATCTGGTCATCGTCATCATTCAAATGCAGTGCGAGAAATATCTACACTTTACTCAAATTAAACACTATATTATAATTGGGCTTTATATTTATTGTATTTATTTTATTATTATTTTATTTATTTATTGAAGAAACAACCAACAAGAATAACAATAAAAGAATAACAAAAAAACATACTTCAAAGAACGGGTTGACTTAAAGCTAAGTGTTTCCTAATTATAGGTTGCCACAGCTTGCATAGTGGACTTTATCCTAAAAACTAACAAACTAAATATATTATTAATCTATATTACAATATTAACTAAAAATCAAAATCAAACTCTCAGTCCTATGTGCTCTAAAACTTTATTTTTAAATATACGTGGTGTATTGGAAAATACACAGCATAGTCAATATCACAGCTCTTATGGAGTCCATTGTACTGCCTCATCAGTCTGTTCATGGTGGAGTGGTGACCTAAGTTGCTTTTTGAGCCAGGGATGAAGAAAGGCACGTATCTTTCGCGGCGAGGCAACTTTATTGGGACATTTAGGTATACGGCCCTTAGCAGGTCAGGACAGTCAACTTTGGAGTTTATGATTTTATGGAAGAACATTTGATCCAAATACTGTCGGCGCGCTTCCAAGCTATTCAATTTGAAAAAGTCTAAGCGGCTTCTATATGAGGGTAATGTCTTAGCTTTATTCAACTGATATGAGAGATGCCACAGGAATCTCTCATATCAGTTATATTTATGTGTACTTTTATAAACCATGCTAATAAATATAACCGACAACGACTAAAGGAAAGGGAAGTAGTCAAAACACCTTATCATAGATAATAAGCGTTCGCTCCGGCCTTCTTGATTGCTAATTAACATTAACCCTTAAAACTGCTGTCCATCGAACTACGGGCCTTATTTCTTAGAGTTAGAGTCTAATAATGCGAAATGTGCAAAGGTAATAAAATAATGGTATCAGCACCTGCGGCGGCCCCCATTGGTCACGCACCTTGCGCGCGGCGCGTGCGCATCGACCGCTGAACTCGCGTGACGTCACTGCGGGCTGGGCCAGAACGATGGGGTGAAGTGTGGTACACACCGGCACTGGCGGGCGGGGATATCGCCTAACATGTGAATTAATTGTGTTCCTCTGACGTCATTGTTGTGGGCCTTTCGCCACATCGAATTAAAGTGATGACAAGGCGACTTATAAAACATACGTGTACATTTTGAGTTTCGTAGGTTTAATAAATTATGTGCAATGCATACTATTGTAAATTGCTTATGTTTGTAAAATAACGAGGTTAGGTTTCGAGATGTTCTACAATAAACCAACAACCAACATCAACAAGCACAAAAGAGTTCCCTATCGAGTCTTAGTTCTGCGGTCGGATTCTATTGGTCGTTTTTCCTATTTTCAGACTAATAATACAAAACTCTTCAAATCGCTTTCCATTATAAACCCCATATACTTTTATGATGTTAATGCCTTATTAGACTTGGAACAATGGAGCTAACCTGCTTAGGGCCAGACACGCCTGAGCGTGACGTAACGGCTGCGTCGAACGCGGGTCCCTGGCGACCTAACACAATTCCGTCAACTAATTTTCTTTGCCAAGAAAAATCAAAGACTTATAGATGGTGTAAATCAGAGTTGTGTCAAGCGTCTGTTGTACGAAGTCGTGAAATGTTTAATTAGACACGCTCTTGATCGATTAGTTGCACAGTATGTTTTTTTAAATATGATTTACTTAATTTACCTAATACCATTTACGGTGCGGTATAGCAAGCACAATGGACACACTCAAAAACTAATATCTACAGCACATAATAAAATATTTTATACTGGGTGTTAACATAAAGAAAGATACTCGGTACGGCGATTGATCAAGGGAAGCTGTAATTTTAAGTTAATATTTCTTTATAGCTCTGAGCACTCTTAATCACTTCGAACGTAATTACTCGAGCTATACATGTCTCCGAGCTAATAGCTTCCTTTCACTCGAAGCGCTCGGTGCGAAGACGCTTTCCTGAACACTAATATGAGCAGCTTGCCTTCCGAGATGTCCACTTTCTAAAATAGATTTAATAAGTGCTGGGAAACTTAACCAGAATCATGTTCCTCGATGGGGAATCAGGAGACAGGAGAGTTGTTGTTATACTTTTGTGGCAGTGCGCCATCTGTTTTCAATCAGTGAGCTATGTGTACTATTTTGTACTATATGTACTATATATACTATTATGTTTTGATTAATTAAGCTCATATATTAAGAATACATATAGATGTATAGAAGAACCAAGACACAGGCAATCATGATTGGCAAAAGATGTTGTGTAGTAATCACATATTCTTATAACTTTAGTTTTTATCTATCATATTGTAATAGTTCATATTACACAATAATTATGAAATAATTGTAATAATAAACGTATGCAAAGGTATACGGTATTTCGTAGTAAATTGATTACGTAATATTATACTCCAAATCGTTCTAATAATATCATCAAAACAATAAAAAATATCGATATATATCGAACAACAGGAAATGCGACCGCGATTAAAATGAGTAACAAATTAATTTATCAATTATAGCGCGATATCGTATTGGGGACATTTTTACTGTTATAAATAAACCAGTTACCATACAATAATTACTTAACAATAGTAATTATTTTAACGATCGTGTTGGAATGACGATTAATAGCTTAGAGAAAATCAATTAAACCACAGGACTCTTTGGTAAAATAATGTTTGGCGTTGTCATAAAAAACACATTTTTATCTTCTTGTTGCCGGAAAAACATCAATCAGGTTACGTTTAAGAAAATAAGTGTTATTATCTGTAGAATAAAAACTTTTACGGCGGTAAATGCTACTGCGTTTCTATAACCGCTGCTTTTTCCACGCAAGCTCTGATAAAGCGCTATTAAGATTACAGCGTTTCCAGTTATTTAATTAACTTGTGGTGTAGAACGATAACTGTGAATGCTTCTAAAAGCGTGTATCAACTATTTTTAGACTTGTTATCACACACGTTTTGAGGCTTAATTACCAGTAATTTAGATTAAAACTTGATGTTAATTGAAGAAAGTTATTGCCTAGGTGCGAGCGACTTATTTTTTTTACCAAATCTTAACAAAACGAAACCGGATAATAAATCAAGAGAATTGCGACATTTTCCTCAAATGTTTACAAGGACCATAACATTTGTTTCTTTTGATCGTGCTTTAAGCCCGTGAAGGACACTCCTGCTATAAACCTTAACCTTTTCTCAACCTCTGTCAAAGAAACATCTTCCTGAAATTTTCATAAATACTTCCTTTATTTAAATAGGTAAGGGTCGTGTGCCTCCGCGGTCCCTTTGAACTTTTACACGAGCCTGACGCATTTAAACCATATTTAGATGACGAAGGTTCGTTTGAAGAGTAAATTTCCTCGAGGTCCGACAGGCCTGTCTAAAGTTAATCCTGTGAGCAGTAGGCGCGTTGATGACCAATATTTATTCAAAATCAAATTGACTTGAAATAATTGCTATTTTAGGCCAAGTCTTTAATCCTCTGCATTGCCATTTTATTTTTATATAATATCAATTGTCTTCCTATTCAATCATTAGTTGATTTAATCAATGATTGTGTATCGCTCGGGCGTGGTCGAAAATGACATAGATTATTAATCGAATCGGCGACTTAACATTTGAATTTTTAGCGTATTCGATTGTAATATAGATGTTAAATATGAATTGTCCTACCATTCTAATTTTGTATTAGTTCCTCTTTCAACATTGACCCGGCCTGCCCACTGCAGGGCAGGGCAGGTCGAGGCGTTAGCATTCAGTATTTACGCGAGGGCTCGTTAGCCATTCCGAGGCGGAAGTGCGTGCGCGTCCGGCCCAGATATGGGCCACGGCTATCGCTGCAGGTACTCCGCCGTGTCGCCGACCACCAACCAGGTCAAAACAATAAAAGTCTTTAGGTAACATTCATTCAGGGCATTATTACTATAATTGCGGCGATTTTAAGGTACTAAGTGGCTGAACAGTCCGATTCTCAGACATCAAAAGTCCTATGATTTTCGGTAATGGGAAAATCTGAAAGCCGTCCGAAGTGGCGTAAGCATATATCGTAGGTCGTAAGTTTAGCGATCAGTCGTGGTTCTCGCTACTCGAACACAAAATCCTGATTTTCCATCAAATGCTATATCTAATTAAATTGTCCGTGTATTTTTGAGCATAGCTAATGTTTACAAGTAAATTACTAATAGCAGGAACATGCGGCGGCGCGACTAACCGCCTCGTGTGTTGGTTCCCACGCGTCCGCGCCGGTTCCCATCTGCGCCGGCTCACATGTTGCCAGCAGTGCCGGTTGGGAGCGGTGAAGTAAACACAATCCCCTGAATATCGGCCAGTGAGCACCCACAGCTGGGCGGACATATTTTGCCCACTATAAGTTGCAATACGGTATATGGCTTCTTATAGGCTAGCGCTATCCAGCGATCGGAAAGGGTACCTCATCTGAACAGAGTATGGTTCATTTAATCTTAACTTCTATCTTTGCTATATTGTGTTAACATTTCTTAAATATTATTGTGTTACTTGTGAATCTGTTTCGGGATAATACATGTACTCTTGTAGTGGGCGCGTTACAGAATAATCGAAACTGTGAATTAACAGTTTATGAACAAATCTCCAAACTAGCTTTGCTGTTTGATGTTCTATATTTTCACGCTAAGCGGGCCAGTCAAATAATGTAAATATAATTACAAATGACGCCCTAAATGAATGACGTTAAGGAGCGCCGTGCGACCGCGGCGTGCCGTGTGCATTAGAACTTTGTACTTTGTATTGTGATTGGTGATACTGTTTATTTGCAGCGCGAAACAATAACACATAATACACTCACAGGCACAATTAACCGCCCACCTTTAAAATTCGCCTCCCTGATAGTTTTGGTTTACTATGGCTTATCAAGTGTTTTGTTTTTTGTTAAGTGGGTAGTCTTGCAATAAATTAAACACCTATACCCTCATTTGGTTTCGTTAATCTGTGACAATGACGGGTTTTTGGAACATAGTCGTTGTTTGACATTATTGCAGTTGTGTTACTGTGTGTTCATTTCCTGTTTTTTTCTGCCGTAGTGTGTTTTTATTGTTTAATTTGGGCATGGGGTCTCATCCCATACATTGAAAATCATATTCCCAAAAACTACAACAGATGGCGACACGAGTATTCATTTGTTGATGATGATTATGCAAATCCCAGAAAACGATAAATCCAACCATTAAAAATATATAAGCTAGTATTTAAAAATATGATAATACATAACCAAATAAATTAAAACCCTTTTAGATGAATATTTTCATAAATTTAAATTTGCAATAATATTTGTAGTTTTCGTGAGTGCTAATCTGGTAGAACGCCATCTAGTTCAAAAAATGACTACAGTCCGTCATCAACTAGATGGCGTTGTTCGCGTATATTTTATATTTGATAAATTATAATTCTAGATTATTTAATTTCTTTTGTTAAAACAAGAAAATAATATGACACGAATATAAGAGTTACTTAACTATCAACTACAAGAATGATTAATCTATTCCTTAGATTAATATTTGGTAACATTTCTCCGAATTGTAGTAATAAATATTCCCTAACGCAACAAAAACGATTCAACTATCTAGTTTAAAAATTGGAAAAAAATCGCATTCTTGACCCCGCCTGAACAGGGTCCCCGTTTAAATAGAAATTAGATGTTTAAATTTACATAGAGCTTTGAATAGCACTAAAACAACAAATAAAAATATTCAACTATAAATAATTGGTCATAAATTTTTTAAAACATATTTTTCGAGTTTTTGCTTCAAAAATATATTTCAAATAAAATAAATATCATACAACATCACTTTCATTGTGTTCATTCAGTGGTAAGTAGTCGTATCACAAATCACAAATAAACTTAAAAATACGTATATAAATAGCACACCAAACACGACGCAAACAACGATGTTCCATTAAACAAATATTTGACCCGAGTGGGAATCGAACCCACGAGTCCCACGACTCTTGACGCATGAGACAGGGCACTATCCAATACGCCATCGAGCCAACAGCCATCCAGAGAAGAAATACTATATTATAATTTTTATATGAAATAGATATTATTAACACAATAACTCGAATTTCTTCTATCGTGAACTTTTAAGTATATTCTCATTTTAAGTACATTCTATATATTGCTGCATTGTCATAAATCACCATTATAATTTGATTTAAGTCAATGGTTCACTACGCATAATAAAATAACAACTTTATTTTTAATACATTTTAACAAAGCCTAAGGTTTCGTCCGCCTCCCGCGCGGCACGATGTACTTGCGCGCGATGATAGCCTACCGACCAACGCGACCGGAACTCGCTTGCTCTAAAACTCAGAGAGCTGCCGCGCGCACACGGCGCTGCTATCAAAAAAATAATGATGCAGATATTCTGTGCCTTATCTCGAGTAATTGTTCCCGAAATTTTAAATTTGTGCCTCCAAGGGTTCGGAGTTATTTAAGATAAACTGATTCTGCTGCACGAACGTTCGTCCAGCAAAATATTTTTTATTTTTTTAGTCTATCTGGATATAAAATATGCAAAAAGATAGCTTACATACGGCTGTAATTGTGCCGTAAAAATTAAATTTGAGCCTCTTAAGATTTAAGAGATATTAAATTTTTTGCTGGGCGATCGTTTTGGCAAATGCTATATATCGGAAACGGTTGGACCCACAGTGATGATTTTTTTTTTATACAGATACAGTATATTTGTGCGTATAATTTTCATAAACATGACTAGCATGGTTCAGGAGTTTAATTTTTTTTCCTAGAAAATTAAAAAAGGCTCTAGCCCTCGAATGAACATAACCAGGGACTTCGCGTTGGTGCCGACAGTTACCTATTATATATTCTCACGATCCTATAAAGTTTTGATTATTGGCGAGTTATTAACGAAATTGTATTTTTGAGGTTATTTTGATCCAAATTACTTAGAATAGGAAAACGCTAGTTTTCTGTGAGCTGGCTTATTACATTCTTAAACAATAATTTGTGCCATATTTTAAGAATACGTATACAAAAAATCAGGTCAATATACCCATTAGATTAGACAAAAACGCTAAAAAACCTTTCGAAATATTTTATTAACCGACCAAATTCGAGTGAACATTAAAAAGCGGCCGCAGGATACTTCAAGCTATCCTTCCGTACTTGATGGTGTTAATGAAATTAAAATACTACAGATAGTTGCATAATTGTTAAGTTAGAACATATTTTATTAAAATGTGATTTTTTTTTTATTATTAAAGATATATTAATTGTTCTTAGACAACCGCAAAAAAATCTGTTTGTGTGTATACCCGTTAATTAAAACAATAATGATGAAGAACCATTCGAAATGTTTTTTATAGATTACCCGAAAAATTTGAGTAGACATAAAAAGGCGACCTCTTTGTTCAATCTGCTAACTAGTTTATTGCGTTGACTGACGCTTTTTCAATAAAATTAAATGTTCGGTCTAATTAATCAATGAATGTCGTCATTTAATGAACGCACTAGGCATACAATCAAATAGCTGATTACGGACAATTAATTTGTAATATATAATAATACACTACAAATTATAGTGTAGGTATTATTATTAACAAAAAAAGCACATGTTATTTAATGTCTCTATTATAGAATATGTTCCAACTTAACAATTCATCACGCATCTGTTCTGTTTAAATATCTTTACAACGCCATCAAATAAGGAACATAAGCTTGAAGTATCGCGAGGCCGCTTTTTAATGTTCACTCGAATTTGGTCGTTTAATCTACCAAAAGTATTTCGGATGGTTTTTTATCTGTCTGTCTAATCTAATGGGTATAATGAACTGATTTTTTGTATACGTATTCTTAAAATAAGGCAAAATTATTGTTTAAGAATGTAATAAGCCAGCTCACAGAAAATGTGTTGCGTGGGTCAGAATGTAAAAATAGTTATCTAACTCATTCTGTTTTAATAATAAATAAATAAAAAATAGCGTTTTCCTGTTCTAAGTAATTTGGATCAAAATAACCTCAAAAAAATACAATTTTGTTAATAACTCGCCAATGATATGTAGCAGGCCGGCAAAACTTTATAGGATCGTGAGAATACGTCATAATAGGTACCTGTCGGCACTAACGCGAAGTCCTTGGTCATGTTCGTCTTTTTCATTTCCTAGGAAAAAAAATCATACCCCCCAAACCATGCTAGTCATGATTATTAAAATTTGAGCACAAATATACTGTATCTGTATAAAAAAATCATCACTGTGGGACGTGGGTCCAACCGTTTCCGATATATAGCATTCGCCAAAACGTTCGCCCAAACTTAATATCTCTTAAATCTTAAGAGGCACAAATTTCATTTTTACGGCACATTTACAGCCGTATGTAAGTTATCTTTTTGCATGTTTTATATCCAGCTAGACTAAAAATATATAAAAAATATTTTGCTGGACGAACGTTCGTGCAGCAAAATCAGTTAATCTTAAATAACTCCGAACCCTTTAGAGGCACAAATTTAAAATTTCAGGCAGAATTATTCGAGATAAGGCACAGAACATCTGCATCATAATTTTTTTGAAAGGAGATACTTTTTTGCTGGGCGAACGCACACAATGGCACGCTCTGCTAATTTATAATTGACGTTTTTATATTAAGTATTTTGAGCAAGTACGTATCTTATTTATTATTCGGAATTACTTTAACTTCAAATGAAACTACAATAATAATGACTCATCAATATTGAATTAATAAAATATTGTTATGTAAATTAAATTACCTTGGCTGTTTCAATACAATACTTAAAAATAATAATAAAACCACGTTCCGCAACGGGGTTTTAGTAAAAAGTTACATAGACCTTTGAATAGCACTAAAACAACAAATAAAAATATTCAACTATCAATATTCGGGCATAAAAATCTTTATATTAAATACTTTTCTCTTAACTACTTACGAGTTTTGGTTCAAAAAATATATAAATTCAAATAAAATCACACAACATCACTTTTAATGTTCCGATCCGTGGTAAGTGGTTGTATCACAAATAAACTTAAATATACGACATTTCCGACCTCGCTCCCTTGTATTGAAGAAAGGTAAGCGCCGATAGAGGTGTGTCGACAACAAATATTTGTGTACGTATATAAATAGCACACACTAACACGGCGCAAACACCGATGTTCGATTATACAAATTTTTGTTCCGAGTGGGAATCGAACCTACGCGCACGAGTCCCACGACTCTTGACGCATGAGACAGGGGCACTATCCAATACGCCATCGAGCCAATCAGCCATACAGAGAAGAAAGGATATAATTTTTAATTACATGATATAGATAAATTATTTAACTCATACATTATCGTGAACTTTTAAGTAGGTATCTTCTCGTTTTCGTTTCGTAAGTACATTCTAGATATTGCTGTATTGTCATAAATCACCATTACATTTTGAAATAAATCAATTGGTTCACTACGCATAATGAAATGACAACTTTATTTTAAATACATTTTAACAACGCCTAAAGTTTTGTCGGACTCTCGCGCGGCACGATGTACCTACTTGCGCGCGATGATAGCCTACCGACAACCGGGCCGCGCCAAAGAGAATATTATAATCACTAGCGCTTGCTCTAAAGCTCAGAGGGCTGCCGCGCGCACACGGCGCTGTTACATATTAACGGCACGCTCTCTGCTATTTTATTATTGACGTTTTTATTAAATTAAATCGACAATAATAATGACTCATCAATATTGAATTAATAAATATTGTGATGTAAATTATTAAATTATTATTGTTATGTAATAATTTACATAACAATATTTATTAATTCAATATCTAATAATTACCTTAGCTGTTTCAATACAATAACTAAAAATAATAATAATTGATTAAAATGTTCTAATAAATAATTTACCTAACAATCATTGTTCTATCGAAAAAGGCCCTCACAACTCCTTTTGTACAAGTGACACGCAGCTTCAAAGCAATATCAACTTCACGAACATATTGTTTTGGTACACTTTCGCACTGTCGCAGTAAACAGCCCTTTGCATTTTGCGCGCGAGACGTTTTCCTTAAAAGGAGGCAACCCTGCTCTTGTGTGAGGTTCGGTTACTCGCGCGTGCGTATTGTCATTCCGCGACCCTGTGACGTCAAAGCTGTTTGGGAGCCTTTACAGCGACATCTTTTGATGTGCTTTTTCGACATGCGTTTACACTGGATGGGAATGGCTCGCTCGCTCTAGCGACATCTGGTGTGCAAGACGGAAAACAGACATGGCGCGTGAGATGCCCGAGTTATGATGTCTACGTTTCAATGTATGGGATGGGGTATCTGTATAGTTATGTTATCTGTGATTTGGGTTTGTAGTGTTAGTTTGTTGTTTGTGACTGCAAAAAATGCCACCCGATGCAACTGGTGTTGCCAGGGCAGTTGCCTTTACTGACGCTGAGTACAGCCAACGTCGCATCCCTCGTGCACTCGGTGTACCACGAACTGCCATACGGGATGCCATCAGACGATTTCGGGAGACAGGTTCATACACCCTCAGGCCAGTTCAAGGTCGACAGCGATGCACTTCGGCTCGAGAAGACCGCTTCGCTGTCGACAACGTGTTAAGAAATCACTTTTCCACCGCTACTGAAGCCCAAATTCGTCTTTTTGAAGTACGAAACCTCAGTGTTAGTGGACGTACGATAAGAAGAAGACTGGCAGAAGGATATCTGAGGGTGTTTTGTCCAGCTCGCGCCCCAGAACTGCTTGCACAACACCGTAGAGCTAAATTTGCTTTTGCGCGAGAATATGCTGAGTGGACTGTACAAGAATTGAAGGTCATACTGTTCTCAGATAAGAGCAGATAGCCTTAAAAGGTCCAGATGGATGCCAGCCTGTCTACAGACACCCAAATTAAAGGTTTGCTCCTTGCGCTATATCGGAAACAGTGGGTTACAAAGAAGGCTCTATTATGGTTTGGGGAGGCATCACTTACGAGGCTCGTACCGACCTTGTATTGTTTGACAGAGGCAGTGTAAATGCTTAAAAATACGTGGAAGAAGTTCTCCAAGGACATGTCATCCCGTTCGCACCATTTATTGGTGACAACTTTAGATTAATGCATGACATGCACGTTGCTATACCGCAAAATTGGTTACTGAGTACCTTAATGAGACCGAAATTCAAGTTTTGCCATGGCGAGCACGCAGTCCCGACCTCAACCCAATTGAACACATATGGGACAACTTCAAAAGACGTATTTGAGCGAGAGTACCAGCCCCAACGTCTATTGGAGAACTCAAAACGGCTGCGGTAGAGGAGTGGCACATTATTCCCCAATCAGATATCCAAGATGTCATGGATGGACTATCATACCGGCTCCTAGAAGTCATAAGAGGTAGGAGGAGCAACGCCCATTATTAAATTTTAATATTGTTTTACTTTGACCTTCTTTTTTCTCAAAATTCGAAATTTACATTTTTCGTCGATACTTCGAAAATATCGATTTTTGTAATAATGCCCTATTAAACGACTTTTTTAAATCAAACCTTCGTTTTATTTTTTGCCTTAAATTATGTTTATAACGGATCATTCATAAAATGTGGTTTATGTTTGGACATTTCCGAAAATTTAAGCAAATACAAGGTGGGCGGTTAATTGTGCCTGTGAGTGTATGACTCATCATTATTAGGAATCGAAGATATCATCGCGACAAAGTGTGCCAACACCGCCTATAGTAATGGAATGCATATTTCATTGTCATAATTTGTATTGAATTATCATAGTTTACCTTTCTTCAAATCCGACCGGAACCTGTAACCCTTAATCTTGACAAATCTAACAAATCATCTTCTAATTTACAGTCAGGAGGACCGTAATAATATAATATACCTCTTAATAATAATCCGACAGTTTCAAAACTTTTTCTAACTGTATAGGAAATATTTGAAAGAATAGTTCAAATAGTGAATGGCACGCGACCTAAATCCAGCGGGGTGAAAAACTGGCTTACAACAAATACGTACATGATTTGAAAGTATTGCTTCTGAGATGGCTCGGCGGTGTACAGAGCATTACCTTTTAAGGGAAGAACAATAGACTCACTAACGACATTACTAGGTAATACTTTTCTCAATAGCAAGCGGTGCAGAGAACATTTTCACGAACTCATCTCTCGCGCTCTCTCCGTCTACCTCAAGTATGGCTAAGGACTGTTGTGAGTCGAGAAAATCTATGAATCGTGATAGTTGCACAAACGGCAGCATGAACGTCAAATGATCTAAATCGTAATCTGAATCTGAAAATAGCTTTTATAAGATATTGTTGTTGTATAGGGTTTAAATGCTCTATATTATTTCATAATGTAACATAATTAACTACATATAGCGCTCATGTTCATATTTAGGTTGTCGGATCTGAAAAGTTGGTGATAACGAGACAAGGTTGCATGCTGACTAAAATTTCATCCTGGACAAATCAGCCGAAAAATTACAAAGCAGAAATAATGAGAAACAATTGTGCCAATCGTCGCCTTCCGAGCAATGTAATCAAATGGAATTGCCATCGCCTACATCTGAACAATATTTCTAAAGGTACATCTCGTTTTTCTTGCCTCCGTCTTGAGAGCTTTTATATCATTTCATTAAATAAATACGTAAAACACAGAAGGCTGTCATGATTCATCCCCGCATCACTTGAAAGTAATCTTGTATTTTATCCATGTTTAAAATAATTACTAAATCTTTCTCGTTTTAGAAATACAATGGAATTCTTATTAGCGGCATCTGCCTCCAAGCAAAACTGTCTTGTTAAAAATCCATGAAATATTGAGTTGTATTCAAGCCGCAAAGCAATTTTGAAAGGTGTCGCGGTAATTTCATTACGAGTCCTTTGTTTGCGGCACGATTAGTGCTTCGCTTAACCATTTCACGTCAGTCTTCCGACTCCATTGTTCGTAGGCAGTCTAGATGCTCGATTGTCGATTGTGTTTAAAGAGGATCGTGTAAATGATAGCGCGCAAGCTATTCCAAGTTGTATTTTGTTGGTTTAACGTGAGGGTACTGCTTAGCCTTGAAGCGTGCTCAATTTAGCTAATACTATTTTTGTTTGTTAAATCTGTCATTGAATATTAAACAATTAGCTATGCCAGCGACTTCATCCGCGTTCTACCCCGTTTTTTACAGATTTTAGGTTGTTTTTTTTTGCTTCTATTGGTCGCAGCGTGATGTTATGTAGCCTAAAGCCTTCCTCGATAAATGGTCTATCCAACACAGAAATTTGTTTTCAACTTAAACCAGTAGTTCCTGAGATTAGCGCGTTCAAACAAACAAACTCTTTAGCTTTATAATATTAAGAATAGATTAAAATAGTTTACTCGCTGACTCGCGCTTGTCCATTTAGATCAATTTGCTTAGCTACCTTTTAATTTTATTATATACCAGCTAGAAAAACAATGACCTATGTACTCAAAATAATAAAACCAAGATCCAATTAGAAAAACGTTTGTAAACAACGGAGCACTGGTGCTTACTTGATTGAAAAGCTTCCTTCGAAGCCTCGCCAACGCTTTTGTTTTCAAATTACTTTGTATTTCGAAGAATGTGCTCAAGGACGTTTTTTAATTTCGTCAAATAGAAGCGGGTGACAAGTTTAACAATCTATTTAAAGATTAAAGTGTCTTATATATTAAATCATTATTGGAAAAATCAAGTATATAAGGATACATTATACGGATTCAGATGGCTGAACAGCGCGAAAATCATAATTGGCAACAGCGATATCATCCATTTTAACTGGAAATGTTTTTCCTTTGAGCCGTTTCGTTCGTGAAACTTCGCAGAGCTTTAGCCTTTTCAACTCTTAACAACTTTAACTCTTCGAATACTAAAAGGTTCTTTGAATTCGATGTCTCTGAAAAGAAATCGATCTCTTTGATATCGTGTCCTCTGTTTTGCAGTCGAAGTAAGCTCGATTGTCATCGGTAACGATAATGGTTGGTGTAAGAGATAGTTCCTTACGAGGATTTACTTGTTTCTGTTATAATAATACAGTGTCTATACGTAGTTTAACAGTATCTTGTATTAATTCATAAAATGTATTTATGTTATAGGCAATGTGTATAATGCAGGCATTGTATACAATGCCTAGGAAATGTATAGAATGCCGAGGTTGCTTAGGCAATGTATGAAATGATACTCAATGTTTGAAGTATTTCACACTTTACCTAGGAAATGTATAGAATACCTAGGCATTGTATAGAATGCCGGTTGAAGCTTAGGTAATGTATTTAATCAATTTGTTTTCTCCATAATTTGGTTAGTTAGATAGGCACCTACTGATCTTTCGAGAGCTTATCCTAATTTTAACTGTCACAAGCAGACAGCGCTGATTAAACATATTGCATTTTATCGATTGGTATGCCGTGTTTTTTGCGTATTGAGCGTTTGTCACATAGGAGTTCTAGGACAAACGTCTAGTTTTTCCGTCACAGGTATTATATAGATGGTTCAAAAATAATTAACACAAATAGGACTCTTTTAACTCAGTCTAGGGTGCCAGGAAGTCCTGAGCTCGCAAGTACTACATAGGCCAAACGAGTTTGTCCTGAAATCGGGTTTGTCCGGTAACATCTAAATATATAAATGGAGAAACTGACTGACTGATTGACTGACTTACTGACATATCGACGCACAGCCTAAACCGCTTAACGTAGGCACTTGAAATTTGGAAATAACGTAGCCAAGGTACCGTAGAGGTGCACTAAAAAATTAATTCCCGAAATTCTTGCGGGAACGGGAATTAGCGGGAAAATCTTTTTGTATGAAAAATCTAAACCACTAAAGTTAGATGCTTTAAATTTGGCATGCAGGTACCATAGTAAACTTAAAGCTTAGTTGGAACAGGATATTGAAAAATTATTACGGGAACGGGAGCTAGCAGTAAAAAACTTTTGTATGAAAAAATCTAAACCGCGAAAGAAAGATGATTGAAATTTGGCATGCAAGTACCTTAATAAACGAAAAACTTACTTGCAACGCGATATTGAAAAATTGTCACGGTAATAGCAGCAGCAGAAAAATTCACGCGAACGAAGTCGCGGGTACAGCTAGTGTATGTATATGATCAACAAATTGCAACTACATATCTAGATATCACTGTTCTTGAGTTAAAGCCTGGTGACAGATGGACGGATGGGCCATTTTAGCCAAAACCAATGCCACCTAACCCCTCTACGCACAGCAATAACATATTATTCAAAATATACCGAGGTTAAGGTTGATTAACTCTGTCTGAATAATAATTAAATAAAAATGTTTAAGGTCCTACCCGTGGTCGTTCATTATACACATTACCTGATGCGCTTCGGGCATTTTATACAATACCTAGGCAATGTGTGAAATTAATCTTATTATACACATTGCCTGAACGTTTTAGGCATTGTATAGAATACCTAGGTAATCTATACAATACCGGATTATACACATTGCCTATAACATTTACACTGAATAAAAACCCATATTCTAAATGTTAAATGAATCGAGGCTAGCCTCGATTTGCGTAACAGCTTAGCTAATAATTTAAAGCTTATATAGGTATCCCTGTAACTTAGGCTCGATCGCACACGCGTTGAGTACAGTATCGTTATCATTGCGTTAAGAGTTTAAAGTATGGGGTCTAACTTTTAGTTACACTATAAGTAAGCGCGTTTGGGGTTACCTTTTTTGCTGCGGTCGAAACAATTACACAAAGTAGAAAAACACAACTGCTTGGAGAGCCCTACTTCTACTAAGATAACACGAGTTGACTGTTGGCTATTATTTTCGTGAACACTAATGACAGCGCTCGTGGTCACGTGCTCGTAAAATTATGAGTGAGTTGAGTGTTGCTATATAGTGATATGCTGACGTGTTGTTGTTGTCCTGTTGCAGGGAGGAGGTGCGCAACCACGCGGTGCGGTGGAACGCGCAGTTCTCGTTCGTGTGCAAGATGTGCGCCAACGCCAACACCGGCGTGCTGGAGCCCGCCATGATGCGCGTCTCCGTGCGCAAGGAGTGCAAAGGTATGTGTATCACTATATATATGTCGCAGTCATCTGGTTGAATCAGCGATTTGATTGGATCACTAGCGCGTTCATTAAATGACGACGTTCAATTGAATGACTATTTGTTTGAGTGAAATTGAGATTTAAAGTGATTTATTCGTAAAAAAATTGAGATTGCATGGATGTACCGATTAATACGCTGTTGCCGGCTACTTTAAAAGAAAATATTCTGGCAAAACTTGCTGGTTATTAAGGTGTGTTATGCCATGTCCTAATTTTTTAATCTAAAGTTAGTTATCTTTTAAGTTGCGCACTTATGGGCACCCGGCACCCTAATCAAACATTACAAATATATAAAGCTATATCCCATTCAACGACTACGCTAAATGACGTTCAGTCAAGATGTTGAACGTTATATTCAACAACTTCACGAGTTGTCCTTTAGTCATTCAATTAAACGTCGTCATTCAATGAACGCGCTAGTGATCCAATCAAATCGCTGATTTAACCAGATGACTGCGACATATACATACATACATAGAATCACGCCTTTTGCCCAGAGGGGTAGGCAGATATCGCTTCCTGCCATGACCTGTGGTCCTGGTACACACCATTTTCGCTTCTTCCACATACATCAACCTCTTTTGCACCATGTATAACTTAAAAATGTAATGGTTACACACACTAAAAAACTGAATATGTCCGGGATATTTACATTGTTATTTTGTTTTATTTCGGCACTGTTGCAAGCGCCATAATAATAGACATATGTGCTTGGCTGCAAATGTAAGTAAATGTTCGTATTTCTCCAAGTGCATTTGCATTTTAAACTAGAATAGCATGAGAAAGTCAATAATATCGAAAGATAAAGTTTAGAAAACCCCATTACCCCAAAGCATTTACTTGCATCAAAATGCAACACCAATGCATTATCTCCTGACAAAATATACGAGTCCCTGCTGAGCAATTAGCGTTCATTAAAAAGCACGAACACAAATAACGAACGCTCAATAAACCACAGGCAGAGCCCGTCGCCGACGTTAATCACTCGCCGATAAATTATCGCGTTCGCGCCCCGCGAGAACATTGTTCACATCTTCATTATCTTGTCAATTGTAGCATTTATTTATAACATTCGTATTTGTTAATAGACAAACGGAGTTGTAAATGTAAGATTTTAGACTTTCGCGTTCCATTACACTAAATAAAGACGCATATTTAGAAGTTGTAAATTTTATCCACAAAAACTTTTTAGGGAATTTTAAGTGAGCCGAAAGGTCTGAAATTGTTTGGTTTCTTAAATTATGTAATAAGAAATAAAAGATTGCCTTAAGTTAATTTAATACTATCCTAAACTAAATATATTAACTTTAGTTTGGGCAAAGGCGGAAAGATTTGGGGCAGTCTACCAGGGAGATTACACGCTGCGCTGGACAAAAAAATTATTAAGGCTATTAAATCGATGGACGCTGCATTTATGACGATATAATCGATTTGCCACTAATAGGACAGATTTATGTTTAAAAATGTAAAATACTTAATACGAGTACCGTACCGAATAATCATTTGCAACAACAAACTTCATTATAGCAAAGTAGCATTTACGATTCGCGTGTATAATTTTTATGTATCTATTAAACAGTCGTTGCTGTGTACGTAATTATATAATCAATGCAGGCAACCATTTTTGCCGAACCATGACTCAACTCAATATTAATTCAAAATAAATGCATTAATTTAATGCGCCGATTTCAATCCAATGAAACCTGAAACACAACTACATTCACTTCATAATTTATTAAGTTGGCGTTTCTTAACGTCGCTAGTTTCGAATAAGTAAAGAGTAAGTTTTAAAGCTCATAACTTCACATAAAATCCTTCAGAACAGAGTTAAAAAGCGTTAAAAGTCGTAGTGTAGCGGAGCGGTGTAGTTGCAGCGGACGGCTATTACTCACGGGCTCCGGTTAGCGCGCGTAATCTGCGCAATCTATTACAACTTGCCCCATTTTAGTTTAAACTTTTAAAGACCGAGAGTCCAGTAAAATATCGTAAACGATGGAGGAGCTTGTCGGTAATAAACAACTTCGAAAATAAAATCGGTGCTGTAAAAGAGAGCCCAATTTGTACCAGTTTACTAGACTATTCTGTCTATTTTCTGTTTTATACTTTTAAACAACGAAAGAAAAATCTGTATGTATAAGAAATTGTCGGCTAAAAACTCGCTAGCTAGAGTACTTTCCCGAGATTAAACCTAAAATTACAAGATTAATTTTCTCATATGGGTAGACTTTCGTTAATTAGGGGCTGGACAAGACAGCCTGTGGTGCCGCAATAATAATGACGCCCTAGCTTCTTCTATCAAGGCTGCGGGTAAAGAGCTAGCCTAGCTTCCGAGGTACAGTAAATAGGCAGTAATCTACAAGCAGAATAAGCGTTAAAAGGTTTTACCTGTTCTCATATCGTGGTGTCTGTTCCAGGCGGCAGATCGTACCAGAAGCTGGGCTTCTGCGACGTGAACCTGGCGGAGCTGGCGGGCGCGGGCGAGGCCACGCGGCGCTGCCTGCTGGAGGGGTACGACCCGCGCCGCCGCCAGGACAACAGCGTGCTGCGCCTGCGCATCAAGATGAACATGATCTCCGGCGACCCGCTCTTCAAAGTGTAAGTACATATTAGCTAAGGCGTCCGAGTCCGTCCAAGTGCACTCTCATAGGGTAAGACGGCAATCCGACATGAACGCTGAGAGTTCGAGCGCAGGACCACTGGCTTAACGTATTTTCCGAGGCACGGGCGTGCATTGCAACCGCCAACTTCCTGACATCAAATTTTGCCCGACACCGGTCTTGAACCGGACCAATAGACCAACGAGGCAGTCAAAGTATTAGCTACTTGCTATACAAGCGCTGGAAGACCTGTATTATTGCTCGATGTGGATTATTCGTCTGTGTGGTATTTACCCCATACCATACGTATATGTGGCATGCGTACAGACGTAGGTAATTCGTAAATATGTGGGATTGATTTCATATTTTGATTTCATACTTAGGAAAGATGTGGTCGGTCTATTTTAGATGATACTTAGGGGACCTTGCCATTTCTGCAAAGCTTCCCCCAGCCGAAGATTAAATATGTAAGTCGCATAAGAAACTTCATTGTAATGGCAGAATTGTGGAAAGTACCTGTTATTACCATACAAATGACACATTATGCAAAAAGAGTATTCACGAATGACGCGCGCATACTACGGTAATGCAAAGAATTCGCAAGCTCATCTGACGTCACACGGCGCACCGGCAAAGCTCGGTGATGTCACTCCTCGTCACGTAAGCTCTCGTGGACTCAAAGCAAAGAATAAATATTCAGGTGAGGTAATCCTCCAAGACGTCGAGTGGCGTCATCGCAATAATGCATTCGTTATGATTCATTCGCGTCGTTGGATTACGTTAGGGAGCTCTTTACTTCTGAGGAGTAGCCAAAAGCGACTCAGTTTTAATGACCATAATGCGACACGCCAAATGTACAAATTGTGTTAAAAAATACTGTTACTCAATATAATTCGATGACATCATAGTACGTCACGCTGAAAATATGTGTTGAAGTAATACCGGGTGGGCATGTAACATTGTTAGAATGATTGTATGTATAGAATAGGCATGCAATGCATTCATCAATAAGATAAATTAGCAACTCATGTAGCATCTAAGTCATATGTAATGCAAATATTTTAAATGAATAATCTTAGGTACAGATCTCTATTCAGAAAGAGATATTCGCAACATTTTACTTTTCGAAACCAACAAAAATAAGTAACTGAAGCAAACAGTAATATTATTCTTGAGCTTAATTTGGACAATAACGAGAATGCAAAATTAAAAAAACACGATTTTGAATAATAGTCTTCCTGTCATTTAGGCATGTACGACGTTTGACGATAAATCCTGTCTTATTCACGTACCCAAGGACGTCCGTATACGTCACATCTACTCTGTTCCACGTAAAGACCAAAGGTGACAAAACACAGGTGACCATGCTTAAAGCCCCACGGGATAATGTTCGTGAATCATAGCCACTTGCGGTTTTCGCAGTCCCCTTGCAAAGGTGCGAACGAGCGGTGCGTGACTCGAATGCGACCTCAGACGTGACGTAGGCGCCGCCGGCGGAGTGCACCTGTGTCCACGGCTCGGATGTGGGCCGCAAACATCTGCCGCGCATTCTACATCGCTTCGATCATCGATAAAGTTTGCGCGGAAAATTTTCCATGAAAATTGGGACAGTTATATTTGATATCTTCAAAGTAATGATCAAAAAACAAATAGCACCCATTCTACGTATACGAATAACGACCTAAAAAAAATTTTGGTATTCGTTTTTCGTATTAGAAAGGAATAGATCGAAGTAGCAGGTGATTAAGTTTTATCTAATCGTAGTCCAAAATATGTATATGCAATCAAAGAGACGAGCATTTCGTTTCCAACTTTTGAATATGATGTTTTTGATACTTACTTACTTACTTTCCGAACAGTGGGAGTGATAGCACAGATATCTATATTTGTGCTGGACTATGAGAAATTAGGAATTGAGTCCATTTGCGATGGCGGAACACATGCGCTTCAAATCATCGACTAGGCTAACTTGCTGACATTCAAGTTCTCATACTAACAGCTGTTACCTTAGCGTGCCTTAGCCTACTGGCGCAAGAGCCCAGCACAGTCAAATGCTAATGACAGATACATGTATATTATATACTAACAACAGTATTACCTATTCCAGTCCCGAGAGGAAGGCCGAAGTGGCGGAGAGCAAGGGCGGCGACAGCGGCTCGGAGAGCGCGGCGCCCGACGACGACGCCGCCTCCTCCACCGCCAGCTCGGGCTTCGGCTCGCTCACCAAGAAGAGCTACGGTGAGTACGACAGGTTACAATAGCTGTATACACACTATTGTATACAATCAGCTGGCTTATAAGTGGAGCGGCAGCCTTCATACGTTTAAAGTTGAGCTCAGCGTGCATTATCGACTCAGGCGCAGTTAAACGACTCTTGGTCGTCATTCCAACTTTACACTTTCATCGACTTTAATTATTGTATTGTGTAAACTGTTATCATCATTTATCTCCACCGCACAAGACCAGCACTAGTTAGCATCTATATTTTTCACCGTCAAATAAAAACAAATTGATAATTTATAAATTGACTGCACGTACCTTTTCTGCTTGAGTGAGGTTCAGAAAAAATCTGTTCGTTACATGTTTACACACTTTTCGCAATGTGTGTCTGATTAACATTAACTAACTTATATATAACTCACGTGTATAAATCACGTCACAATAAAAACATCGACATTCATCGCGGGAAATGTTTAAGTGCATCGGAAAAATCAATGACTACGAACAAAAGACGAGCGAAATATAAATAATGAAATCAAGAATTCTGAGCGGCCAGCGCGCGCGCTCGCGAACGAGGTCCCAACATCTGTGATGTAACTGATGTCTATAAAAGGTACTTTGAAGCAGGTTTTAATGTGTATTTATTGATTGTTGTTGTTTCCAGGCGAAGGCGGGCACTCGCAGCCGCTGTCGTCGCTGCCGTCGTGCGAGCTGCCGTCCCCCGACGGCGACGACTCGCCCGTCACCACCGTACCTGATCACCCAGGTGAGACATCACTGTTGGTCAGGGCGCTAGTACCTTTCCGGTTATTATCAAGGATCATGTAGTCCGCTAGAAAAAATACCCATATACTTACGGGTAAAAATAAAAAATCCCTTGGCTGACTAAGCGCTATTGGGCAGAGATCGTGGATTCGAGTACCACATGGATGTGAGCCGTGACATCCAGTTTTTTAAAATTTAAAATTTACATTAGAGCAGTACCAAAATTACACTTTCCCTCATTCATCTGTTGATCGACAGAGCCCTATCGCTCTATTTCTTATTATTATCTTGGAATCCTCCCAAACGGCGTGTGGTGTGTTTCCAGGGCCGGCGCCGCCGGCGGGCGCGTCGTGCGCGTCGTGCGCGCAGCACACGCACTCGCGCAACTCCTCCAACACCTCCGGCGACATGAGCAGCAAGGTGAACATGCGTGTCTTCATACAATACTATGTCTCAGTTAGAGCTAAATAAGAGTTAATTGTTCTATGTCTATTTCGAGACTCAGACAGTGGAGCTGATAGAGCCCTTCCCGTGTCCCCAGGCGTCCGGCTACGGCAGCTCGGCGTCGGGCGCGTCGGCGCACTCGCGGCAGAGCTCCGAGGGCGAGGCGCCCGCGCCGCACCACGCCAGGTACGCGCCGCCCCTCCCACCACCTGTACATACCGCCCGTCGCTAACCTTATCTACCCCAGCACTGTATCTACGCTTTATTAATTTTTATTTGTTTTTTTTTATTTGTCCCCCGTCCCCACCCCAGCGGCCGCCCCGCGCGCGCCCCCTCCCCCCGCGCCGGGCGCCCGCTCGCGCGGCTGCAGCTCGAGACGAGCGCGTCCGACTCGTCGGAGCTGTACCTGACGCCGAACGCGACGCTGACGGCGCCGCCCGACGTGGTCCCGCGGCCCGACCCGCTGTCGCCGGCCGCGCACGAGTACCGCACGCCCGACGCCACGCTGTGCGCCGCGCCCGCGCCGCCGATGCCCACGTACTTCGACCGCAAGAGGCGCACCGCCGCGTCGGTGATCGCGGCCGCCGTCGAGCCGCTGACCAACTTCCACGTCCTGAAGCAGAAGTCGCTGAACACGATCGCGGCGCCGGCGGAGCGCGCGCGGCGCGGCGAGGAGCTGTTCACGAACTTCCCGTTCCTGACGCCGCTGGCGCACCGCAAGAGCTCGCTGGCGTGGGCCGGCGCCGAGGACGAGTTCGGCTGCGCGGCCGCCGACCTGCGCGCGCGCCTGCCGGCCGCCAGCACGCCGCGCGACCGGCACAGCTACGCGCACCCCGCCAGGTGAGCGGCGCGCCTCCGTCCCGTCCGATCCTCCCGTCTCCCGTCTCTGAACGCTATGCAACGTGTCTGTCGACGCTGTGATGAGCTCGACTCGGTGTGGTTCGCAAAGGTTACGATTCCTAATGCGTCCGCATTCCGATGAGAGACAGTCCGATGATTATTAACGTTTGTGGCTTGTGCATGGTGGTGGTGAAGGTTTTCAAATGCAATAGTTAGCTGATGTTCCGATGTACCAACTACAAGTTTCACATAATGCCTTTATCGATTCCTAAAAAATGCTAATCTGATACAAGCACGTTGGGTTCTGTACCGCAGCCTGACCGCAGTCGGAGAATGGAGTCATATTAATTAGAAAACAGAATCCTAACGAATAACGATAATCTAAAGGCTTATATATGGATATAAAAGTATGAGAATATACCTCTGAACTTGGAAATGGAGCATTGAATTTTTCAGCTGGCTGGATCCTTGGATTACCTACTTTTCTTTTGCATTTCCTATCTGACATGCATTTATTATTTTTTCTTTGCGAACCTATTACTAACATTACTCATGACTGTTTCTCGCCGTCGTCGAGACGATGCCTCCGCTACACTAACTTCGGGTGGTCTGTCCTATCCTCGTGATCTGGTGAAGGGCCGGCATTATTATCAAATAGATCATAAGTTATTTAGTTGATAAGTATGGCTTGTGTGACGTGAGTGATCCAGAAGTGTTAAAATTGTGTATTAAAGTCTAAGCGAAGATCTTTTTTTCGTGATTTTTATGCAAGCTGGTGTATTGTGTAAAACAAAATATATTGTTCCTTTTGGTAAAACTTTATATTTAAGGTTTATAATGTTGATAAGTCACAATTTTAGTCTAATGTACATTTCAAATCATTTGTTTGATCTAAACAATTATGCGCGGATGACTTCGTGGCGTCCGTTTCCGGCTATAAATAGTTACTGGACTGTCTACTCTAATGTCGATCTGTAGCGAATGATACCACAGATCCACGCGAACCGGCAACGGGGGATCGGGTCTTACATCCGGGCGGAGCGTGGCATCCCAAAAAAAATAATTTAACCGCCTTCGGATGTGTGATGAATATTCGGCGACAACAGTTTGTAGCGTCGATCAGCAAGTGTATACTAAATCTCAGGAGATGTAAGTGTAAAGCGGCTTGTCTCAGACGCTCGGCGGCGGCGGCGGCGGCGGCGGCGGGGGAGGCGGGTGCGGGTGCGGGGGCGGGCGCGGAGTGCGGCGTGTGCGGCGCGCGCGGGGGCTCGCTGCCGCGGCGGCCCAGCTCCGCGCTGTGCGTGCACGTAACCCGCGACACACGGACCCACAGCCTATACGCTTTGCACCCGACTACAGTACCATTCATTATATCTGCATCTCTCTTGGAAATAGCCCGTGAACCCGTTAACCAGTATACTATTTTGAAAATTTCATAGCTTCAGGACCTTATTTTGAGGGAACAAGGTTTAAATTATAGTGGCAATATGGTTACCATTTTACATTACCAGTTAAAGGGTTAAACCCTCATAGCGGAATTCCTAAAATTAGTTTAAATGTTGTAGGGGTGAAAGCGATCCGTTCCCCCGCATGTCCGGTGATGATGACGAGGCTACTCCAAACCATCATCGTATATCAGTTAGAAAAAAAAAATTAAATGCAGTGTTATTATTGACTTAATCGATGATTCATATATATATATATAGATATGCGTGATTCAGAGCACAGTGGGGTGTCGCAGGGGTCATCGTGGGTGAAAAAGAGTATAATTTAACTCTGTGATTGAATCTGCACTACAGTAGTATGTTAAATAAGTATAATAAAGAACGTGACCATAATATAAAACCGTAACTACATTTATGACAATAAAACCTATGATATTTCTCTACTGTTTGTAAGGTTACAGCCTGTCTGTTATTTTTATTAGACATAGCATGTTACCTATGTAGATTGAATGTGTACGTTTTGTAATTTATTGTCATAGTAGGTATAATCTGAAAATATAAAATGACTTGTGTAGCTGGGCAACAATGTAAACGAATTGGCAATTGCAAGTTATGGGATGGACTTCTTTACTCATTTATTATATTTACATACTTACAATGTATGCAGGTATTATACATGGGTACGTTTAATAGCGAGGCTTACTTTTTGAATCTTAAGTGTTTTACCAAAAAAAAAACGAGTTATTTTATGGTAGGTAATGACACAAAAAAAAACTAATAAACAAATCAAAATATAAATCCCAATACGATTCAAAAATTTTACAAATAACACGATATTGAATCGAAAAATATACCTTTTGAATCATTAAATAAGTTTAAAAGACAATTTCGTATTCGTTCTTGTGTTGTAGGTATGTCACCTATGCATGCACACACACTGCCATTGTTTGTTAATGTCTAAACCGACAAACAATCATATTTTAATGGTTACGGCTATGAAGGTTCCATTTTTCTGATCGCATAATTCCTCTACTCCTGGGTCCGAGTGGCGCGCACCGATTAGATGTCGTTTCGTGTCGTGTCGATGTTACATCAGCTGTATTACATATTTATTTGTACATTATCTTTGCATAAAATCACAGAGTTTCATCAATGACTACCCAAACTTTATATACCTAATACAAACACATGCAATTTGTACTAAACAAAACATAACAAAACAAGACGGTTTTAACATTTTGATTATACTCTGTGGTTGGTGTAGTATTTTGACAGCAGGTCTCTATTTAAATAAGACAATATTTAACGACCATTCCCATTAAAAAAACCTTTGTGGTTATAAATACGATAACCGGATGATGCTCGTTTTAAATAAATAGTGACCTAAGTATACCTTAATTGTTCGCTTTTGTTGTTTCAATAAAATGTGTTGGAATTGGAAGACATGTATTTTTTTTTTATTTCAGGCCTTTTTGTGTTTAAAGTGTTTTGTTTGTTTATTTCGTATTATTATTACAAAATGATTACGTATTTTATTAGTTGTAAGCTATTTTTATTATGTAGAATAAACGCTTAAATTTTATCATGTAATGTAATTTTGTAAGAAAAAGAAACAATTGTTGTGCATGTTTCTTTATATACCTATTTATATAACTGAGTTGCGGCGAATGGAATGCTTTCATAATATTACAAATGCATGGTATTCATTGAAATGGTGGCTTGGAAGGCATGATTGCATCCTACATTATATATAAGCGATAATAACTGTAATACATTTAATATATTGTGTTTATATTGTTTGGATTTAGCTTTACGCTTTACTGGCTAGTGGCAAGCCGTCGTCTGCCATATGACTGATCCACACCAACATTATTTTACACATACAAAATTATGTAACATACGTGTATTATATTATATTGTATATGGAGATCAAATTGGTGTTTTCCGTGAAAATGTGTGTTGTTGTGGTGGAAGTGGGTCGTTTTGTTTCGCGTGTGAGTTTTTTGTCGTTGTGAGACATTTTGTGAGATTATGTTGTGGTGTATTGTCGAAGATTTCGTCTTATTACGTGGTCTTAAGTGATGGTTGAAAGCCTGTTTTTAAAACGTGTATTTTTTCGGTTTATTAAGAATATTTGAAGTGTGATAACTCATATCTTTAGTTTTCACATCTGGAAGGAAATTCCTTGATTTCGTCGATAAAATTTTATTCTTGAATCTCCATAACTCACAAGATGATTAATTCTCGTGTATAAAATAAACGCGTTGCAAATGCCAACGTTCCAGTATTTGTAAGTATGTGTGTAATTGTTACGGGCATTTTTACAATGATAAATTTTTTTACTTTCTATTATTTCAACATTAGCTAAATTGAAATAATTAACCCGCTACTCTTACAAATATTGGAACCGATCATTTTTATGTCATGTGATTTAAAGCCTTTGTACATCAGTTGCATATCCACATGCGAAATGTATCAATTACATTATCAGGACGAATGCGCTACGTGTACCTACCTACAATACATGTCCAATATAAAATAATACCTACGTGCAAAATAAGGTTTATATTGGATCGTTTGGAATAAATAAGAGGAGTTACGACGTGGCTTTAACAAAAAAAATCATTTGGCCTACATTACCCTGGCTATTTTAGTTACTATTCTTTGTTCCATTAAATTTCTATGCATACATTTCGCCTTGTGGATACGTAACTGACATGTCTCGGCATCGGCTTTCATACGAGCCGGCAGTAACGTGCATGGTGTGGCAGGAACCCGTCGTCGGGGTCGCTGACGGCGTCGGCGTCGGAGGGCGGGTCGCTGGAGCGCGCCCGCGCCGCGCGCCGCCGCACGCCCGCGCCGCCGCCGCCGCCCGCGCCGCCCGCCGCGCCCGCCGCGCCCGCCGACGACGCGCAGGTAACACCAATTACTCTATGATCTTCATTTTTTTACATCGTTAGGGACAGTGACAATCACTACGTAGTATAAAGCAAAGTCGCTTCCCGCGTCTGTCTGTCCCTATGTATGTTTAAATCTTTATAACTACACAACGGATTTGAAGCGGTTTTTTAATAGATAAAAGGATTTAAAAGGAAGCTTTTTTCTATGTAGGTATTATATACTCGAAGCGAAGCGAAGGCGGGTCACTAGTAAATATACATATTATTCAATCTTTACCAGCGAGCCCTCGGTAAAGAACCCATGTAATAAATAAATGTCTGGAACATTTCCACACGGTCACCTGACCCCAAACTAAGCAGATACTGATAAGATCTATAAATACAAACACAAACTTAAATACATAATCACACTCAGACACGGAACAAACACCGATGCTCATCACACAAATATTTGTCCTGAGTGAGAATCGAGCCACGACTCAGAATCGCCAACCAGGGTCAGTAAATACTGTTTCACCGATCCAGTTAATCATCAAAAGTAGGTGCTCTGCACTCGGCTATTTTTTAAAAATCGGATGTTACGAGCCTTCTTTATAACTTCTGACTTATATTAACAATCATTAGTCCAAATGATAAAACAAATATTGTGTAGGTACTTCGAGTATACTGTTCCATACAATAAACAAGATGCAGCTTTTGAATTGGACTGTGATGTGTATTTTATTCCCTCATGCTGACTTATCCTATCGTATTCCTTACTAAATTGACCACTCAATTTTGAGACATAATTACTTAGCTTAAGGTCCAAAATTAATTATAGAGTTGACATGTTACGTTTCCAGCACATGGTGTCGTGTCGCGTGGAGAACACGCGCGTGAACCCCGACTCGCTGATCGACGAGCTGCTGGCCGCCACCGACCTCAAGCACGCCGTCGACGACTCCGCTGAGAGTGAGTTTGAAGTTTGTCTGTTTATACATGTGTGAAACATGTTACATTATTGATGCCATCGGTTTTAACTCTCTTTGTTATGCAATTAAGCATAGAGTACTGAACCGATTTAAATGAAATTTGGTGCAAACATAGTCCAGAGTCTGAGAAAGGACTATTTTTTAACTGACTGCGCTATAAGGAAGTAATGTTTTACCTGTTAAACGTCTCTACCCGGACGGTGTAGCGGGCGGAAAGCTAGTGTTGTTTTAAAAATTTTCTTTGGTTATCGAAATAAATTCTGCAAATTTTTTATTGATTGATGAAACTCTTTTTTTAGTTTTTCCAAACCAAATCCAAACTTAATCTCAAGGTATGGCGTCTTACCGGCTAAGGCATATATGTTAACCCTTAATCGCTCACAGCATATAGAATTTTTTTCATTGGTTATCGCCGGTATTACAACTAGATAAGGTTCAAAATCTAATTTGAAATATTAGTCCAATGTCTTATTAAGGGTTAATGTAAGTATTTATATTTATTTATTTTAATTTTATTTATGTGTCGCGTGCAGCGTCCGGCCTGCAGCTGTTCATCACGCGCGACGGCACGGCGGAGCTGGGCTCGCGGCAGCGCGCGCAGCAGCGACGCGACTACCAGCGCGTCGTGCTGCAGCCGCACGACCACAGGTACCGCTGAGCCTCCGCCCTCCCCCTCACGTGTGGACCCTCCCCGCTACCAGCGCGTCGTGCTGCAGCCGCACGACCACAGGTACCGCTGAGCCTCCGCCCTCCCCCTCACGTGTGGACCCTCCCCGCTACCAGCGCGTCGTGCTGCAGCCGCACGACCACAGGTACCGCTGAGCCTCCGCCCTCCCCCTCACGTGTGAACCCTCCCCGCTACCAGCGCGTCGTGCTGCAGCCGCACGACCACAGGTACCGCTGAGCCTCCGCCCTCCCCCTCACGTGTGGACCCTCCCCGCTACCAGCGCGTCGTGCTGCAGCCGCACGACCACAGGTACCGCTGAGCCTCCGCCCTCCCCTCACGTGTGGACCCTCCCCGCTACCAGCGCGTCGTGCTGCAGCCGCACGACCACAGGTACCGCTGAGCCTCCGCCCTCCCCCTCACGTGTGGACCCTCCCCGCTACCAGCGCGTCGTGCTGCAGCCGCACGACCACAGGTACCGCTGAGCCTCCGCCCTCCCCCTCACGTGTGGACCCTCCCCGCTACCAGCGCGTCGTGCTGCAGCCGCACGACCACAGGTACCGCTGAGCCTCCGCCCTCCCCCTCACGTGTGAACCCTCCCCGCTACCAGCGCGTCGTGCTGCAGCCGCACGACCACAGGTACCGCTGAGCCTCCGCCCTCCCCCTCACGTGTGAACCCTCCCCGCTACCAGCGCGTCGTGCTGCAGCCGCACGACCACAGGTACCGCTGAGCCTCCGCCCTCCCCCTCACGTGTGAACCCTCCCCGCTACCAGCGCGTCGTGCTGCAGCCGCACGACCACAGGTACCGCTGAGCCTCCGCCCTCCCCCTCACGTGTGAACCCTCCCCGCTACCAGCGCGTCGTGCTGCAGCCGCACGACCACAGGTACCGCTGAGCCTCCGCCCTCCCCCTCACGTGTGAACCCTGGGCTCCAACTAGCGTCTACATGTCAGGCTTTCCAGCGGGCTTTAACTTTGCGGTGTAACTCACTCCGAAATTAAATTAAATTAAAAAAAAAACCGCTTACAAAAATAGGACACTATTGTACCGTAATTGCCTGAGGTCCGTGTTCGAGCTACTGCAAAAATATAGACACAGAAGCAAACTTTGATGAATAACATTTTCAAATAACCTGGCGCACTTCCAGAAATGTATCTTGGATATTGTAGTTTTCCCCATCAACAGCAAAATTATAATGGTGAATCCATGAAGTTACTTGGCGTATATGTTTCCAGGAGCGCTCAACGCTTCCTTCAATATAAATACTTGATTGCAGGTAGCCAACGGCGTGAGAGTAGGTCGCCGCGAGGAGCGCCGGCGGCGGCGGCGGCGGCGGCGTGTCCATAGGGGAGTCGCTCCGGCGGTCAGTATTAGCCGAGATTCGCGGCGGAAGTCTCTCGCGCCGCGGGACGACGAAACAATGCATATTTATTGTTTTTTATTAATATAAATTATGCCATAAATTGTTTTACAATTTGTAACTTAATAATGTTGATTATTATTATTATTCTATAGCAATTCTGTAAGGAAGGTTGTGCTCGTGCAATCTGAACGGTTTTGTATGATTTACAATGTTTTTATTTTTAATGTAAGTAGGAGAACTTTTCAATTGTAATAAGGACCTACACGACGACTGAATGTTCCTATATTTTGCGTAGCGTCTGTGCTTCCTCCACGGAGCGGCGCTGAGGCCGCTGGTCCGCAGCTCCTGTCTCTGGTACGCGTCACCCCAACTGTCCTGATAGTTAAGCCTGCATCTATATCTATCTGTCGCACGAGGCAGCTCGTATCTTTTCCATTTTCCTAGCGAAGTCCTAGAACTAGTATCATTTGTGAACCTTATGTCCCTAGGAATATGCTCTGAACTTGACTGACAGCAAGATATAAGGGTGTGCATATTTATGAAACTACTTAATGTCGGAGATTCCTGGTTCCTAGCAGTAGTTAGCCGCCGGCCTCCCGCGCCAGTCTCCGTTCTCCTTCGTAGCACTAGTGGGACTGCCTTCCGTTTCCGTTAGAGGAGTAATCGTATCACAATGAAGTGCTCACATACTGGTGCTAAGAGCCTGCAGCAGGCGACGAGTGGCGAGAGGCGTTAGTCGAGGGCGAAGGCTCTCGATGTTTATATATTTAGATAACAGATACTTCCTGAATCCCTCCATATATTTTCTGTCGAGATTTATGTACTATAGTTCCGCGTGGTGCCAAAGAGGCGAAGCGGGCGGGACTCACTACTCCCACGCGCCGTGTGAAGGAATCTTCCATATTGCGTAGTTATATTAAAGTTAAATAGAGATAGTGATCCTGTTTCTTCCACCTAAGGAATAATTATACCTAACTATTAGTAAAGTACAGGTGGTAATGGTATTTCCCTATGAAAATAAATTGAAAGTGATGGAAATAGTGAGTTCCCCCGGCGACGCCCCCGGGGTGGAGGAAACGCTTCGAAGTGTAGGTATTCATTAGTGGAGATAATCTAAGTCATTCCTTTGCGTTTGGTAGCTCGGGCGCGCCGCGCGGCGCCGCCCGCCTCCGCCTACTTGAGTTATATCTCGCATTCACCAACGAGATATTAAAAATATGTGTAAATGGAAATCTTTGCATTTTCATTATTTTATAATCTGACTTTGTAAATAAAAATATATGAAACGTGCCTAATTTACGATTATAAATTATTATTAGATGTTTTTTGAGTGACTATCAAAGTCTAATTTGAATATCGTTGTAAATATGTGTGTACCTAATTGGCGATTTTATTCATATTATTAAATAATGTTTTTAAAGAAATACCAGAAAGATTTTATCGATCTCTTATGGTCAGATATAGAATCAGAAATGTTACTGATTTATGTTTTATTAAGCAAAATAGTAAAATGTGTTACGCTTTTGGACCATTGCCCGTAATACTATCTAGTATAACCATAGACAAAAATTTCAAAATTGTATCTACCGAAGACAATAATTGTTTACTATATGTGTGGTGAACTGCCAGAATAATATGTAATATTCAAAGATCTATGACTCTATTTATTTTATTTATAAACTGTAGAAAGCGATAGAATCACGGGCAACGGAAAAATTAAAACTACTCAGTTTATCTGGTTATCGTGACTACATAATGAAGAAGACTTGTTAATAGCAATGGTACAAGCCTGGCTGTGGCGAGGGCGGGCGGCGGCCGCGGGCCGCGGGGCGGTGTTATTGTATCATATGTGTATGTATACAGCCTGTACAGTATTTGAATAAAGGACGTGTTTAGAACTATCTTTTCGTTTTATTTCTTTGATATACCTACCTCATGAATTCTTAGGAAACAACATAACACTTGTTATAATAAGAACCTACTCGGTGACTTGATTTCTTGTAGAATTAAATGGAAAGTACCAGATTTCAATGGAGCAACGCTATCCTACAAGAAGTTGGTCACTTATGGTCACCAAATCAGGGTTATTCCACTAATCCTAATTGGAATTCCCCATCAATGGGGAAAAGTGAACTTTTTGTTTACTAATCCTCTTATCGGCTCTTGACTTACGCCATTGATGCATCTGATGGGGATTAGTGAAAAAATAAAGTTCACAAATCCCTATTGTCCCAGAAATATAATAAAAGAAGAACCGAACCTAAATAATGAAGCCCTTATTTGATCAGATCGCCTTTATTTGTTACTAAATTAAATCTTAGCCCTACGCATACAGTACAACAATGCATTCTGAGTGTTGTTGTGGCTACCACGCTACTGTAGTGAATCAGGCATGTTTGCGGAGGCTCACACTGATGGGTTCCATGCCATCCTACGCAAGAGAGCCGCTTCGATGCAAAAACGTGTACGTGGAAGTTCCAACAGCATTATGTGCGTTGTCGCTGGACAAATAGACAATCCTTTCATTAAGCACTGGGTTCGGCTGCACATATTATAGGTTATACATAGGTAAGGTAGGTTAAAAAAAAGTTAAATTTTGAACGCTGACTGAAATGTAAAATTTTTGCTCTATGTACTAAGAATGTCTGAAATAAACGTTTATTATTATTTACACTCATCACTGCAATCACATTGCTTTTCACTTTATAAATTAAATTCGTCTTAACTTTTATTCATATTTCATTTACAAGACATCCATCACACACATCACAAAAACGAATAGGTACCTATATAATACTGATATTATTGTTAAGAATTAAAAACCCGGGATTAAAAAATTATTAAAAACAAAAAAAATAACTCAAGTCGCTAAAAAAACTGTTGCTAAGATAATAAGGTAGGTAGTAGGTACCTAATACATAGGTAACTTGTTATTTTATTCATAATTGTAATTGTAAATCTATGTTTTATTGACATATTATATAATTGTAAAAAACTGTGATGTAGGTATATACGAGTTTGTCTTGTAGATAAAATTAGAATAATTCTAATTAAATTTCGAATGTGAATATCAATGTGATTTTAGTGATAAGCTAAGATTTAATTTAGTAACAAATATAGATACAAGGGTGTGCATATTTATGAAATTACTTAATGTCGGAGATTCCTGGTTCCCCTTTTCCTTCCCCCGTCATATTTCCTTGCTACTCGTGGGAACGCAATGACCTTGTTAAAACAATGCACAAGGTAGAATGGCGGCGACGTGGTTCACAACCCGTCACGTCACGTTTCCCACAGAGGTGAAAAGTGGATCGCTGGAAGTGATCTCTGCCTACCGCTTTGGGAAAAAGGCGTGATTTTATGTATGTATGTATGTACAAATATAGACGACCTGATCAAATAAAGGCTTCATTAATTTAGGTTCGGTTCTTCTTTTATTTCATTTCTGAGACAATGGGGATTTGTGAACTTTATTTTTCCACTAATCCCCATCAGGGGCATCAATGGGGATTAGTTAACAAAAAGTTCACTTTTCCCCATTGATGGGGAATTCCAATGGGGATTAGTGGAATAACCCGTGTGATAATCATCGAAAATCGGCCCGACTATTGGTCCTATAAGAAGTCACAGGGCAACCTTAATAGCAAACACCAATGCAAAAATGTTATAAAAACGTTTAGGTAAACATTTATGTTCTTGCAAAACTTTAACTGAAAAATAATATTATGTGGGATAATCTGGGATTTCTATGAGTAAAAAATAAAACAGTTGGATAATAGAGAATGTCGTTTAATGAGTAAATGCCAATAGGCTGGTGCAATAACACTCGATCGAGCTACGTGGACGGCACCGGCGCGCGCGCGGCTCACGCCTTACGCTACGTGCTATATGTGGAATGCATTCATGTATCGTTGCTGCAAACGTGCCAGGTTTCTATTGCTTATTGTGACTTAACATTGATTTAGATATTACAACTGCAGAAATGGTAGGCGCATACAAGAGTATATTTACATTAGGTATAAAATTGATCAAATACCTCCTTATTAGCAGTTCAGGATCAGTACTAGTTTATAAACGTTGTTATTAAGTACATACGGAATTCCATTACTTTACTATGTATATTTGTACAACTGAGGAAAATTTCATTAAAGATGAACTACAAATTGATTGTACAAAAAGAACATTAGATAAAACGTAAATAAATGCATATAAAACGTTTACATAAGAAAACAATACATTAATAGGTCGTTCGTCCAACTCGAACATAATAATATCACAATCATAAACTCTGTCACTTAACAAATAGAACAATTGATTGGAGATAGCTAATAACGTCAAAGACTTGGGAATGTATAAGTACTCGGGTTGAGCAGCGAACTTTAAGTACAACACTTTATAGATAGATAATAATAATACTTTTGGTTACGCGGGTAAATATGTTCTACGCACGAATATCCTTTATCGACTTAATCTACTCTACTATAATTTACTGTACAGATACATGTACTTATGAGCTAGGTATAGTTGCTTTCGTGAGCTAGTGATAATAATAAATTGTATAGAACTCTCAATATACAGACTTTTGTTTAAGGCACGGGCGGCTCGCCGCCGCCTGCGCGCCGTCGCCTCCGGCCCGCACACAGCCTGCTTTCCTTTAGCTTCATTCAGATATTATTCAGTTATAAAAGTTACTGCGTTTATCTTTAACAAAATTACTAGATATCGATACAGCTAGGCGTAAAGTAGACTGTGTGCGGGCGCGGGGCGGGGCGCCGGCGTCCGCGGACGAGGGGCGCCTTCACTACATTGTAATTTAGAATCTTGCACGCTTTTTCGTTTCCTTACGACTAACTTATGCTAGGCGCGGGCCACGACGTCGGCTGTACCTACTTGATCTATCACAGAGCAATATATAAGGGCCGAGAGACGCGTTAAATCATCACGATACCACTATAATTTTATTTTAGAAATTTTGTTAATAGGAAGATAATAGCAATTTAAAATATATCATCTCTCTTGTTTTGTATGACACTTTTAATTTTGATTTTTAAGTAACATCAATTATTAAAAAAATTACACATTGATTCTGAATTTTCACAAGTGACCCTCCGTCCCTCCTATTATCCCGGGCATATCAGGGTAAATGCGACAGGCACAATATAGTCTATTTTGCCAGTCGACCACATTATGTGGATCTCACTACCGCTTACCACCATCAGGTGGAGTGAGGTTATCTTGTTAGCCAATTATAAAAAAAATGAGCTCTGGTATGTAACGACAACGCGTAAGTTCGAATACGATGTTTTACAGCTTCCGCCGGGCCCGCGGCCGCGCGCCGGACGCGCCTCGCCGGTCTGCACAGGCGCGGCGCCGCCCGCGCGCGGCTACCTTACTACTACACTCGTCCCCGTATTAACCCGATATACTAGCTACTCGACATTGTCGCTTCAGTCCTAGATTACATGTGAGCCATTATGAAAATAATGTTCATAATTATCGATCTCATCATTAACCTAAAAAGTATGATTCTGAAAGATATAATTGCATCTCTACATGAAATGTGAGTTTCTTATTTGATAAAATCCGATTACTATATCAATATATGTACAATGAGAGGTTCACGAACATTATTTTCTCAACGACTTGATACAGAGGCATCGCGCCGAGGACACAGTAAATTTACTGCCACTGCTCTGGTTCTCATTGATGAAAATGAACACACATGATGGTATCAAAGCAATTGCTCACACGATTCGTATTTGCACCGACGCAGACTTATACATCACTAGATACAAATATTTTTGGGCTGCTGCAAAAGTCAAAAATTGACTTTTAGAAGTTAATTGAGATAACTTTGTATCTGTTACATTTAGATTATTTACAATGCCACAGGCCCAACCTCATTGTGTAAGTCATCGTGTGATTCCATGTTTGGTTGTAAACAAGCAGTTTCTAGTAATTACATGTGAGTAGTATAGTGAGCTTCATTGCTCTATATACCCGGACTGAAACGTGTATACATTTAATATTGTATATTATGGATACTAACTAACAACGATATCGAGTCCACACTGCTTCTTAACACAGGTAATTACTATATTTGTCCTGTATTACGAAAATCGTACATTTTTAAATTTCATCGTCACTTAAACACAAGATGCTCGTAAATACTATATTAATCAATAGATAAAATAATTTATTTGATATAAGTACATGGGTAAGTAGAAAGTGTCTTATTCTAAGAGTTTAATTCCATTATTGCAAGTCAATAATATTAATGATGCGAGAGTACATCTCGCAACCCTATACGGTCAGAATATAAAATTTGTCTAACGGCTTACATCTAAGTGTTAACTTAAATCACACATGCACTCACTGTCAAATATAAAAATCACGCATCACACACACACGTCGCACACACGACCTCGTGTATTCGCTTCTCCATTTTGTGTGCGAGCGGGGGCGAATAACGAGGACGTTACTAAAAATTCGTTCTAAAAATGTGTAGATATTATGTTAAAAATGGAATCGTCACATTGGAATGTTTAAGTTTTCGTTTCAAAGACGATCATCATAACAGTTTATGATTCACAAAATCGAGGTATGATCGTATATTTTATCGAGGACGGTCGGGATTTTACAATAAATACTATCATCAATCGCCCTCGGGCGGTAATGGAGCACTTTAAGTGACGGTCAACGGCGTCGGTGTGACGCTTATCACTTTCTATTCCACCACACCTTCGGCTCAAACGGAGCACATAATCAGTCGACCAGTTAAAGGAGGCGCCTCAATAGCTTTCACCCGGGGCGCCGAGTACGTTTGAACCGGTCCAGCATGCCGGCAGGCAGCGGGTTCGGGGGCTGCGGAGGTTCCAGCGGACACGCTAGATGAGCCTCTCCTCGGGCGGCGGCTTGAGCGCGTGCGTGACCATCTCGGCGCGCGGGTTGCAGTACTCCTGTCCGGAGGGCGAGTAGGTCCCGCGCGTGGCGCGCTTGCGGCGGGCCTGCGCCGCGAGGGCCGCTAGTGCTCCCCCCGCCAGCGCCACGCCCACCAGCGCGCACGCCACGCCCACCAGCACCGGCGTGCGCGCGCCGCCGCCCGACGCCGACGCCGACACCGCCTAAGGACACGGGCCTGAAGTTAGACTGGACCACACACCACTACGCTTCGATTGGTTTCAAATTACCTGCTATCAAAAGGTTTAGAAAAAAAATATTCTATCTGATTTGCCTGTAGCGTCCACATTGGCAGTTAGTGTCACAGAATGATGCTATTTCATAAAATGAACAGGTAATCCTATTAAGGTGAGGCCCCATTTAGACCTCAATAGCTGTTGGTTAGTGTAAAGGTTCGTACGTCCTGACACGATCCCCGGTAGGACGAATGTTAAATCCCCGGTCAACGGCGTTACCTGGTGCGAGCAGTTGTGTCCGCCCCAGCCGTCGACGCAGCGGCAGGCGTAGGCCACGACGCCGGTGCAGCGCTGCTCGCAGACGCCGCCGTGCAGGCAGGGCCCGGTGCCGTTGGCCGCGTCGTCGGCGCACGGGTCGCGCAGCGCGCAGTTGTTGCCGCAGAAGCCCGGCGAGCAGAGACACCTGGAAACGCACACGACATATTGAATGTATGAATAAGTTTAAATTTTCTTTGTAGTTTCTGTTTTTAATTTGGTTTAGTATTAATTTTTGCTTGTAGTTTGTGTTTTATTTTTTATTTGGTTTAGTTTTAATTTTGTTTGTATTTTCTGTTTTTTTTTTTAATTTACTATTTGTTTTTTTAATTTCCGATATTGTATGTATGTGTGTCTCTTGATACAAATAAACTATTATTCTATTCTATTCTAATATTAATTATATATCTTCTTAATTACATGAAAGGCTGAATAAATAAAGATATAAGACGAACTACACAAACCCTTAAAAAAGAATTAGATCCCGCTCTATAAATAAATAACCGCGGCTGTTGAAGCGAGGTACTAGAATCCACTTTTCCAGTCTGTGGCAGACCTGAGCGTAATGTTTGTAAAGCAGCAGCTAGTATTGTGTCCGTGGTACTCACGTGTAGCTGCCCTCGCGGTTAACGCACTCGCCGGGCCCGCAGCTCACGCCGCCGGCCGCGCACTCGTCCAGGTCCACCTCGCAGTGCGCGCCCGTCCAGCCTGAGGGACACAAGGAGACCATTAGTGCATCATATACAACACTTTTCCCCCGCTTTTCGCACATGTCCTTCTGTTTCTGCGCTCCTATTGGTCGCAGCGTGATGTTATATAACCTTCCTCGATAAATGGTATATCCAACAACAACAAAAAGATTTTTCCAATTCGAACCAGTACTTCCTGAGATTAGCGCGTTCAAACAAACAAACTCTTCAGCTTAGTAATGTAATATAGTATAGAAGTAAAGATATAGATTATAGCTGGTTTTATAGTGTGGCTTTTAGGGGTAAGAGCCATCCGCTCCTCCATAAGTCCGTGACAATGACAAGGCCTTAAGCCATCATCGTAATCAGTTTGGAAAAAGAAAACAAAATATAAAGGTGGCACGAATTATTGGTGCGGATTGCTCCGTACGGACCAATACGTAACTTCGAGCATTTAAGGCTGGTTTTTGTGTCACATTGACAGTCTCTACAGAACATGTCCCGCGCGTAGGTGATCCGCTCCATACATGTTAGTTGGTACGAAACATCGACAGTAAGTGCCATAATGAAACCAGCCATAGATATGGTTTACACTGGTCAGAACACCACCAATTTATGAGGGTTAACTTTAGCGACATTTAGCAAGATATCCTATTAGGACTTTCGTATGCTTACAAGATGTACGATGACTACCAACGAAATGATCGGTTGTATTTTCTATTTTGTTAAAAAACCCAGTAGGCGGTACCTAGTAAATCAAAACCGCTATTATTTTTAAAGAATTAGTTCATCATCATCGTCACTGATGTGTGTTTGGTGCATTGTGTGTTCTAACTACAAAGTCTTTGAATATAGAGACGAAACATATTTATAATTTTCAATATACTGTTATAAAGACTGTTCAAATAAAGTTTCAGATTGATTACTCCGTGATTGTTATAGATAACCATAACTTACTTACACTTCAAAGATATCGATACTGATTAATTACGAAGTATTAAAATTTCATACATCATTACCGGAAAATAATTAGAACTTTATCATTTTATTTGAATTAAGATTTTAAGGTGGTTTACCTTTGATGCGACGTCAATGGTACTTGGTAATGAAAACTAAACGTATTGTCATGGGTGAAAATTACGTACCTAATCTATACTTTGGTGCTCACATAATGTAAAAAAGCAATGAGAATGAGAATAAAATCCGTACCGAGCACGATGATTGCCAAAAAGAGTGCTTCCCTCGCCATCGTATCACCATGATCAGACACCACTACACTGCGAGCCTTCACACTGCACTGTTGCGTCTCTCAGCACATTGCATCACTCACACGAATCAAAACATCCCTAGGAATAGACGTCATAGTTTTGGAAAACATTGGAGCATTTTGACTATTCAATTAACTGTTATACAAAAGCGAAAATAGTGTCAATAACTATGCAACTTCTCCTACGCTTCTGTGATAAGAGTTGCAGGGAACATTACACTTCTTCACTGGGTTCGCACACACCGATTTAATCAAAAGTCACTGTGACACTGTGTTTCAAACACTTCGAACTATTTTTCCAATCTCGATACGCAAACATGTGTTAATCAAGTCAAGAATATTGACAGAAGACACGATAACTCCGAGAGACGTCGGCGAAGATTCCCTACGCCAGTAACCTCGATACTGCCGGCCACTGATTCACAAACTGCGCCCGTCAGCTGACGTCAGCTAACGTTAATCATTGTCCTTTTCCCGAGGTGACACACCGCTACTATTGTACATACGTAATGTGTAGTAAACACTGTATGTTGGGCGATAAACACTATGATTTCATTTAGTTTACAATTATGTTAATGAAATGATTTAACAGGGCCGTAATGTAGGATAGTTTATTGTTTAGGCGAGCACTACTGATTTTATAAACAACGATTGTATATTGATGATGTTTCCCAACGCTTCCATCACTTCACAGCGACTGTAGTTACAGGGTAACTGACTGACGAAATCGTTATTTATTGAACAGTGGCAAGCAGAACGTATAATACATTAAACAACTAAATAAAAAGTACTACTATTCAGGTAGAAGTCTGTAAGCTTTGCCCCACTTCCTATCGGTATCTTTCTGGTGGCGATCGGAAGTGTACTGGTCGGAAGACGGATCGGTTTTTGCGCGCACTTGGTTTTTGTACACTGCTAAGGTCGCGGTCTGATTTCGTTCCGATTTTCCTTAATTACCGATTGATAGGAATTAAGTGTTAATAAGAGACCTTTCATGTCCGTTGTGCATTAATAATTAGGATCGATTAAATGAAACTTGAAAATAATGTTTATTTCTTTAAAAATGTTTTAAAATTGTTTTTTTTTGTAATACCAAGGAAATAACGTATTTTTTTTAAGCTGCACAGATTTAATATTATGAAGAAGAAATGTAGGAAAAACAGATAAAATAATAAATCTGATTAGTCATTTTTTTAATGTTTCGAATCTAAGGCACAGTTTGAGAAGTAGGGTGCGTGTTATCAGCGATACGGGCGTATCGTGCGATAACGATAAGGTTGCGCGCGCATCGATAGCGAAAGCGAGCGGCCCGAGCGAGTATGATACATATGGTACTTTATGAGTAAACAATTATATTCAGATAGTTTTTTTAGACGTTAGAAAAGGTGACTTTTTTTTTGTTTAACCTTGTAACTAAATTTTTAGATAATTTTGTTGGTACTTCAAGTGAAACGAAATTGCACGTTTTTTATGTCAATTTTTTTTTGTTCTTGCTAATTCATTGACAAAAAAGGCCTAACTTTAAATCAAAACTTAATATCAATCTTTAAGCTCTTTTTTTATAATAGGCTAACAAAATGACCTCACTCCACCTGATGGTATCCGATAGTGAGATCCGCATATAAGGTCGACAGGTACAATAGACCATATTGAGCCTGTCGCATTAACCCTGAGCCTGGTTTTAGTGTAGTACTGACCATCGGCGGGGATCGCTCCGGACGGACCCATATGTAACTTCAAGGAACGTTTAAGGTTTCATTTCCTGTGGCACTGACTATCGTTGCGGAACAAATCCGCGCATATGTGATCCGCTCCATACAAAATATTGGTCGGTACCGACGGTCAGTGTTAAAATTAAATCATCCTGAAGGCCTGCTTAAATGCCGTTTCACGCCCCGCCTGAAGTGCCCGGGATCATAGCTCGTTCTAACTGGATAATACGTGTAAAAGTGTAGACATGTATGCATTACCGGTGCCGGTGCAGTCGCAGGCGTACCCGCCGCGGCGCTGCAGGCAGCGGCCCCCGTGCAGGCACGCGCCCGCGCCGCGCTCCGCGCACTCGTCGCGCTCGCGCCCGCACAGCCGCCCGCTGAAGCCCTCCAGGCACACGCACATAGCCGTCTGAGGGGAAACGTGCACGTTCAGCTATTAGAAAAAGTGTCGATGGTCGAGTGGTTGAGGTCGTCGCTTGGAATGCGACAGGTCGCCAATTCAAACCCCACCACTGTGTTTTTCAAATTTGAAATTCATATGTACTATTATCCGACACTTTAACGGTGATGGAAAACATCGTGAGGAAACCTGCAAGAAATTCTCAGGTTGTGTAGTCAACTACCGCACTTGGCCAGCGTGGTTGACTAAGATCTTATCGCCCTAGTTTATTGTAGGAGCACGTCACTGTAAGCGTGCTAGCCGCGAAACAAACGTGCGGATGAAATTGTCACGCTAATCGACTAAGGCAGCTCAACTGCTGCTGCGGCGCCATGTGTTAACGGGCTACCGCAAATCACATCCCGCCGCAATATAAAGTTAAGTAAGGAATCAGGACATGATTATGTTCCACACAATAACTGTCTACATCTAGTTGACCCCAGGCGTTACCTTAGCCTCCTTGACGCAGGTCCCGTGCAGGCAGGGCTCGATGTCGCAGAAGGCGCTCTCGCAGTGCACGCCCTCGAAGCCCTCGAAACACTTGCAGGTGTAGTTGTTGCCCGTCGGGGGATCTGTCAACACAATTGTATTATTAGCACACATTTGCTATTAAAAGAATAAGAAAGGACCTGAAACTATTCAGACAGGTGGCGATGGCGGTCAATATCGCGTATGGATTAATAAGATTATCTTCATCAGTCGGCCTTGCACGCGCAGCTGTAGGAGGCATAGGTCCCGTGTGTCCCCTCACCTGGCGGCACGTCGAGGCACAGCCCCTGGTCCGGGGCGCAGGGCGCGTGCGCGCAGGTGCGGGAGCGCGGCGTGGTGCACGCGCAGCTGTAGGAGGCATAGGTCCCGTGTGTCCCCTCACCTGGCGGCACGTCGAGGCACAGCCCCTGGTCCGGGGCTGTGGGCGCGTGCGCGCAGGTGCGGGAGCGCGGCGTGGTGCACGCGCAGCTGTAGGAGGCATAGGTCCCGTGTGTCCCCTCACCTGGCGGCACGTCGAGGCACAGCCCCTGGTCCGGGGCTGTGGGCGCGTGCGCGCAGGTGCGGGAGCGCGGCGTGGTGCACGCGCAGCTGTAGGAGGCATAGGTCCCGTGTGTCCCCTCACCTGGCGGCACGTCGAGGCACAGCCCCTGGTCCGGGGCGCAGGGCGCGTGCGCGCAGGTGCGGGAGCGCGGCGTGGTGCACGCGCAGCTGTAGGAGGCATAGGTCCCGTGTGTCCCCTCACCTGGCGGCACGTCGTCGAGGCACAGCCCCTGGTCCGGGGCTGTGGGCGCGTGCGCGCAGGTGCGGGAGCGCGGCGTGGTGCACGCGCAGCTGTAGGAGGCATAGGTCCCGTGTGTCCCCTCACCTGGCGGCACGTCGAGGCACAGCCCCTGGTCCGGGGCGCAGGGCGCGTGCGCGCAGGTGCGGGAGCGCGGCGTGGTGCACGCGCAGCTGTAGGAGGCATAGGTCCCGTGTGTCCCCTCACCTGGCGGCACGTCGAGGCACAGCCCCTGGTCCGGGGCTGTGGGCGCGTGCGCGCAGGTGCGGGAGCGCGGCGTGGTGCACGCGCAGCTGTAGGAGGCATAGGTCCCGTGTGTCCCCTCACCTGGCGGCACGTCGAGGCACAGCCCCTGGTCCGGGGCGCAGGGCGCGTGCGCGCAGGTGCGGGAGCGCGGCGTGGTGCACGCGCAGCTGGTAGGAGGCATAGGTCCCGTGTGTCCCCTCACCTGGCGGCACGTCGAGGCACAGCCCCTGGTCCGGGGCGCAGGGCGCGTGCGCGCAGGTGCGGGAGCGCGGCGTGGTGCACGCGCAGCTGTAGGAGGCATAGGTCCCGTGTGTCCCCTCACCTGGCGGCACGTCGAGGCACAGCCCCTGGTCCGGGGCTGTGGGCGCGTGCGCGCAGGTGCGGGAGCGCGGCGTGGTGCACGCGCAGCTGTAGGAGGCATAGGTCCCGTGTGTCCCCTCACCTGGCGGCACGTCGAGGCACAGCCCCTGGTCCGGGGCGCAGGGCGCGTGCGCGCAGGTGCGGGAGCGCGGCGTGGTGCACGCGCAGCTGTAGGAGGCATAGGTCCCGTGTGTCCCCTCACCTGGCGGCACGTCGAGGCACAGCCCCTGGTCCGGGGCGCAGGGCGCGTGCGCGCAGGTGCGGGAGCGCGGCGTGGTGCACGCGCAGCTGTAGGAGGCATAGGTCCCGTGTGTCCCCTCACCTGGCGGCATCGGTGCCGAGGCACAGCCCCTGGTCCGGGGCTGTGGGCGCGTGCGCGCAGGTGCGGGAGCGCGGCGTGGTGCACGCGCAGCTGTAGGAGGCATAGGTCCCGTGTGTCCCCTCACCTGGCGGCACGTCGAGGCACAGCCCCTGGTCCGGGGCTGTGGGCGCGTGCGCGCAGGTGCGGGAGCGCGGCGTGGTGCACGCGCAGCTGTAGGAGGCATAGGTCCCGTGTGTCCCCTCACCTGGCGGCACGTCGAGGCACAGCCCCTGGTCCGGGGCGCAGGGCGCGTGCGCGCAGGTGCGGGAGCGCGGCGTGGTGCACGCGCAGCTGTAGGAGGCATAGGTCCCGTGTGTCCCCTCACCTGGCGGCACGTCGAGGCACAGCCCCTGGTCCGGGGCGCAGGGCGCGTGCGCGCAGGTGCGGGAGCGCGGCGTGGTGCACGCGCAGCTGTAGGAGGCATAGGTCCCGTGTGTCCCCTCACCTGGCGGCACGTCGAGGCACAGCCCCTGGTCCGGGGCGCAGGGCGCGTGCGCGCAGGTGCGGGAGCGCGGCGTGGTGCACGCGCAGCTGTAGGAGGCATAGGTCCCGTGTGTCCCCTCACCTGGCGGCACGTCGAGGCACAGCCCCTGGTCCGGGGCGCAGGGCGCGTGCGCGCAGGTGCGGGAGCGCGGCGTGGTGCACGCGCAGCTGTAGGAGGCATAGGTCCCGTGTGTCCCCTCACCTGGCGGCACGTCGAGGCACAGCCCCTGGTCCGGGGCGCAGGGCGCGTGCGCGCAGGTGCGGGAGCGCGGCGTGGTGCAGCGTGCGCCGCGCCACTCGGCGGCGCAGGCGCAGGTGAAGGCGCCGGGCCCGTCCGTGCACGTGCCGCCGTGCGCGCACGGGGACGACAGGCACTCGTCGATGTCGTGCTCGCACCTGATACGAAATAATTATTTAATCAAGTCGATTCACACAGCCTAAAGACCGCTAAATTGTCAGCCGCCGGCGCTCACCGGCTGCTGGCAGCTGGCTGTGAGACAGATACAAGCAATGAATACCTATTATTTGACAGGTAAATAATAAAACATAACACGAATATTACATTCAATACAAATATCAAAGTATTCCAAGTTAGTAGTAAAAAAAACCGTATTTATTGCCTAATAGGGGTGTAGACTATTTTTTGGAAATATTTTTTTTTACAGATGTGCCTTTATTATACCTAAAAAAATAAATACAAAATAAATACAACATTACTTAATTTAAAAAACCATATTTTAAATTTCGTTTTACAACTTCCTGTTAAAAAGCTTAAATTCCAACATGGCGTCGCTATGACGGCACGATCCTCCAAACAACAACATTCCTTCAAAGTAAACAGATGCAGTTGACCATATATTTTATGCGTTTAATAATAAAAACTGTACAGAGATGGATCCCAAGTTCTACAAGTATTGTGCAGTGCCTTTGTGTCACAATACTACAATCAAAACACCACAAAAACTGTTTGTGCACGTCCCAAAACAAAAAGCAATACGAAAACAATGAACCGACTCCATAATGAATTGCACCGTGTTTTTGGGACAAATGTTCACTTAATTTCATGTTTTTCCAGGTTTTAAACTTAAAGTTCGCTTCGGTTTGTTTACATCAAAATGTCACTGTCACAGTGTTTTCGATATCGTTACGTCACACGCTGTTTGCGATCACGTGATATTAAGGATTAAATATTTAATTTTCATTTATTAAAATATAAAAGATAATAAACTTAATAATAATAAAAATGTAATTTTCGATAATTCCATGATATAAACTCTCAGAAAAACAACAATTTGTATTATATTTCGTTTACTGTCTACACCCCTATTTTGCCAATTCAATTTAAATACTATACAAATATTTGAGTATTTAGCTATTGATTACACTTACATATCTCCGTCGAAGCCCTCGGGGCAGAGGCAGGTGTAGGCGGCGACGCCGTCTTTACACGTGGCGCCGTTCTGGCACTGGTGCTCCGCGCACTCGTCTATGTCGATCTGATACAAAAATAAAATGTTAACGTTTTTGACATCATTTGGAGTATTTTAAATCAAAATTATAGTCTTATCTATACTTTAAATTTTCACATTCAACTACGCTGAATGGATTTCATGACATTGAGATTTTATATTGGAAAAGATACCTATACACACGTGTGCTGTAGATATAAGAAATGTATTCCTTAGCTTATAAAAATAAAATGGTATTCTTGCATGCTTTAATTACACAATAAATCGGGAAGTCTAACGCAAATTTGCACAAGTTGAGAATTGAAATTTGGTACTTTTTAAAGAACTTGTACAAGTGAACAACTTGCGCAATTATTTTCCACCACACGATACAGTATACTTTCGCAAGTGTGGCTGCCATTACACATGAACGGGGGTTTGTTTTAAGATCGAAGCGGCAACAGTTCCATGTTGGGTACCTGGCAGTAGTCCCCCTTGTAGCCGGGCGGGCAGGCGCAGGCGAAGGAGTTGCGCAGGTCGGCGCAGCGGCCGCCGCGCGCGCAGTCCTGCTCCAGGCACAGGATGCAGCCCACGCCCTGCGACGCGCCCCACGCCGTGCCCGACCTGAGGACACACAAACACTGTCAATACCCCTGCCCTCAGTCAAACCTTGCATTGACTAACATATTGATATTTTTTGGTTATGGACCTTCTGAAGAACATAATTAACGCGCGGGACAAAAAAATATTGTAAATGATGTCTAACATTATCTAGGTATTATTTTTGCAAACACAACACAATATTTGAAATAAAACTATTTGTGCAAACACTACAGATTTGAAATTAAACTAATTCTACGGATTAAACTCGCGTGTATTGTTATTCTACTTAAATGGTCTTGCCCGTGACCACGAGCGCTGTAAAGAGCTCGAAACGTCGGGTCTAGAGACCCGAATAATATGTTTAGAATAACAATACCCGCGAGTTTAATCCGTAAAATTAGTTTTATTTCAAATAATGTCGGATGATAAATGTTTAGAGGAAAAAGTGCATATAAGTGCCGCATAAAAGCGTAGAAATACTGAGCTCGATCCATAGTTTGGGCGTAATTTGGACGAGTTATTAGCTGACAAACTGCTGCTTCTCTGCCCCGTGCCCATGCAGCCCACAGCCCACAGCCCAAGTACTCACAGCAGCGCGTAGTGCGGCTGCGCGGCGAGCAACGCGGCGGCGGCGCCCACGAACAGCTGCTCCTCCGTGAAGAACGGCAGCAGCAGCGAGCCCACGTGCACCGCGCCCATGCAGCCCTGCGATGCGAATATTAACAATTCATCAACAATAGCAAAAAATGCTTCGATGGCCCAGTGGTTAAGTGAGAGAGAGGTCGCCAGTTCAAACCCCGTCACGTACCACTGTGTTTTTGAAATTTTTAATTTATATGTACGATTATTCGACGGTTTAACGGTGAGGGAAAACATCGTAAGAAAACCTGGCTCCCCTATGAAAAAATTCTCAGGTTGTGTAGTCAACCCACGATCCAGAAATTCTCAAGTTGTGTGGCACTAGGTCAGCGTGTTTGACTAAGGTCTTATCGCCCTAGTTTAGGGTATACCTGTGCTCCGGCAGTGGGGACGTATGACGCTGATGATGAAGAATATCCAGATATTATATTATTTGGCACTGACACGCTAAAAGTTTACAGATCTTAGTTGACATACCTTGAAGTACAAGCCTACAGAGTTCTCAGCGGCCAAGTCTTCGCCTTCGGAGTACTCCCACACCGCGGCGTCGGTTACATTGTCCATCTGTTGAGCAACCGTTAAAAACGTAATGCAAACAAATAAAAAATCCAGTCTTAAATAATGAAAAAAAATTGAACCATTTTAGATATATGTTTGTTGCTAGGAAAGGCTTCAGTGTCCGGCCCCCTTATCGAAAACCATTTTTGTCTTTTTCTTAACGTAGGCGAATAACAGTGATAGAACATCGAATCCGTACGTCAGGAAGATGTTGTAAACGGAGCGGCTAGATAAGTGTGTGTCTAAAAGGTGTGTGCGTACATGGTCTATCTGAGACTGCCTCGTTGATCTATTGGTAGCATGTGCTGCGTTAGAATCGAGTAGTAACCGGTTTGAGTCCGGGCAAAATTTGTGTGAGTTTTTCTGTTAAGAAATTACTCAGCCCGGAGTCAGGAAGTCGGCGGACGCACGCCCGTGCCTCGGAAAGCACGTTAAGCCGGTGGTCCTGCGCCCGATCTCTCATCAGTCGTGTCGGATTGCCGTCTGAACTATGAGGGTAAGGAAACAGAGAGTGCACTTGAGTGCAGTATAAATGTCCTGCGCATTTGGCTGTTGTGAACAGTGCGTTTGTACCTGTGGCGGGGGCGCGGGCGTGCCGGGCGGCGGGCGCGGCCCCACGCCGCCCAGGTGTATGTCCCCGTGCAGCAGCAGCTGCTGCCACGCCGCCGCGTCGATGGGCGCCTTCAGCCCCGGCTCCTCCACTCCGTCCGCGTCCACGAACACGCCTACGAGGAACGGAACACTTAGTAACTGAATAGGGACCGGTCAATAGCTACTTCCTGCCCGACGTTTCGTCCGAGTTACACCAATCGTGGTCGCGAGCAAACTGGGTTCACTATTTTGCAAAGTTGATTTATTTCGAGGGAATAAGGTACAATATCGGAAATTATAGTAAAAACAAATATGGTTTAAAAAAAACAGAAAATACAAACAGAATGGTTAAACTAAACCAAATAAATAAAAACAGAAACTACAAAAAAATGCGAGATCTAAACCAGATTAAAAACAGAAACTACCAAATGTGTTTTTAAACTTAGTCTAAATTCAAATGCCCACATTCGACGCTTTACGGTGAAGGAAAACATGCGTGAGCGAATACCAGCACTTCCTGCCCGAGATTTCGTCAACGAGTGCGTGATGCCATGTCAGAGGCCTACGCGAGCAAACCGAGTTTACTATTTTGCAAATTTCATTTATTTCGAGGGAATAAGGTTTAAATTATGGTAGCAATATGGTTTCCATCACCATTTGAAGGGTTAAGCTGTCTTTTCAAGTTCAAAACTCATCATATTATAATCACCTGTGATAGTATCCTGTGCAACACTAAACCTAACAGTAGTCCAGTGATGCGGGCGCGCGGTGCGCATGCGCGCCAGCGCCGGCAGCCGCGCGCCGCCCACGCGCCACGCCGCGCCCACCGCGCCGCCGAACACCGACACCGAGAACCAGGACCGGGAGTCCGCCTCTGATGCTCCAGCGTCGGGTGTGGAACCCTCCGCGCTCGACTCGGGGATCGATTCCGCGTGGAATAGCGTGCCGCCCACTTTCGTCCTGCAATGATGTTGAGAATCTTACGATGCTGTCAAACATATCTATTCGCCTGTATAGGGTATGACACTGGCATGGATTAGTAACTGACTAAGGCCTTATCGCCCTAGTTTAGGGTAGGCCCATACCCCAGCAGTGGAGACGTTTATGGGCTGATGATGATGATGGATGAGTAGAGAAAATAGATGTAGTGGCGTCACTGTAGCTATTCTTCACGTCTCACATTTTTAGGTCAGAGAAAACCGGACTATAGTCTTACATGGAGGTTTGATCATCTTCCTTTTTGTAGGGATCACTTATCATACCTACAAATTTACCACCGTTCATTTAACAACTTATACCTATATTTACCTGTAGGTGATGGTGAGCGTCTCCGGCGGGCGCAGCTGGTCGTCGGCGTGGCTGAGCGCAAGGGACAGCGCGGCGCGCGGCTCGCGGAGGCGGTAGGAAAGCGTCGTATTCGCGCCGTCGAACGTCGCGTTCGACACGCACTCGTATCTGGGGACACGATCAAACATGAGCATATCATATACACTGATAACTTATGCTTAAAATATATTAACGCAACTAAAAAGTTAGTATTTTCTCATTATGACGAAATTCTTAGCTTTAATCTGCACACGCGCAGCCGCCCTGCGGACTTGAGTCATAAGGGACCGTGTCAATTTTACCCCAAAAGAAGTGAGACTACATGTTAATGTTTTAATACAGAAAACATATTGAAACATTATTAGTTGACTCGTGATCATTGCGCTTGCAATAGTGCCGAAATATCAGGAATTCATTGAAACAAAAGAATATGGTATTGTGGAACATTTTCAGTTTTCTAACATTATTGGGAACTTGCTAAATAAATAAATAACTACACCACTTCTAGCAACAGGGACAAGCTTAACTCACCCATTGTCCAGGTTCCGGCAGTGCGAGTTGAGCGGGCAGCCCTGCAGCTGGCAGAACTCGACCTCGGCGCACTGCTTGCCCTTGTACCCGCGCGGGCAGGCGCACACGTGTCGTTCACTCTAGCACTGAGTCACAAACTCACCCATTATCCAGGTTCCGGCAGTGCGAGTTCAGCGGGCAGCCCTGCAGCTGGCAGAACTCGACCTCGGCGCACTGCTTGCCCTTGTACCCGCGCGGGCAGGCGCACACGTGTCGTTCACTCTAGCACTGAGTCACAAACTCACCCATTGTCCAGGTTCCGGCAGTGCGAGTTCAGCGGGCAGCCCTGCAGCTGGCAGAACTCGACCTCGGCGCACTGCTTGCCCTTGTACCCGCGCGGGCAGGCGCACACGTGTCGTTCACTCTAGCACTGAGTCACAAACTCACCCATTGTCCAGGTTCCGGCAGTGCGAGTTCAGCGGGCAGCCCTGCAGCTGGCAGAACTCGACCTCGGCGCACTGCTTGCCCTTGTACCCGCGCGGGCAGGCGCACACGTGTCGTTCACTCTAGCACTGAGTCACAAACTCACCCATTGTCCAGGTTCCGGCAGTGCGAGTTCAGCGGGCAGCCCTGCAGCTGGCAGAACTCGACCTCGGCGCACTGCTTGCCCTTGTACCCGCGCGGGCAGGCGCACACGTGTCGTTCACTCTAGCACTGAGTCACAAACTCACCCATTGTCCAGGTTCCGGCAGTGCGAGTTCAGCGGGCAGCCCTGCAGCTGGCAGAACTCGACCTCGGCGCACTGCTTGCCCTTGTACCCGCGCGGGCAGGCGCACACGTGTCGTTCACTCTAGCACTGAGTCACAAACTCACCCATTGTCCAGGTTCCGGCAGTGCGAGTTCAGCGGGCAGCCCTGCAGCTGGCAGAACTCGACCTCGGCGCACTGCTTGCCCTTGTACCCGCGCGGGCAGGCGCACACGTGTCGTTCACTCTAGCACTGAGTCACAAACTCACCCATTGTCCAGGTTCCGGCAGTGCGAGTTCAGCGGGCAGCCCTGCAGCTGGCAGAACTCGACCTCGGCGCACTGCTTGCCCTTGTACCCGCGCGGGCAGGCGCACACGTGTCGTTCACTCTAGCACTGAGTCACAAACTCACCCATTGTCCAGGTTCCGGCAGTGCGAGTTCAGCGGGCAGCCCTGCAGCTGGCAGAACTCGACCTCGGCGCACTGCTTGCCCTTGTACCCGCGCGGGCAGGCGCACACGTGTCGTTCACTCTAGCACTGAGTCACAAACTCACCCATTGTCCAGGTTCCGGCAGTGCGAGTTCAGCGGGCAGCCCTGCAGCTGGCAGAACTCGACCTCGGCGCACTGCTTGCCCTTGTACCCGCGCGGGCAGGCGCACACGTGTCGTTCACTCTAGCACTGAGTCACAAACTCACCCATTGTCCAGGTTCCGGCAGTGCGGGTTCAGCGGGCAGCCCTGCAGCTGGCAGAACTCGACCTCGGCGCACTGCTTGCCCTTGTACCCGCGCGGGCAGGCGCACACGTGTCGTTCACTCTAGCACTGAGTCACAAACTCACCCATTGTCCAGGTTCCGGCAGTGCGAGTTCAGCGGGCAGCCCTGCAGCTGGCAGAACTCGACCTCGGCGCACTGCTTGCCCTTGTACCCGCGCGGGCAGGCGCACACGTAGTCGTTCCACGTGTTGCTGCAGGAGGCGTTGTGCAGGCACGGGCGCGACGCGCACGCGTCGTCCGACACGGCGCCCGGCAGCACGCCGCCCGGGTCCAGCCACACGTCGCCGAACGGCGGCGGCAGGGTGAGACCGGGGACTTGGAGCGGGAAGAATTCTACTATTGTTACGTTTACGCCGTTCGACACCTGGTGGGATAAAATGAAGGTATTCAAATATTGCAATTTAGTATGATTTTCTTCTATACATCTGTAGTTTACAAGTCAGACAGATCAGTGAACCTTACTTTAGTGACAACAGTTTTGGGGCAAATTTTAATTAATGTTATTCAATAATGGTTTGATTTCGAGAAAAGTAGTTCACTGGTCTTAATAAAACAACAGTGGGATACTTAAAATGTATACACTAGCGGCCGCCCGCGACTTTGTCCGCGTATTAATGGGTTTTAGTAGCAATGATGTATTAAAATAGCCTACATGCCTTGTAAAATTTGTTATTTATTAGTGAAAGTTCCATCAACGTTCTCCCATACTATCTTTCACCCCAATGACAGCTATTGGGGTGGAATTTTAAAAAAAATAGCGCTGGTGTCTCTCCCTGGAGTGCCAGCTACCTCATGCAAAACAGCTTGTTTTACTTTCAATTTTATCACTGACTGTAAGTGAACTGATCAGGTAAGATTCTTAACAGTTTTATCTTTTGAGATAAATCTGATTTTTCGTAACTCGCGTGCATTGTTATACTAAACATATTATTTAGAGATCCAACGTTAGTTTTATCTTTACGAAGTACTCATCTCACCTGCACATCCTGTATAACGCCCTTGAAGTACGCAGCATCATCGTAAACCTGCGGCTCGGTGACGGCGGTAGCGGTAGCGGCAGCGGCGGCGGTGGGCGCGGGCGCGTCGGGCGCGGGCTCGGGCGGCGGCGGCCCGCCCAGGTACAGCACCGACGCGTCCAGTTGTTTAGCCGCCGATATCGACTTGCGGAAGTACTCGGTGCCGTTTAGCTTCACTTGGACGAGGGTCGCGTTGCGGACCACCTGTGTAAGAAATTGACGTTTACCACATCACTACATAGTATAAAATAAAGTCGCTTACCGCTTCTGTCTGTCCCTATACTTAAATCTTTTAAACTACACAACGGATTTTTAGCGATTTATTTAAATAGATAGAGGGGATTTAAGAAAGTTTTTAGTATTGTCTATTTTTTGCGCGAACACTACACATTTTGGAGGACGGTTTTTATGTATAATATACCCGAAGCAAAGCGAGGGCGGGTCGCTAGTATTTTATAAAGGACTAACAAATGAGAAGCATGACAAATACATTTAGTGTATCAACCGGAAAAGTCTATTACCCGACTCTACAACTCTATTAACAAACATAAAAATATGACTTAAGTTCCATAGATGATTTTTACAAATGCGTTAATGATGACGAGGCTACTCCAAGCTATCATCTCATATCAGTTAGGAAACGATGATTTTTATAGACTATGTCATATTATGACCGAAGTACATGGCATTCTGCGGAGGAGGCCTATACCCTGCAGTGGGATATTATAAAAGGCTGATAATGATGTCTTATTCGGTTACGACAATTTCTTTAGTTCTATATAGTGTCGAGCTTCTTTAGTTGACCGTTAATACACATCATAGTCACCTCGATAAGATGCAGATGTCCGTTGTCGAGGCGCGTGCCGCCGACGGTGTAGTTCTCCGAGGTCTGGTTGAAGCGCAGGTGCACGAGCAGCTCGCCGCCCGACAGGGACGCGCTCACTTGCGTCTCCTCCTGGCCCTCCCTGCAAACCATTAGGTATGTAATTTAGTACTTGGACAAGATCATGAGGGGGGAGGAGTCGGATAATGAGATGCATTTTGACTGACATTGTTGTTACCAAATCTGCCATCGTATCATACCCCTTTGGTAAAAGGCGTGATGGTATGTATGTATGTATGATGATGATGTTACCTGGGCAGCGAGCCGAGGTAGAAGATCTGTCCGGTGGGCTTGCGCGTGCGCACGAACATGGAGATGTCGAGCGCCGCCGCCCACAGTATGTATGTATGATGATGATGTTACCTGGGCAGCGAGCCGAGGTAGAAGATCTGTCCGGTGGGCTTGCGCGTGCGCACGAACATGGAGATGTCGAGCGCCGCCGCCCACAGTATGTATGTATGATGATGATGTTACCTGGGCAGCGAGCCGAGGTAGAAGATCTGTCCGGTGGGCTTGCGCGTGCGCACGAACATGGAGATGTCGAGCGCCGCCGCCCACAGTATGTATGTATGATGATGATGTTACCTGGGCAGCGAGCCGAGGTAGAAGATCTGTCCGGTGGGCTTGCGCGTGCGCACGAACATGGAGATGTCGAGCGCCGCCGCCCACAGTATGTATGTATGATGATGATGTTACCTGGGCAGCGAGCCGAGGTAGAAGATCTGTCCGGTGGGCTTGCGCGTGCGCACGAACATGGAGATGTCGAGCGCCGCCGCCCACGGTATGTATGTATGATGATGATGTTACCTGGGCAGCGAGCCGAGGTAGAAGATCTGTCCGGTGGGCTTGCGCGTGCGCACGAACATGGAGATGTCGAGCGCCGCCGCCCACAGTATGTATGTATGATGATGTTACCTGGGCAGCGAGCCGAGGTAGAAGATCTGTCCGGTGGGCTTGCGCGTGCGCACGAACATGGAGATGTCGAGCGCCGCCGCCCACAGTATGTATGTATGATGATGATGTTACCTGGGCAGCGAGCCGAGGTAGAAGATCTGTCCGGTGGGCTTGCGCGTGCGCACGAACATGGAGATGTCGAGCGCCGCCGCCCACAGTATGTATGTATGATGATGATGTTACCTGGGCAGCGAGCCGAGGTAGAAGATCTGTCCGGTGGGCTTGCGCGTGCGCACGAACATGGAGATGTCGAGCGCCGCCGCCCACAGTATGTATGTATGATGATGATGTTACCTGGGCAGCGAGCCGAGGTAGAAGATCTGTCCGGTGGGCTTGCGCGTGCGCACGAACATGGAGATGTCGAGCGCCGCCGCCCACAGTATGTATGTATGATGATGATGTTACCTGGGCAGCGAGCCGAGGTAGAAGATCTGTCCGGTGGGCTTGCGCGTGCGCACGAACATGGAGATGTCGAGCGCCGCGTGCACCGCGCGACGCGCCGCCGGCGACACCGAGACCACGACCACGGAGCGCGGCTTGGCCGCCTCCTGCCCGAACGTCGCCGCCGTGTAGTCTGCACGGATGATACATTAATAAATATCTTATAACATCAAACACATCGTTCTGCATCCGGGCCGTAATTAGGGCGGAGCCGGCCCAGACACGAGGCTGAACCCTGGAGGGGCGCAGAAATAGTCAGACCAGTATCTAGTTTTATTTATCGAGGGCCCAGATTTGAATGCTCGCACCGGGCGCACAAAAGGCTACGACACTGATCTGAATCCAAGATAATTGGCTTAACTTGTGATGCGAAACAATAGTGTGATACACACATGGGAAACACTGAACAAATGCCAATGTTCATCACACAAATGTTTGTGGGGATTGAACTCGAATCTCCTCATCAAATATGTTACCCACCCCGTCAACCCCGAGTCATACATTTCTGAAGTCCACCGCATTACTCACTGTACTGGCAGGTGTCGCCGAGGTGCGGGCGCGGGCAGGCGCAGCGGAAGCCGGTCCACAGGTCCTCGCAGGCGCCGCCGGAGCGGCACGGGCTGGGCGCGCACTGCGGGCGGCGCGGGCAGCGCGCGGACACGCCGTGCAGCGCGCGCGCCGCGCCCTCCGCCAGCGCGCCGCCCGCCGCCGCGCCGCCCCACGCCTCCGGGGGGTCCTCCGACGAGCCCGACGCCTCGGTTGTGCTCTCCGCGCTAGTGCTGTTCGTGTCGTCCGGCAGCACCTAGCGCAAACGAATCATCAGCCCCGACTTATTGATACCTGTAGCGCTACCATGAGTTTAGCTATCGAAAACTTACGTACGTTAAAAACCTATCGAATTGTTTTTTTTTTTCATACTACCGTTTTTAGTTCTTAGCGTTACCGCTAGAGACGCTTTAAATTTTTTCATTAGCTTTTTACATAGGCGATATCGAGTCTGTCGCTTTTGAACTCATGGTAGTGCTACTGACGTCCAAGTGCATGAAAAGCGCAACGAGCACGGTACGCCTTACATGATTCATCAGTGTGGTAAGGCCCCTACCGAGTTTTGGAGGTTTGGTATTTCTGTTGATTGCTTTTGGAATTTATCGGTTGTCGCTACGACACACTTAAATCATCCCCAATCGAATTTGAAAACCAAATTTCGGTTTCAAATAACCTTACAATGCACATGGTTACAGAAACGTGACAATGACGTTTTATTGTTTATGTAATAGTATATTCATTCGATGTTGTTGCTATTGTTACCAGATTGATACATTTATTGGTTGTGTCCACAAGTTTTGTTTGCTTGTAAGTGTTTTTCGCTATTTTAGGACTTTTTAGGCTAATGTTGTTCATATTATGTCGCGGTATATTTTTTTTTTGGCAAAATCTAAATAAATAAACAAAACAATAAAATTGTATAAACGTCTATTGTATGGGGACCCCCCTTAATATTTCATTTTTTTAAATTTTGTATTTGTTATACCGGAAACGGAAATACATCATTTGTGAAAATTTCAGCTTTTTAGCTATCACGGTTTTTGAGATACAGCTTGAAAACAAACACGAAACGATGGACGAAAGTCCCGTTTTTACCTTTTAGGTACAGAACCCTAACAAAAGCCAATCGGATGCACTCACCCACTGCCCATTAACAACGACATCCTGGAAGCAGCCGACAAAGAAGTTGGGTCCGTGCGTGAGCGGCGCGTACGACGAGCCGGCGGTGCCGAGCCGCGTGGACGGGAACGAGGTCACCGACGAGTTGCTGGCCTCGTTCTGGCTGATCGGGTAGATCGTCTGCTCCTCGTTCGCCGCGAGGACTAGATGCGACGAGTTTATCGTCACGAACACCTGTGGGTAACGAGGTTTGACAGTTTTCACTAACTACTCGACTTTGCGATTGGGTTAGATTACTTTGGTTGGTGCGAAGAGTTTATAGTTACGAACACCTGACTGATTAAGAATAAGAATTAGTTTATTGCGCACTTTTCCATTTCAGATAATTTAGAATACGAAAAGGAAAACAATATAAGCAAATGGAAGTAGCTCTGCTTATGGTGACATGAGGTTTATAAAAACTATTCGACTTAGCGATTGGTTTAGGTTAAACTGGTCTGGTAAGCAGGTCGATTGATGCAGCGATTTTAGTGAAAAATAAATACACCCACATATAACAACATTGATAAAATTGTCTATCACAGATTTAAAATTTGAAAAAAATTCATGTCCCCGCCTGAACGGACTGACCGGACTTGAACCACCGGACCTTTCGATATCGCGTCGGCTGCTCTAAAGAAAATTTTTAAAGATTCTCCGTTAGAAGATTACCTAATAGAAACCTAAAAGCAATAGTAGCTAAGGTATCTAAGATAAGGTAAAAAACAAAAATTATTCCTAATTAAAAAAAAATACAAAATACTACAAAAGCCATCAGTTCCAATCAACAAAAAACCCTTACCTTCTGCCAATCACTATCATTGAGATTCGATCCGATAAACACGCCCTCCCACTTGTTGAGCAAACTCGAGTGCAAGTTGAGTCTTCCATTCGACAGTTCCAAGAAGAAGTACGTCAGTCCTCTGCCCATAGCCAGCAGACCGCTGCCCAGGGTCGTCTTGAACCGGAAGGAGATGTCGTAACCTTCCTCGCGGGATGTGTTCACTTCCGCGTAACTGCTTTTCTCGAGCGACATCGTTGTTATCTGTAGATTGCAAACACTTGGTCAGCTTCAGATCTTCAGTAGTACTCCGAATATGGTCTGTCTTTAAATTATAATCACTGAGAAATTACAGTGTAAGTGCCATAAATGAAATTAAAAAAAAAGACAAGAATTTCGAGTGTATTTGATACTGTACTATTTGTTGCGCTCGCCCGGTGTATGTTAAATCTAAACGGTTGGATAGTAAGATATAAAATATTTTTGCAGGCTATTAATGTAGTGAGTGCGGGATCAACATAAAAATCTATCTATCTGGTTGAATAAGGCTAGATGAGCCCCCTGATACCTTCTCGCAGGTGCGGCCGTAGTAGCCGGGCGCGCAGGAGCAGTTGAACAGGTGCTGCGTCTCGCCGCGCAGCCACGGCAGGCACGTGCCGGTGTTGCGGCACGGCTGGCCGCGGCAGCCCGTCAGCACCACGCTGCAGTTGCGCCCGCCCCAGCCCGCCGCGCACGAGCAGTAGTACGTCGCGCGCCCGTCGTAGCAGCGCCCGTGCGCGCACGGACGGTATCTGGACATTTTTTAAATAATTAAAATAGTGAGAATATTGAAATTACTGAACATCTTGAAAATTATGAAAATCTTGAAATTTATGAAAATCTTGAAAATTATGAAAATCTTGAAATTTATGAAAATCTTGAAAATTATGATAATATTGAAAATTCGTAGAATCTTGAAATTTATGAAAATCTTAGAAATTTTAAAAATCGTGAAAATATTGAAAATAATGAAATTAATTTACAAAATAAAGCAGGTTGTAAATATAACCATGGTAGAAGCATGTAACTAGCCCACCGACCTCTGACACTCGTCGATCTCGATCTCGCAGTGCGCGCCCTCGTAGCCGGGCGCGCAGTCGCACGCGTAGCCGCCCACGCCGTCCACGCACTTGCCGTGGCCGCACGGCGACGACGCGCACTCGTCCACGTTCACCTCGCAGCGCGCGCCCATCGTGCCCGCCACGCACACGCACTCGAACCTGCGTATCACATGATTATATGTTACATTTTCATCATCATTCTCCTGCCCTTGTCCCACACTAAGTGGGGTCGGCGCAACATGTATATTTCTTCCACTCGGGCCTGTCATTCGTCATCTCTGCGTGTACTCCTTTCACTCCCATATCATCTCTCACGCAATCCATCCATGTCTTCTTCGGCCTTCCTCTACTATTACGTCCATTGACATTCATACTCATCGCTCTTCTAGTCACATGGCTTTCTTCCCTCCTCATAACATGCCCGTACCAAGCTAACCTTGCACTTCTCACCTTTTCTAAAATTGGTGCAACTTTCAGACTTCCCCTTATATATTCATTCCTAATCCTGTCCAACCTTGTAACTCCACACATCCATCTCAACATACGCATCTCATTTGCATGCATCTTCCTCTCTTATATGTTACATTTTATTATACTTTTAACTGTCATGGTTACGCACAGAAAACTGAGTATGTCCGGGATATATACCATGTTGTTTTATTTTAATGAGCTCCTGTATTTCGGCACTGTTGGAAGCGCTATGATCACAAGTCAACCTAAAACAACATGGTAAATATTCCGGACGTAATCAGATTTCTAAGGTACTTAAATCCAAAGATAGATAAATAATATTTTTTATAACATACAAAACAATGAAAAATAATAAAAGTTAATGAGCGAGATTTTTTTTACAAAATCTATAAATGCGTGACACGTGTGACGCCATCTATAGATGTTAATCAGCTCTATGACTATGTAGATAGTCAGAGAGCTGATTTTGACTGCCTCGAAGGCATCTTTGGTAGCGCTATCTTTTGCGCCAGGAGCCAGCAGTCTGCAGGCTCCGGTTGCTATAATCTAGTGCAGGGGACACACTGACCCGGCGGCGTCCTCCACGTCGAAGGGCTGGTAGAAGGCGCGCGGCAGCAGCATGTGCGGCTGCGGGCCCACCTCCAGCGGCGGCGCGTCGGCGGCGCGGTACAGGCTCGCGTTGCTCCGCTCTAAGCACACGCCGCCGTACTTGCACGGCTCCGACTCGCACTCGTTGATGTCAACCTCGCAGTTCTTTCCTGGAAATGTTATAAATTTGTTACAAATCTTTCAATGGCTGAAACGTATTCGAAAATGTTTAATATGCAATCGAATGCTACCAAAACCTATAAGGGCCTCTTCAAAAGTCTCGATAGCCCACAAATGGGTGTTAATCGCTTTCTTTCGGTTGATTAAAAGTAATTACAGAGTTACTAAATCTGTCAAATAATCACTTATGTGACATGTCTTGGTGTATGGTACCATCCGACAAGTGGGTAGTATCACCAGTGCTCTAGACTCGTAGGGAACTAATACAGGGCTTTTCAGTACTGGTGTATCCCATGAGTCGTTGAAGTCGAGTTGAGGTCTCGGCAGGAGCCCCCGTGGCGGCAGGGCTGCTAGCTACACTGACCAGTGTATCCGGGATGGCAGGCGCAGTGGTAGTCGTTGAGGTCGTCGAGGCAGGAGCCCCCGTGGCGGCAGGGCTGCTAGCTACACTGACCGGTGTATCCGGGATGGCAGGCGCAGTGGTAGTCGTTGAGGTCGTCGAGGCAGGAGCCCCCGTGGCGGCAGGGCTGCTAGCTACACTGACCGGTGTATCCGGGATGGCAGGCGCAGTGGTAGTCGTTGAGGTCGTCGAGGCAGGAGCCCCCGTGGCGGCAGGGCTGCTAGCTACACTGACCGGTGTATCCGGGATGGCAGGCGCAGTGGTAGTCGTTGAGGTCGTCGAGGCAGGAGCCCCCGTGGCGGCAGGGCTGCGGCGCGCACTCGTCGATGTTGAGCGCGCAGTCGGGCCCCGCGTAGCCGGTGCCGGCGCACGAGCACGTGTACTCGTTCAGCCCGTCCACGCAGCGCCCGCCGTGCTGGCATGGCTGCGACTGAATCACAGAAGCACATTTTATTAGTCACATAACAAAAATGTTTCCTGTATCAAGTCGCAATATAATGCCAGTTACTTCACCAGTAACCGTTAGCCTTAGCGTAGCAACCATCAGTAGTTTGGATCAAGAAAATGTATGATCTTCAAATATTAACAGTCGTTTTTGATCGACAACAATAATATATAGTGAACTAGCTTTCCGCCCGCGACTTCATCCGCGTAGAGATGTTTAACGGGTAAAAAGTAGCCTATAACCTTTCCTAGGCTCTGGACTATATCTGTACCAAAATTCATTTTATCGGCCCAGTACTCTATGCGTGAAAGCGTAACAGATAGACAGATAGACAGACAGACATAGTTACTTTTGGATTTATAATATTAGTAAGGATGTTCCATACAATATCTTAGATCCAACATTCTTAATCCTAAAATAAAAGACTTTTAAATTTTTTTTTAAAAATGCAAACGCATTAATAACCGGTATAGTGAAGTGACCTACAACCGGTATGACGTCACCAGCGTACCTCGCAGTCGTCGATGTCGATCTCGCAGTGCGGCCCGCTGAGCCCGTCCTGGCACACGCACGTGTAGCTGGCCACGCCGTCCACGCACGTGGAGCCGGCCGCGCACGGGTGCGACTCGCACTCGTCGATGTTGATCGAACAGTCCTTGCCTGAGAAAAGAAAACGATTACTAATATTAGCCACGTATGATTGTATTTTCAAGATTTTAAATTCATAAGAACGATCATCTGTCCTTGCCTGAGAAAAAAAAAACGATGACAAATATAAGCCACGTATAAGTGTTAGTCTTTATGGACCACGATTGGTGTAACCCAGTCGAAACGTCGGGCAGTAAGTAGCTATATAATTTGCTACTCCTAATAACGCGTTAGACCCATAAAGACTAATATTTAGTGTAATGGAACGCGAAAGTCTAAAATCTTACGTATAAGTGTGTTTTTAAAATTTTAAATTCAAATGTACGATTATCCGACTTTTTAACTGTGAAGGAAAAACATCGTGAGGAAACTTGCATACATATGAAGAAATTCTAAGGTTGTGTAGTCGACCAATTCGCAATTTTCGCAGTTTGGTCGACTAAGCCTGATCGCCCTAGTTTAGGATAGGCCCGCGCCCTAGCAGTAGGGACGTATGCTGATGATGATGATGATGAAATAAGCTTTTTTTAAATGCCTAAGATGGAACCTTGTCGCCATCACCGGACTTGCAAAGGAACGAATGGCCCCCATCCATAAATAGATACCTAGTCCAATGTGTCTTAAAAATCTTAAAAAGTAAAATACATATTCATACACGATAACTTACCAAACTAACTTTATAAGACGTATGATCTAAAATATCTCCTATATTTTAATTAATTAAGCCATAATAAAATTCTTAGTTAAAATATTTGGCAACCTTAACGAGGAATTCATTTCAGACGACCATACGCAAGATAAATACCTAGTCCTCAACTATTAATACATTACAATTCAAATAGCTATTCAGATTGACTGATTAATGGATTTATCAATTAATGCATTGGACATCACATTCTATAAAAGCAACAGGTATTCTTTATTGATTTTGTAGTTATATCACATTATATTATTACGCAATACATTTTTATAAGTGTCATGGAATTATGCGACAATTCCTGGTATAAATATAGAGATGGGACATAAACATAAAATTATGACGATAGAGATCTAACTTATAAAATACGAGATAACTATCAGGGACAGCGACAAATCAAGAATATTTATATACGTTGTCAGCGCAATAACATAATAAAATATATCAATAAATAATAAATTGATGTACTTTTATGTGGTAGAATTTTATGATAAGTATAAGGAATATAAATTACCTGTATTTACGATTATATTCCCATAATTATTATTACATAATAAACATTATTATATTATTTAGTAACCCGTCGATTCATGTTTAAAATTCATATATTTTTAATTTGTATAAGGTAAGTTGAGCATTATTTCAAGATACGTAAAGAAAACGCAGTGCGTTACATTTGAAGAGTGAAAATACGAAGTAATGCTTATCAGTAGTTTTTGTGTGAAAGAGTAAATAATGTTTATAACACGCGAGTTTAATCCGTATAATTAGTTTTATTTCAAATGTGTAGTGTCAAATAAAAGACAATACTAGAGTAAATAATATGCATAAAAAATGAATGAAATGAATTTATTGGCCTGTGCCCTCATTTAGGGAAAAAATCATACCCTTTCAAGGGTCTGGTGGCCTACAGCGTCCGGTAATAGTCACCAGGGGGCTTAGACAAAGTAACAATATTAAAACGATAACGAAGTTCGAAAAGCATAAAATGTATGGGATTGACATTAGATTGACCACGTGATTTATCGCGCCCTAATGTCAATTCCATACATTTAATTCTTTTCAAATTTTCCAAACTACGGCCCCAGTTGATCCTTACCTTCGTAGCCGAGCACGCAGGTGCAGTTGTAGTTGTTCTCGAGGTTCTTGCAGGTGCCACCGTTCTTGCACGGCGACGACAGGCACTCGTCGATGTCAAGCTCGCAGTTGTCGCCCGTGTACCCTGCGGACAGAGACACGTTAGCGGTGTAAATCATCTGATGGGGATCATGTCGCCCGACTGATTGGGCTATCTTTGGCGGTACATCTCAATGGAGATTTTGCGCAGAGCATTGACACACGTTTACACGCAAGCAGAAAAGTTTTATACAAAAAATATTTGTTACTTCAATTTCATAATTCATGTTTAAGTCGAAAAACAATGTATGAACGCTATTGATAAACCTGAAGCGAACAATGACGATACCAGTCACGATACTCATAAATGTAGCTCAAACAATAAGTTACAATTTATTGACAAGGCTCAAATGTGAAATAGGTACATGATTGATGTAAAGTTTCATAAAAACAATTTGTAGCTGTAGCTGCTGTATTCCTACGATTAAATGTTTGGAATATCCTTTGGTTTCATAATAATATAACGAACATTCAGTAAACACTTATAAGATAAATTATGTAAATTAGTATGTTCATTTATGTTAATACTTGAAACATACAACAGTACTTTATTCAAATAATACGTGGTAAAATACAAAGAAAATAAATAGCGATAAGTTAAAACTGGGTTACCTCGTTATCGTAAATTAAAATAATCGTTACCTGGTCGGCAGTAGCACTGGTACGAGCCTGGCACGTTCATGCACACTCCGAAGTTGCAGATCTTCGGCGAGCGCGCGCACTCGTCCACGTCCATCTCGCATTGCTTCCCTGCAACAACCATATTGTCTTACACACGACTACTAAATCCCGCCAAATTTACAAAAACAACACCTTACCCTCTAATAAAAACCAAAACAGAAACAATATTCGCGATAAATTCGTCATGTTCATTAGACACGCTCGAAATAATTTAAGACTAAACAATTATTTAAACTAAAACAACAATTAGTCACATCGTACAGCCAGTTTACTCAAGTGTACATCCGAACTGGCTCGCGAATCGAGATGCTCTGTCCCACTTCCTCGGATAAGTGTTCATTATTGTTTCATGTACTTTACCTTCAATTTACAATTTGCGTTTCATGACTAATGCAACATGCAATAAATTAAAATACAAATAAAAACAATTTTATTACCCCCAACACGTAATCGATACCCATAACCGGTAAAGATAACGCCATGCGGTAACGACCGGTCACGTCACATCACTAGTGAATGAGGTCAGCTGTCAATGTCATTCTCCTAGTTCGGTTCGCGTCTGTCACAACATTGTCGTAGTTTCTATTGATTTTTGTGATAAAACTAAAATTAATTAATGAGTATTTAACATGCGTGATTAAAAATTGAGTAATAAATAGTTTCAATTCAATCATTATGATATATTCCGTGCGCACAGTTTTGAGGTTATGTCGAGTTCACTGTGTATTACAGAATAAACGCTTGAATCATGTCCGTGTAACAAATAACCCAGTGAATAACAATGAAAACGCTAAAAAGGGCGAGGACTTTCAAAGTTTATTACAGAAATACCAGGACAAAATAGTTTTTAACTCATATTTAGAACATGAGAAGCTCGAACTAGGTTACTTCAAGTACCATTTGAAAACGGTAAAGAGAGCGAAGATAGCAGGCGCGAAACGGTATAAGGAGACGAGTTTGCCGCCGCTGCCCGTCGCGCTGCAGTACTGCGTCGACAAGGACAGGTTACTCAAAACTGACGTAGAAGATCGTAAAGTAGAAGACAAGGAGGAAGTGTTTCAACTGCCATTTGCCCAAACAACACACATAGAGGTACAATCAGAAGAAGAATTAAAACAACACAGCCATCCAAAACAATCCAAGCGAGAATCAAAAGAAACAGACAATACCACTAATATTGATAAATGGATGACTAGTTATGAACATTACGATGATACCCAATTGGATACAATTGCAGACGAGTGGTCCAAACGGTATGGCACTCCTGACCCGAGTATTGGGATCAGCCAGGTGCAATGTGGGGGCTGTGGAGCCCTGCTGCACTGTAGCGAGCCCTCAATCCCTGGCTACCTGCCCAGTGAGATACTCCGAGGACGGACTGAGAAAGAGCTGAAGACAATTGAATGCCAGCGCTGCCATTTTCTCAGAGAGTATAATATAGCCTTAGATATCACTGTGCAGCCAGAGGAGTATGAAAAATTGTTACAATCTATAAGGTGAATAATATAAATAAGCAAAATTAATCTGTACTAGCTTTCCGCCCGCGACTTCGTCTGAGTAGACATTTAATGGGTAAAACATTACTTCCTTATAGAGTCGTCACAGTCGGTTAAAAAGTAGCCTATAACCTTTTCTAGGTTCTGGACTATATCATATGTACCAAATTTCATTTAAGTTGGTCCAGTACTCTATGTGTGAAAACGTAACAGACAGACAGACAGACAGAGTTACTTTCGGATTTATAATATTAGTAAGGATTAGCCAGGCTCCACTGTTTTGCCTAAAACATGTATGTTATTTTGTTTTAGGTATGTCAAATCAATGGTGATCTTGATGATTGATCTACTGGATTTCCCATGCTCTATCTGGCCAGGGATAGTTGACATCATTGGCACTGATCGGCCCATTATTGTAGTGGGGAATAAGGTAAGGATTCAGTCAATATCAAAAAAATTCAATCACTTATCACATTATTGACATAAGTTTGTCATGTATAATTTTAATATTTGAAGAAATTTAGAGGCCAAATGATTGGGTATAATTATCATAGTAGAAAGTACATATGTCATGTATTATATGAATTATTCACCTTAGAAAAATAACATCTTTATTTTTATCAGGTGGACCTTCTGCCTGGCGACAGTCATGGATACTTGAAACGGGTCAAAGAATCTCTCCTAACGGAAATTGGCAAAACAAAACTTGGGCAAGCCAAGATCAGGCATGTTTCTCTCATTTCAGCCAAGACTGGCTACGGTGTGGAGGAGCTGATATCATTATTATTCAAAGAATGGATGTACAAAGGGGACGTGTTCCTAGTTGGCTGCACCAATGTTGGTAAAAGTTCTCTATTCAATGCAATGTTGCAGTCAGACTACTGTAAAGTGCAAGCTATTGATATTGTCAAGAGAGCTACAGTGAGCAGGTGGCCCGGCACCACATTGCAATTATTGAAATTCCCCATTAACAGACCTTCAGGTTGGAAGATATACGAGAGGACGAGGCGATTGAAATCGGAATTGAAACTTCTAAATATGGAGAAGCAGATTAGGAACGCGCAGACGGACGGCAAGGTGCCGGCGGAGGCGCCGACGCTTATCGGGCACATCGGGCGCTCGTTCTCGGAGTCGCCGCTCAACACCGCCGCCGAGCGGGCGGAGCGCCGCATGGTGGTGCTCGACGAGAGGGACGAGGTGTTCGCGCGCAGCAAGTGGTTCTACGACACGCCCGGCGTCGTGCACCCCGACCAGGTGCTCTCGCTGCTCAGCACCGAGGAGCTGCTCCTCGCGATACCGAAGAAGCCGATCCGGCCCCAGACGTACTATTTGGATAAGGGCTACTCGATATTCATCGGGGGGCTCGCGCGACTGGATTTATTGGACTGCTCTCATCCGTGTAGATTTACGATTTTTTGCTCGGAATGCCTGCCTATAACAGTGGTGAAGACTGAGGACGCGGACGAGGTGTACGCAAAGTTTGTGGGGTCGGAGCTGTTCGCGGCGCCCGTTGGGGGAGAGAAGAGACTGAGGAGTTGGCCGGGGCTGGCGCGGCGGGAGGAGGTGCTGGAGTTCGAGGGGCAGGGCCCGAAGGTGTGCTGCGGGGACGTGGTGCTGTCGTCGGCGGCGTGGGCGGGCGTGACGGCGAAGGGCGGGTCGCGCTGCCGGCTGGCGGGCTGGACGCCGGGCGCGCGCGGGGTGCACGCGCGCCGGCCCTCGCTGCTGCCCTTCGCCGTCAACCTGAAGGGCAAGCGCGTCCGCGACACGCCGGCCTACATGATCGGAAACGCCTTCACCGACGATTAATACTCGGACACTAGTGTATAGAACTCTGCCTAGTAGATACGCCTAAAATAAAGACAGTTCCAAACACTGACCGGATTTCATTTTATTGACACCCTCAATGTATAAAATCATGGCAGTTTCAGGTGATCATACTGCAGCATTGCTGTACGAATTAATACAATAAAATGGGTTTGGGTAAAATTACATAAACATTACAAACCTGTGCACGTGGGCTCGACGCTCGACGGCGGGACCGCGCATCGCCACACTCCGTTCTGTTCCATACATTCCTGCACAAAAAGTACAAGTTTAAAAAAACACTTGCAAATAATAATCAGCTGACGTTACCTATGCTAATATGTTATCAAATGTATCCTGTTCTCTGTATTGTGTTTCAAGATTATGATGAATGGAAGTAGACAAGTATGACTTACTGCATGGTACATTAGGTTACACGTGTAACCGCGAGGACATTGTATCTAGCTTATTCATAGAATTCAGACCGAGAAATTGGGGGTGAGAGCCATCCGCTCCCCCGCAAGTCCGGTGATGAAGACGAGGCTACTCCTAGTCATCATCGAATGTCAGTAAGGAAATAAATAAAAGACCGAGGAAGGTTATGTTGTAAAAGTAGATCACCTGGTAAGCCGGACAGGCGGACGCCCGGCAGTCGAGCGGCACCTCGCACTGCGCGCCGGAGTACGCGGGATGGCAGTCGCAGGGCGCGTCGGGCTCGCGGCACGTGCCCCCGTTGAAGCACACGCGCGCGCCGCACGCCTCCGCGCCCGCCCCCGGCCCCGCCCCCGCCGGCGCTGGAGTGTCGCAGCGCGCGCCCGCCCAGCCCGCCTCACACTCGCAGCGGAAGCCGGACGGCTGCAATAGTTACTTCTTATTCAACACACTCACAACGTACTTCTGGGGGCTTAGACAAAGTAACAATACCAAAACGATAACGAAGTTTGAAAAGAATAAAATGTATAGGATTGACATGAACGCGTGATATATCGCGTAGTATGAATAAAACAATTCCGATAGGTTTATTCGTGCATTTTGATAGCTAACTCATAGAACCGCAACAGTAGTGCTTAGTTATCTTTTTGATATTGTTACTTTGTCTACGGCACCAGTAGCGCTACTATGAGTTAGCTATCGAAAACTTACGTAGGTTAAAAACCTATCGAGTTGAGTGTAGGAAGTTGAAAAATAATGCCATACATACAATTCAACTTACTGTGAGCGTGATTACGTACTACTAGGTATTTGAAATCAAACGTGTGTGCTCGACAATCACCCAAATCGTGTGTGAGTGAAGTCAAGTGTATTAAAAAAGTGCATTGTGCACCGTTGTAAGTTTTTTTTTTATAAGAGGCTAACATGATGACCTCACTCCATCTGATGGTAAGCGGTAGCGAGATCCAAATATGAGGTCGACAGACACAATAGATCGTATTGAGCCTGTCGCACTCACCCTGAAGGCCTGTTTAAATGCCGTTTCACGCCCCGCCTAAAGAGCCCGGGATCATAGGAGGGAGGGAAAACATGAGCTGGAAGGGCATTCCATGCCTTAATGGCACGGGGCAGAAATGAGGAGCTAAACCTCTTAGTCCGAGCCACCAGCGCCTGCATTGTATGTGGATGGCAGCGCTGTCCAGCACGTGTCGTTCGGGAGTGGAAAGGGGATGGAGGGACTAGCTGAAATAGCTACCATGGGTGTGGATTGTACCGAATTTCGCCTTTGAGTGTTACTTTTGCATTTGGTGCAATCACTTAAAAAATAGCCCATACTTGCTGTTTCGTGATTAGTGATTCAATAGTGCCAGTAAATCTCTCTTAATTCAAATATACCTGAAGTTGCATAACCTATCACAATTTGTAAAAAATATACGACATTAATCTAGTTTTGTAATAAATTGATTATAGAACTGTAACTATAGTTACAGTTCTATAATCAATTTATTCATATATGAAATGGATCTAAGATGGAAAAAACGTCAATACAGGCAAAAAAAACACAGCAAACTAAGCAAGCTACAATGCTAGCATGTTACTACAAACTCACTCATTAAAATCAACCGAACACGGTACAATACGCGAAAACCTGCACTATGGTATTACTACCGTTTCGCTCATTGTACCACGCCCACCTTCGTTGTGGTTCATGAATTGCAAACGCTACAATAACTTTTATCTTATTATAATTAACTGTAATCTTAAGTCGCGTTTTAAATTCATGAGCCTACCGAATACTGAAACGATAACATTCTTCAAAGCAACTTATGTCATTAAGTTGGTTTTATCAGTCTGTCATATTTTTAATAAAATTTTAGCTTGTGGACTGGGGACTTTTATAGAAAATATAATTTACTTAAGCACTTAAAGAGTACTAGACTACTTAGGGCTAATGCTGCGTTACGCGGGCTCATACACAATAGACCCATTGCGGGTAATTACGCGTGAACCCGCGTACTTGTAACATGGACCCTTTGGTCCGAGTTAGGGGTATATGGTACTGAGCTCTAAGGAGCTTACAATAAAATATTATTATGTAATCGTTTCAGTATCCGTTCCATTTAGTTCATACTCACAAGGTCGTGACACGCCTTAGCGTGCAGGCAGGGCGGCGGCGCGGCGGCGCAGCGCTCCGCGCGCAGCTCCGAGAGCGCCTTCCCCGCGCCCGCGCCCGCCCCGGCGCCCGCCTCCAGCTCGCAGTACGCGCCTACACACGGGACAGCACGGACAACACAAGCGGGGACAGGACGGGTCATGCTTATAGAGTACGGAAGTACCAGAGGCGTAGACTTGTATCAACATTGGGTGGCACAAATTGAATCATTATCAGCCCATATACGACCCCACTATTGGGGCACGGGGCCACACAACCTTAGAATTTCTTCGTAGATAGAATTTCATGTTAATATGCACTATTTGAGGCTCCAGTAGTGCGGGGCCCCGTTTTATTGATACATTTAGGCCCCTTGTAGTCTGAGGACCCCGTATCGTTGATATTGTGAACTCTACGCCTCTGGTAAATGCGATTGCGACATTATTGCAGCGGCGATCATTCGTAAGCCACGTCACGCTATTTATTATCATGACTGATTTAACTGAGAATTCGACAGACACATTACAGATTGATGCAAAATGGTATTAACTAATCAAGATTCATACGCAAAAATGGAAATTTAAGTTTAACACAATTCAAAAACAGAAATGAAAAGCATGCAGCGTATATGTCCTAATAAAAACGAGAATTAGGAACTACACTAAACCATTAAAACAAAATTCATTCCGCCACAAAGCGTCAAAAACACGAAAACGATTCAGAAATTACCTATATTTACCCTATTTTTTAAAGTTAGACAAAAAAAACTAAGCATACTAATTTCCAAATCAAGAAAGACTCTAAAAGCACACGGCGTTTTTTAAACGCGCGTTTCACGATCGCTCCGTGCCAACCTAAGCAAGGGTTACAAGGTTGTTGCGTTCAAATCTCGTATGAAGGGCGTATACGCGCGTGATCTGCGCGTAGATCGCGCGTTTACAAAACACCGTGTGCTATAACTCTAAGAAAGCTCGAATAATAAGTTGTCTTACCTTTGAAGCCGGGCGCGCAGGTGCAGTTGATGTGGTCGGCCGCCGCAGTGCACGTGGCGCCGTTGAGGCAGGCGCCGGCGCCGCACGCCGCTTCTAAGGTACTGCAGTTAGGCGATAGACCTGGGGCGCCTGGATTATGCAAATTAATTATTATTTATGTCATATTGTAAAGTGTTTTATGAAGAATGTTAATTCTTAATTACTTAACTCACCAAAGTATCCGACGTCACATACGCAGGTCACCTGTTTCGCAAGCATCACGCCTGTCACCATATTTGGCATTCCTGTGTTAAAAATGCATGTTATTGAAGTATTACTCAAAAACTTTAAACAATTTGATTAATTTCGATGTGCAAGGTTCGCTCGCGACCACGATTGGTGTAACCCAGTCGAACGGGAGTTATTGGGAAAAAACTTTTGTACGTAAAATCCTGTAGCTCACGCGAACGAAGTCTAGTCTAGACTAGTATTTAATATAAAAGTAAATAAAGTAGCGTACCTGGATGCGCGCGCGCACAGTGGCTGCGCGGCGGGCAGGCCAGGTCGGCGCAGGAGGCGGGGGGCTGCGCGGGGGCTGCGGACGCGGCGACGGGCTGGGCGGGCGGCAGCGGCATGGTGCAGAGCGGGGGCGCCCAGCCGCGCGCGCACACGCAGCGGAACCCCGAGCCGCCCGCCTCCTCCACGCACGCGCCGCCCAGCCCGCACGGACCCATCGCGCACGCCGACATCTGCACACACACACACACACACAGCGTCAATATACAGCTCACTCGACCGATATCGATCAAAGGACGGTTGTACTTGTAGAAAGTAGTACTACACCGATGATCTATTGAAACGCAAACTAAGGAAATATTTTTTTATAGAAGGCTAACAAGATGCCCTCATTCGACCTAATGGTAAGTGATAGTGAAATCCACATATGAGGTCGACAGGCACAACAGACCATATTGAGCCTGTCGCACTCACTCTAAAGGCCTGCTTAAATGACGTTTCACGCCTCGTCTGAAGAGCTCGGGACCATAGTAGGGAGTGAAAACATGTTATTCCTGTACCTACACTATAAAGATAAGTCATAATATTCACATGTTTGAGGTGCTGTTTCTAGTAGACAGCTCCCGTAGATCTAGTTCTAACAGATTACAGAGAATCACATAGTAGTCGTCGACTATCTGCCTGTCTCCCTTGCAAGCTCTACACTCAGTTACTCCATCGACAAGTCCGCTGTTGCATACAATCCTGCTTCCATGTTCAGGGTACAGTACAGTGACTCACGGTGTGGCAGCGCTCGCCGGTGTAGCCGGGCAGGCAGGCGCACACGAAGCCGCCGTACGTGTCGTAGCAGACGCCGTGCCCGCACACGACCCGGTCCTCGCACTCGTGCACGGTACAGTACAGTGACTCACGGTGTGGCAGCGCTCGCCGGTGTAGCCGGGCAGGCAGGCGCACACGAAGCCGCCGTACGTGTCGTAGCACACGCCGTGCCCGCACACGAACCGGTCCTCCTCGCACTCGTTCACGTTCAGCTCGCAGCGGGCGCCCGTGTAACCTGAACATACGACATCGTCATCATCAACCCATATACGCACCACTGCTGGGGCACGAGCCTATCCTAAACTAGGGCGGTAAAGCCGCGAATCAACCACGCTGGCCAACCGCGGGTTGGTCAACTACACAAACTTAGGATTTCTTCAAAGGTGTGCAGATTTCCTCACGATGTTTTTCCTTCACCGTTAATGCGTCGAATAACCGTACTTATAACACAGTGGTGTGTGGCGGTGTTTGAACTGGCAATCTCTCGCATAGCAAGCAACGACCTTAACCACTCGGCCATCGACGCTTTTTTTTTAAGATTGGATAGAACTGAAACGCTTTGAAAATCTCAATCGTAGTCCAACACTACTGTGTTGCGACTTGTGTGCGATTGCGATTTTCTTAGTTATTTGAATACTGAGCCTAACAGTCGTGTTGCATAACCATTGAATATTTCACTCACGCTACTTGTACCTTCTTCTTCTTCTTTTAACGCTTGTACAGGGGATGTAAGACGCATCTAAAACGTGTGTATGGCGAGTACATCACTTGCACTACACCCGTCTTAGGAACGCACCAATACAGCCAGCACCATTTTTTCCTAACTGTCATACGATGATGGCTTGGAAAGGCCTCGTAATCATCACCAGACCTGCGGGGGAGCGGATGGCTCTCCCCCTAAACTGCAAACACCTCATAAGCCCTACACGTCAATAGTACCGACCTGTGCCGGTGCAGTTGCAGGTGAAGTTGTTGACGGCGTCGACGCAGCGCCCGCCGTGCAGGCACGCGCCCGCCGCCGCCGCGCCCGCGCACTCGTCCACGTCCGTCTCGCAGTTGCGGCCCGTGTAGCCTGGTAGCCGATACAAATACATAACCAATAACTATCAATATCATGAACATACTAAGAAACTTGGTGAAGTCTATAAAGGCTGTAACGGCTGTAGAATGTAAGCGGTACTACCAGAGCGGAACCACAAAATGCTTCAAGCTCCTTAGCTTGGAATGATTTCAAACTACAGTAAGCTAAGGAGGTTTCTAAGTGGAAAAGAGCAATTTGTATAATGGTAACAACTTATTTCGAACTTAGAAGAAAGAAACATCAGTTACTAAGAACACTTTGTTTAATATCATATACGGATAACAAGAAACCTGGCAAAATCTACAAAAGCTAATGTAAGCGGTACTATCAAACATGGTGCGCAATGATTCCAAGCTCTGTAGCTTACTACAGGTTTCTAAGTGGAAAATGGCCATTAGTAAAATGGTTACAACTTCCTTGAGGTTAGGAGAGCCAAGAAAGAAACATGAGTTACTCATATGTAAATTCGTACTGGCTGGTATCAGGCTGAGGATCTAAAGATATCGTTTCTGGGTAAGTTACCTGGCGGACAGGAGCAGACGTATGTGTCAGCGCCGGGCGGCACGCCGCAGCTGCCGTTGTTGCGGCACGGGCTCTCCGCGCACAGCGGGTCCAGCGACACCTCCAGCTCGCAGTGCTGGCCTGGTGACAGAGGATGGATAGATAAGAACAGGTACAAGGGAAAAAAGCGTTGTGCCACTTTACAGATGAGAGAGAGCTGAATTTGGCAGACTGCACATAATTAATTTTTAGAGTAAATATAGTTCGATGCTAGAAAACTCTTAGATAGATTTCCAAATATCAAGGAACTCCCAGGAGTTCCTTGATATTTGGAAATCCTAAACTGTGTTTTAGTCGGTAGACACCTGGGCATTGCACTCCGCCCAGGAGCAGCAGCTGGCATTTACCATCTCCTCGCCAGCCGCCGGGGAATCCGACACACCACCGGAAGAGAACCCATCTCCTGGTGAAGGTGCGTAACGCATGTAATCGCGTCAAAAAAATAAAGATTTCAAGTAGATTGGAGTAGTAGAGTGCTATCAGCTAGATCCAGCTCCTTTTTCCACCATTATTTCCTTCTAAAGATACCATCAAGATACCAGTCCAGCTCGCTGCTGGTGGAGGGGGGGGGGGAGGGGTACCGTGATAGTCAGGCGTGCAGCTGCAGGTGTAGTCGCCGCGCGCAGTCTCCAGGCAGCGGCCGCCGTGCTGGCAGGGCGCCGAGCGGCACGGGTCGCCCGCGTCCACCTCGCAGTTGTTGCCGGTGTACCGGGCAGTGCAGTGGCATTCGTATCTGTAACAACACAACCCATTTAAACTTAGGAGTGATAGCCATCAGCTTCCCCGCAAGTCCGGTTCCCGCAGGGACTGTTGGTCAAATATTCATATTCATCATCATACTGAAATAAGTCTTTATGGGTCTTCACGCGATATTAGGAGTAGCAAAATTACATAGCTGGGTTTCGACTGGGTTACACCAATCGTGGTCGCGAGCGTGGTAGTTCGCTCGCGACCACGATTGGTGTTGTAACCCAGTCGAAACGTCGGGCAGTAAGTAGCTATGTAATTTTGCTACTCCTAATATCGCGTGAAGACCCATAAAGACTTATTTCAGTGTAATGGAACGCGAAAGTTTAAAAAATTCATCATCATATTTCGACTTACAAAGAATCTAAGATGGGAATAAATGCTTACCTATCGTGTCGAGATATGCAGGTTCCATGTCGCATGCAGGGTTCATTGTAGCAGTGATCCTTCGGTGGTATCCGCAAAACGTCTTTTCTGTCAATGCCTGTAATAAAGATAGCAAAGTTCAATACTCCAATACAAAATCTATATACAACTCCTGACTGTCCTATTAGATTGGTAAAGGGTACAAAGCGAATCCTTAAGGCAGTGGCCCACATAAATCCAGCATAATTTAAACCTTATACATACATATATAAAATCACGCCTTTTTCCCCTTTAAACCTTAAGGAATTTAAACCTTATGCCCTCTATATAAGGGACAAAAGCAATGGAATTTGCAAAATAGTATACTGGTTACAGGGTTAAGGCCCTCTTAAGTACGCAAACCCATTCTGAGTTATGTACCCGAGGTAGAACAGGTACCCCGGAATTAGACAACACGGTGGTCCAACGTGGACCCCATTTTACAACTTCTTCTGTTGCGCTCTCTCACTTGCAAACAATTTTTTGGAAAGCATCGTAATCTAGATGGCCACTCACACTCGTCAGTAGTCAGCGGGCAGTGGCCGAAGTGCACGTTGCGGAACTGAGCGTTGGCAGCGTGGAACTCCAGCTGCGGGCCCTCGTGGATGCAGCCGCTGAACACGTTGCCCACCAGCAGCACCGCGCCGCCCGCCTCCAGCGCGCCCGGCGACAGCAGCTCCGGGTTCCACGTCACGTTCGATATCACCTGCATTCATTAATGTCACACTGCATACCGTGGTAAGATACTCCTACGATTCGGTGCGTATGCCTGAAGGCGGGAAGGACAATGGGAAGGTGGTGGGTCATGCATGACATTCTTTGTCCTGATTCCTCGAGTAAGCTCAGATGTTACGGATATCAGGGACAGAAGTGGTATACTATAAAATAGAACATTAGGACTAAACGCGGTAATAGATAAAGTAGCATAAATATAGCTGCTTATTGCCCTGCTATTAAGTTACGATGGGTGGGTAACAAAACCAAAAAATCATGGTCGTGAGTCTCAATGGAATACACGTAACTAGACCTTATAGTTACAGAGCCCACGACCAAAATTTTTGTCTCATAGCAATACGGCCAAAACCGCATCAAATCGATAGATAAGATTATTCTGAACTCGAAAATACCAATATCAGACATTTTCCGCGTAGCGTTTGATCTGACCGAATTTTAAAAATTGTCAAAGAATTTTACCGAACTGCATCATAGCAATATGTCTGATTTGCAGACTGTAGTTGAATGATGGTTCTGTGATACCGAAAACATATTTTTCAGACGCTAGTGGTGTAGCGCAAACCCGTAAAATCACTTTAAAAGATTAAAAATGAGACAAAAAAAATGTCTCATAGCAATACGTCTGAAAATCTTTTTTATTAGTAAATTTTGGTTATTTGATGCGAACAAAACAATTTTCAGACGGAAATGTGGACGCATAAAATTTTGAGACCGTTTTGAAAATGTAAACTAATTTTACCGATCGGTATCATAGCAATATGTCTGAAAATTGTTAGACATGATAAAATAAGTTGTCCACATGTGCAAAAAAATTATATCAGACAAATGAAGTGTAGCATCTTCTCTATCAGACAACTTTTTGATACTCAGATAATATCATTTAAGAATCGTATTGAGGCATCTTGAATTCTCTGTTACAAACCAATTAATAATAGTAAGAAAGGGGCAGGGGCGTAACAAGCGCTGAGGCAGTTGAAATTAAATACTTATTGATTTGATAGTTTTGGTTGGATAGGGCACACTTGTTATTTTCGTTTTAGCATATACTCCATATGCTACACTTAAAGTGTCTGAAAACAGGTTTTTGGTAATCATGGCAGCAATACGAAAAGATAAAAAAAAAATTATCCGTATTGCTATGATACAGGTCGGCTCAATTTGTTGACATTTTCAAAAGTGCGCTCAGGCTATGTGCTACGCACAAAATGTCTGAAAACAAACTTTTTCGTAATACAATCATAAAATCTATGTACATTTTCACTATCAGACGTATTGCTATAATACCGACTGCCTTTTTTTTTTGTCACAGCAGACATGGCCTCCCACGCAGTTGCTACACTTTCGACCGTTACTATATACCTAGTCGGGATCAGAATCATACAATCTAACGATTTTATAGGGTTTTTGCCGTATTGCTATGAGACATGGTTTTGGTCGTGGGCTCTGTAACTATTAATAGATGAAACTCCCGGGTGGTGTTCGGAATAACGTTTCCCGGTAAGAGCAAATCTAAAACACTACGAAATGCATTATCGAGTCTGTTAAAATAAAAAAAAAAACATCATATAACTTTTTAATACCACTAGGAGTGAGAAAAATTACATAGGCAACACAAAGAAGGTTGAAAAGTCATCATCGCACTGAAAATTATTTTTACGCTACTTTACGGAGTGGGAAGGCAAAGCCATGAAACTCCAAGCTGGCTAAACAATGTTTCTCTATAAAATCCATAAAATAACAGCTGCAAGGTCTCATACCTGCGAGTCCTGATCAACCTCCAAGAGCAGCGCGGGCGGGCTGGGCCGGTAGCGCAGCGCGACCCAGTGCCAGCGGTTGTCCAGCGTCTCCTTGGCCAGGCCCACCTCCCGCGTGGACTGCGTGGGGAGCGCCCACGACACCACCACCTGCTCGTACAGCGCCGTCACGTGCAGCGTGTAGCGCTCGAAGCGCTGCGAGAACAACTCGCCACCTGGAACATGGGTCGTCGTTGTTGAAACGGGATTGGTGATTGGGGATCGGAAGACCAAAGACTCTACTAAAGGTTCACAACTTCACAAACTACTAAAGGTTCAAAACAGGACGCCGCGATCGGAAACCAGCCAGTTAAGAATCTAGATGGCGCATTTTGAGATCGCGCTCATAAGATACTAGCAAGATAGAATATATGAACCTCTAGTACCTCACAATCGCACGAGAAAAAACGCGCCATTTGGTCATCTTAGGCAATGTCGCTTATCTCTGTTGCGACGCAATCAACCATTTGTAAAAATGTTCCCAATTGTCACCTTCTCACCCGGTCCACATTATTTGCGACCAACCAATATTGCCCAGTGTTCAGTAGTCAACATCTATGGTACTAAAACAGAGAACAGAGTAGGTACTATTCGTTTACTATATGTGAGGTGGCATAGTCATTGTAAAGTATTTGCTAACTCGACGTTATAAAACCAGGAGAGACGATATTGCAAACTTTTATTGCAAGGAACGCAAAAAATCACCGTAAAATGCAAATGCAGCGATTTCATGTGTTATTTTATGTCACATGATACTTTCAGAAACACATCATTGTTATTGGATGGGGCACCATTCAAACCGATTCTGTTATATTATGATATTTAAATTCTGACAATCATCTCGAGAATATGCTTCTATATGGTATTTTTGAATATGTACTCTACTTTTCTGTGTTATAAAATATACTAATTTATTCAGTTTCAAGCATGAATTTAACGATAGAATGTGTGCCCTCAATATTCTTTTTGACTATATGTATATGAGGCGACACACTTTAATTGTTTAGCTATTCTATAGGCTACCGTAAGTGAAGACAGTGATTGTTTTTGTATAAGAGTGAATGGGAACACTAGTGACAGGTTAGACAAAGAGAGCAAACTCAGAGAGCTTTACTAGAACTATTTTAGCAGAATGCAGAGATTAGCGGCTAAAGTGAGGAGTTAATGGAGACGTCTGGGCGCGGCCGGGCGACAATGGAGTGCATTAAGATGTCTAGCTGGGTAAAGAAAGGGGTTGCAAGTACAATGGAACTATTAAGATCATGTCTAGACCTAAAGGTTCCGTAATATTATAATCTAACAGGTCTTCTTTGATTACGTCTTTGAAAGCCTATACTAAAGAGGATACAAACATTTGTAAGGAGGGTCTAACTACTAAAACAATATGATACGAGTTACATATGTACCTAAACTGCATGAATTCCACGGCTCCTCTAAAATAAAATGAAATGAGTGATGAGAACATGTGATGAAGTAGCAAATGAAACATAATATTTAAAGCAGATGTGTTACAGTAAGTAGCGCTCGAAGCCCATTCGCCTAACGCACCATGTAACAAGAGCTAAATCAGCCTTGTCCCAACAATATAAATTTGATTATTCACTGATCATTATGCACGGTTAAATACAAGTTGGATGTAGTTTCTTTGATTGTACTGTTATGAATGCGATTAACTTTTCATGAGAAATGCACAGGAGTATCAAAGTCTATTACCTACACGCGTATTACAGAAAACGACTCAATGTAATATTAAATAATTTTATTTAAATCTATTCGTATGTGACAAGTATCATGAACAGTTATCCATTTAAAAAAATCAATTTATTGATCATGTCTTCAATCTTTCCGCTACATTAGAAACAAAACGAGTTTTAGATTGGAGTGTATCAATATAGCAGGGATATTATGATAATGGCTGGTCTGGTATGCCATAACTCCGGATGGCTTACGGTGCTGCGCGCGCGCACGCTTGGCGGTGACGCGGATGACGCAAGCGACGCACGATAAGCCGCCTGGAGGCGTATTCTAATGACCGGATTACCTATGGCGATGACGAAGAGAGAAAACAATACAACTTAAATGAAAGCAGACCCAGTGAATGCTTTCAGCTCTGTTCATCGCTTGCAATTAAACGTGTTCAAAGCACAACAAAGCAAGGACAGACTGTATTCGCGCAACACGAAAACGCGTAGGACCGACGCGAGATTCCGTTAAAATGACGTATTCCGCGAAGCGCGAAGCCGCACAGCTAACAGCCAGCATAGGGGTGTGCCATCCTTGGCCTGACCTAAATCCTCTGACTGAACAGAACTTATACAATACTATTGCCGACAATACTAACAGAACGATTGAATCCAAGATCCTTTGACAGATGTTTCCTGCCTATTCGTTGGCTATTTAGTGTGTCTACCAAGCATCTAACTCACTTAAAAATTCCTCGTCATCAACAAATTCTCGTACAGACAACCAAAACAGTTACTATAAGGGCATTTCTCTGTAAGCTCGTATAGGTCCCATACAAATGTTGTCCTGGCATTTTTTTTAAATATTTTCCAATAAAATATGTCCTATTTCAAAGAAAATAAATTGTTGTTTTAGGAAAATAAGGTGGCCCACTGAATTTATTAGTATTTTACGAGTTATTATCGATTTTCCAAAATAGCATGACAGGGGACTGTTTCGGGCGTCAGGGGACTGTTTTAAACGAGAAAGAACACTTTTAAATGAGACAAAAACGTCGTAATGTGTTTGAAAAATAGTTATTTTACATTAATCAATGCTTTAATATTTTAATGTAAAGTTTTCGCATCAATAATCAACTAAGTTTCGTTATAAAAAAATAACAAGTAACATTACAATTGCTAGAAACATTTTGTACTACTTATTAAGATCAACATAACATAGTCTTGTTAATATTCATTGTTGATTATTATGTAATATTAATTGCTAAATTCTGTGCATTTGAATACTTAATATATAAATTTTATAATACATATAATAATTTAAGTAATCATATAAAAAAATAAACTTATAGCACATAAGTTAAATTTTTATTTTGAGAAATATTTTGTACTTTTTAAGAATAACGCTGAAGTACCATTCAAATATCTTTATCTTTAGATTCATTTTCTTTCAACTGCTTACTGATGACGTCGCCAAACAACGCTTTTTTTTCTTCTTTATTTACTTTAAAATATAGTTAACCTTTTCTTGTACTTCTTTTTTCTCTAAACATGCATATTTTAATTTCTTTTCCTGTTAAACTTCTCAGCCACCACCTCTCGTGATTGCTTTCTTTTTTTGTAGTAGACTAGTACTGAAAGCTGCTGGGCTTGGAGCTGAAGAAAACTGCTCCAGAACAGTTTTCTTCAGCTTCACAACCACCATTCCAATCCCAGGATTGGAGTTCTTGAAGACGGAGGACCTGCTTCTGGATCCGATAATGGTGTATTATCTCGATACACTATTATCGTATCTGACTGGCTCGTTGGTCTATTGATATCAAGTGCTGCGTCAGGACCAAGAGGTCCCCGGTTCGAATCTGGGGACGGACAAAATTTTGAGTTTTTCTTAAGAATAGAAATTACTCAGCCCGAAGTCAGGACGTTGGCCGTAGCACGCCTGAGCCTCAGAAAGCAGGAGGGTTGCCGAAGGAGAAGAAGAAGGCGAAGGAGTGCCGTCTCACCAAACTATGAGATTAAGGGAACAGAAAGTGTGTGCACTTGTGCACTATAATATGTCTGCGCAGTTGGCTGCGCCATTGAGATCGGCCGCCATGGCTGAAATCCGTTGGACGCCTTATTGTCTCGTATATAAGTATTAGTGACACTTTTCAGTCTTAATCTTTTGGTCCGGTATACGGCACAAAGTACTTTCCATTTCTTTAGGGCAACTCTGTGCTCACGAGGTGTCATATCCTTTAACAACTTTTGCAAACCTTTCCCTTCTTCTTTTGTTACTTCAATTTTTCCTTTTTCTCTCACTTCATCTCTCTCTTGTGGGTCATTTCTTTCTTTTTGATATCGTGCTTCTCCCTACTTCTATAGTAATTCCTCTCGGGATATTTTTTTCTTTCTAGGAGCCATATCATGAGTTTTCGCTCGGCCTGTGTAGTATAATACAAGTTTATAAAGAAATATAATGATACATTGAGGATACCTATTGATAACACAGACTAAAAGATACATTTCGACCAACAATACGTCAAAGACACACTGACAGTCCCCTGTTATATAAAACAGTCCCCTGACACATTTTTTGACAGGGGACTGTTGCCAGGGGACTGTGAATTTCGAATATATGTCACAATATTTTAAAAACTAATGTAAAATACTTGGTTTAAGAACCTACCAACCATTTAAGACATTAATATAAATAAAATAAAATATAATATGAAAATAAATAAAGAAATTAACATAATAGTATCACTTACCAGAGGACTGTGTGTGGTACCGGAACAAACACATGTTCACCACACATATCTTACTCTAACACTAAACAAGACGGCGTTTCGTCACCGTTTTCGGCATCGTAGCTAACTTCACATCAATTGCGTTTTGTTTAACTTAAAATAATGGTTTTTAATCTTATAGTTTTATTTTACTATGGATTTAAATTTTTGGCAGGGGACTGTATTAAAAATTTGGGGACAAAGTTTGCAGGTGTTTACTAAATAATAAAATGCGTAATGAGACCTAGTTTTATATAAATAATCTATTTTCATATGTTGTCTTTATGATAATTACTGACAAATGTAAGTAGCTTTAATAACTTTTTCGTAAATTTAACGTCTAGTCAACAAATCAATGATGGGGACAGCCAGGGGACTGTGTTTTTTGAGCTTCTAACACGTGTGGAAAAAAAATTTAAATAGTTATGGTGGTTAAACCAATGAGCCCCTAAAGTTTCGGGATTAGAGTTTGTTTAGGAATGATTCAATGTTAAATTATTTAATTATTTATTGAAAGAGTCGGTCGGGACAGCTGATTACGAGCTTACAGAGAAATGCCCATAAACAGTCATACATTTACTTGAATACTCCGTGTCGTGTACGCCCGAGCCTGGAAGGTCGTTAACCTTTCTACTTTTGCGGGCCGGTCCTTAAGTTTGGACTGGCACTACTGGCAGCCCTAAAACGCACGAGTAGCGAAAAAATCCACGGCAATAATGAGCTCGCGACGACGCGGTTTGATTGATGCACGCGCGGACAACCATCGGAATTATGTAATTTGACGTTTTTTACCACATCATTGAATTTTCACAGCGAGCCAAGGGCAACGGCGAGAGGCAATTACGTTTCATCAAGGCTATGGAGAACAAAGGTATAGAGAAAATAATGACAACAAAAATAACTGAAATGCATTTATCATTTGACCTATTGGTTTATGTATTTTTGTGTCTAGAAGAATACAAAATTCCATGCAACGGAATTGAATTAATAGATACGCGTACTTATTGAGCTGTTGGAGATTTCAATAAACCTGTTCATAGTGCACTTGACCTGTCCTTGCGATGAATCCTTAGACGAGTATGTTCTAACTTCCGCGATCGGACACCGGGACACCCTCCCGCGGCCACGTGAGCCGAAAGCAACACCCGTGCGACCTCGCCCGCGCCGCACCAACCAAACCGCACTTTCTTGACACCGAACAAAAACAAAGTAACAAAGATGAAGCTGTATGAGCTAGATGCAACTGCATTGTGAATAATATTTAAAAAAATATATTGACACGGATTTAGGGTCCGTTTTGAAGTAAGTAATCTTCGCATATGATTTGCCTCAAGAGCGGCATATAAACGAAACATTATTCGTAGTGCAGATATAACACCAATGAAGTTAGATTTTAAAAGGGGGACCATTTTTAGGATCTGGAGGTTGGTAAGAAATACCGAAAATGTTTACAAGATTCGCTAAATCCAGGATAAGCGAGTGGTTAAAAGATTCGAAAGAAGAAATCAGGCTTTGTGACGTTGTAGGAAGCCACAATATTTGAGAACAGTTTTCATATTGATTAGCCTACTTATTTTAAAGAGGGCGTAATCTTAACCTTGAAAACACGAGTCAACCGCACAGATTACACCCGTAGTAAAGTAAGCATAGAAATAATGAAGTCACGCTCGTGACCTTATTAAATGAATTAAACATATTATGTGTGCGCGTGCTAAACTGCGGATTGCAATTTGACTTTCACGTCTAATGCACTTTGGGTTATGCAGCCGGCCGCATAGAAAATGCATTTGAGGCTGACGCGGTCGCTGTGGTCAATATTTTCAATTATGAAACCGAACAGCAATGATCTGACCCAATATCCGAACTATCAATATGCAACGGTAATGTTTTGAAACGCGATATTGCCTTTAGAGGGACCTGCAATCCTTTTTCCGCATAACTTCATTACTTTAATGGATGGACCGACAGTAGGTCAAGCTGTAATAACAACCTTTTCTCAGTAGTTCAATAAAAGGACCTACATGTACAACCTCTGTCCAATACATAAAACTGCAAGCGCATTAGGGCTTCGATACTTTTATCTGCTATTGACACGATTTTAATGATTATGATCTCTTCATCAACATGCAATGAAAACATTAATTGAACGAATTATAACTAATAAAGAAATATATTGAACGAACTATAAACAATTTAAGCTAGGCAAACACTACATTACCAGCACTCCACTTACAATTGATAGGTGACGTCATGAAATGGTAGAAGTATAAGGTTACAGTTACGAAGATGGTCTGACTATTCCACATGGTGTACTCACCGACACAAGTCCTAAAGCTGAGCCCGACGAGCTGCTTGAGCGAGATGGGCCTAGAGAGGTGGATGTAGGAGCTGCCGTTGAAGTAGGCCTCGGGCCGGTCCGAGGGGCCCAGGGGCTCCCCGGCGCCGGCCCCCGTCGCCGCCCACAGCAGAAGGGTTAGGCTGCCTGGAACAAGCAGAGAACAATATAAACGATTGAACTTTAAGTACTAACTTGGGTACGAAACCTTGACGAACTACTTAAAACCAAAACAGTTGGCTGTTGGCAGACACCAACCATGAAGGCCCGTGGTAGTTAGGCTATGCTAGGAACCATGACGACGCCAAAACGATGTGGTACAAGCGCGGTATACTATCTCACTAAACTCGTGACATTCCTAAAAAGGTGCAATGCCCAGTGGGGCTACCATGAGTTTAAAACTTACGCGCTCGATATCGACTACGTAAATATGTCTATGAAAAACATGTACAGCGCCGGCTGGTGGTTACGCGAAGAACTACAATCGGCCATATGAAAAAAACAACTCGATAGGTTTTTACCGTACGTAAGTTTACGATAGCCAACTCATGGTAGGCCCTCAGGAGTATAATCAGTATACCTCTGGGCATTACACTTTCGCCTGCCGGACATCTTTACACTGGGCAGCCAGGAGTTCCCCACACCGCGTTGGATAAACTCCTAGCCATAGTGATTATCACCAACGCCTTCTCACCTAGGCCATAAATTAGACTTATAACTTAATTATTATAGTAACTTAAATCATTCAATGCGGATTTAACGGGCCGCCATTGTAAAGTACGTGAGAAAGTATTATGCCTTAATATAAATCTACTTGTGAACGCTACACATCAAATTATTTACTAAATCACGCACGAATATTTATATACCTTCGGTATCTAATAAATTTCGCTATTGCATCTAATAAAGCAGTTTCTAACTTTCGTATAGAAAGTTAGAAACTACTTTTTGATTGCCCTGCATTAAATTTGTTTCTTCAAACACTAAAGCAGTAGCATGTGCAGCTTCTTAGACAAAGAAACTACAATATGCTTTTATGGCTACTTATTTCATATTTTCCAGTTAAATGGCATAGGTCACAGCCCCGTGTAACCCAGATGCGCCGGTTTAAATTAGTGCAACCTGCATCTAGGGTCGATTGATCGGCCGCGCCCTGCGCCAAACCCGCTATCACACATCGATGCACTGCCCCATGCTCTATTACACGGGATATTAATCCGAGCTGTTAATTATCGATAATCCTACACACAATATTCCACAATTAACACAGCGGTCATTTAGTTTAATAACATTACTGAGTTATTATACGTGTATGTAAGTATGTGTGTACCTATTAACATTATGTAAATCAAACAGGATAAATATTTTTGCTTAATTGCAGTGTTATAAAACCACGATACCTTAATTGCTGATATTGCTTACACAATTAATACAGGTTACTACTAAATATTCATTATTTTTAGACCACTCCCATCACTATATCTAGAAATAGGGTGTGTAGGGAAACTAGTTCTTAACCTTGAGCGAGTTTCACAGATCGAGCAGTAGCTAGCTAGTTCAACTTTTTGCATTTACTTAGTCAATGACCTTTCGTTGCGATAACCGTAGCTCCACAACATTACAAAATAGGCAATTTTATGAACCTTTGCATAAAGCCCGCTGGCATTCCGAGACCAGTTGTAATTTTACGGAAAATCGATAACGGGTTTTTAATTTGATGCAAAGTTTTCTAGACAACGGCCACTTCAGGCGGGTGACGCCTCTGCTTCCCACGGTTACTACATTTATATAACCACAAGAAATAACTACATACACATATACCGTTACCCAGACTCGCAATAGGCTGCATAGAGCTAACGCCCAGAGGCGTTGTATGCTTATTATGTAAAAGTTTTTTTTTTTTTATAAAAGGCTAACAAGATGTCCTCACTCCACCTGATGGTAAGCGGTAGTGAGATCCAAATATGAGGTCGACAGGCACAATATACCATATTGAGCCTGTCGCACTCACCCTGAAAGCCGTGAAAAAGGAGACCACTGCTGCGGCAACAACGAGACAAGGCGTGGAGTCTCGCATTGGTATTGAGCTGTGCGGGTAGGAGTTGGCCAGTCCGCCGGACGGAAGGGCCCCCGCACCGGCGGGCTGACCCGCTCCGCCCGCACAATACCGCCGTGGAGTCTTAGTCCACTGGTCCGGCGCTTGCCGCAACAATGGTCCCCCCTGGCTCCGGTTCGTACAGTGCTGATCCCGGAACGCGACCTGACCGAAAGAGGTCAGAGTCACTTGGCGTACGTACATAATAGGGTGCAGGAGGCAGTAAAAGCGTTTATGACAAGGGCCAATCTATAGCAGTTTACGAGATGTGTGATTTACAAATCTTAACACAAGACAGATGGAATGAGAAAATAAATGTACAGCTAAACCATATTAGCTGTAATGTCTCAACTAACAAGCACTAAACTAATACAGCGAAGAAAACTTACCTGTCCAGGATGACTAATAAGATACATATGTCTACAATGTGTGATGTGATGATTAATATTGCAAACGTGTATTTACCGAGCGCGATGTTACTATCGTCAAACATGTCTATTTGTTTATTCTGTTAACGCTTATTTACAGTTTCCGTATGAATAAATACTTTATTGAGGCCTTGGTCTATCGGTTACAGACAACAATTTGGCAATACTCTGTGTTTAACCCTACGAATTCAACACAGCTACGCCGTTTAATTATAACTTTAATGTCCGATAACTGACAGCGCGAAGTACCTAACTCAATTTTCCATATTGGTGTCAACACGCCGACTATTTATATTGCAATGCCGCCCACCGCGGCCCTGTACAGTATTAAAGTGTGCATATGAAATCTTACGAGCTACCTGATGTTGTGGTGGCCAATGTCACCGAGTTCCTTGACTCCGCGGCCACCAATCCAATTACGGTGGCCGGTGGTGGCACGTATCGCACGGCGCGGGCGGCTAATCGGCCGGCTCTCTGGCGTAATCGAGTTACAAGCGCTATCGACTCACTTCGAGCCCCCATCGAAAAGCGATTAGGGGTGCGATTTGGAAGTCATCATCTTTTCGGACCTTAATTGTCGCACTCATGCCCTGCTCAGATAACTGCTTAAGTGTCTAACTAGCGGATTTGCCGAATTACAGTGCATTATCAAATGCTTCAATATCAATAAAGTTCTTGCATGTGTGAGGGTTACATTCGTAATCTAAAATATTGATTCTTGCCGAGATTATTGCAATAAAGAGAATCATCTCTAGAAGCCTAGACAAACCGATCGGATACAAGTATGAGAAATAAATTGTAGCTGTTGCAGAATTGAATTCTCAAGTCAAATAAATGTTGCACAATAACTCAACCATCTATTAATTGATCAATTTTGATAAGGATACATAATTCGATGTTGGCACAGAGTTTATCCTTTTCATAAACTGCGTACATGTACATTGCTGTTTAAATAGGCAACCCTGGCATGACACTAGACGTTGCAAGTGGCGGCTGAGCGATGAAAGCTCTCTATCGATTGGAAAACACGCTGGTACCACGGTCCTGCAGCCCGCAGTCACGACACGCTGTCTGCATCGACTGCACGGGCTCTATTTTGCATGCATACTGATAGCGCATGCAACCGTGAAAGTTTTTACTGTGCATATGTCGCTCGATGTGATCGATTATGTTGGATACCATCGAGAAGTGTGTTCGAGACTAGACTGATAATCTAATTCTGACCAATGATTTACGACATCTCTTCGAAAACTATAGAATTACCTAATAAGATATTCACCTGTTTTGAACGCATCAAAATACATGGTACTAGTCAGAAATAATACAGACAGCTTCAAGCTATGCGAATTTTATTACAAGCGTACAAGAGAGAAATTATAAATCACAACAGCCGTTAAGCGCATCTTCTCACGATCACAATAAAAAGAAACCATAACTTTCTTGAACCGTTTCTTTAATAGACAGGAAAATATTGCACGACATGTAACGGTATGGATTTGAAGCTAATTTACGTTTAATAAAATTATTTTATTATTATATCCGCATCAATTACATAATTATACTGAAATAAAATAAAATACCTAATATGAAAAAACCAGAATCATTTCTCCGCTGTTCACAATTAACTTTGCGTGCATTAGAACGTCGATAATTATATATCCTAATTAGTTAATAATACTGGGCTAATCTATGAGAGCACTTCAAACCCGTGGGGCGTGGGACCCTTCCTCAAGTAACGTCCACTTGAAGACTGTTTATTTTTTATCCGAGCACGCCACAAAAACAAAGCAGGTATCTGTTGCACGGTTATTAAGATACGATACTTATTCATTATGAAAAGCGATAATAAGAGTTTTTAAAATGCAATCTGGTAAAATATTTGCTTCCAAGTTTTAACATGACTTTCTATAATAGATGTATCTTTCAATATCCTCATTGTTTGTTTTAAACCTCTACAATTACAAAATCCACGGATGGGAAATCGAAGAACACAAAATCCTGTATTTTATGTTGTAAGAAAACTAACTATTTACTATATAAGAAGCAGAGTGTGCCTTTTAGGACACCAACAGGCGTCTTAAAGCACGTAAATGACAGTATTCCTTTCACTAATGAATCACAGATGCTCGTTATACAACAATTACCATAATTAATCTGGCTCGCCTAGCCACAGGCAATCTCCTAATACGTGTAAAGTGTTTGTCGTGCGCGCGATCGTTGCGTTAGTTATCCACGATACAGTTGCGCAAGAGTGCAGCGTTGCGCGCGGCGTGCAACCACTCCGGCGCACGCAACATGTTAATATTGTTTGCTTGTTGCACTCAATCAGTCACTGCCACTGACAGGATTACAATGCGCATGATCTTTACTTGCTTACTAAGTAAGTTTGTCGCTGGTGAAGAAATTGGTGAGAAATCTAGCTAAGTCTACAATAATTCGCGGAGGTCTGTTCGCTCGATTGGTTGATTTCGACGTACCTTCAGTATTTACACTAACTTCTAACGCCTAAGCTATTGAAATTCATCGCTTCAACTTAGATGTCTTTATTATGTACGATTGGACTTGGTAAAGCTTTGATATACCTAATATAGGTAACTAATATTATATCAAAGCTTTACCAGGTCCAATCGTATATGTCAATTGGCTTCATATGCTGAAACGAGCAAGAACTCGTCTAGCTATGATTAATAAGTACATCAGGTATGCCTCAAAGCGCGCCGGCGTCGCCGCCGGTATGTGGAAGCCGCCAGGGCTGCGGCCGCGGCCGGATGCGCATACGCATGTCGTATGCAAGTCTTTTATAACACGCCAATTTTTAAACAAAAATTGTGGGATCTGTTAGTCATAACTAGTGATACTCGTATGAATGTATGTTCATATACGTCAAATCATCGCGTGTTCTCATGGCCCCATCTAACATGTCCATGGCAGTATTGAACTTGAAACATGGACCTCAAAAAGATTTATTAAACACAATCAAGCAACGAGAACAAAAATCAAACAAAGTCAGTTCAGCTGTAAAGAAAAGTAGCAAAAACTCATGCTATTGTTTTTCGACTCCCAAGATTTCTAACGGTACGACATTGAACCTGTAAATTTATTGGTTGGAAATTCCCATTTCGATTGGATTGGCATAACTCAGTTTTTAGAACAATTAAGCCACCAAATCAAAGAGGCTCATGGATTTTAAACACCTACATGGTTTAGGTGGCCACTTATCTTAGACGTGTATGCGGGGCACAATGCGTGGGCGCCGAGGCTGCACTTGCGCCATTCGCACGTGAGATACTCGGGGCTTCGCAACTATCAAACTAAACCTTATTGCGACAGCCACAGGGGTGAGCGGAAGATGCCATTGTTGTCGGTACAACAATAGGCCGTTAGAGGCTCAGCCGAATGTAAAAAAGTCAGTGTTAAATTATTAACACACCAGACTTCATTTGTACCCTTCGTAACTTAGAACTACCCCTAAACAAATAGCCTCTGGAAATCCCAAAGTTCATACACGTTTTACCATAATATTGTTCGTAAACTGAAACAGAGATGCGATAAAGTACGGAAACAAAACAATCGGTTAAACGGGCGAGTCGTTGCGCATGCGCATAGCGGCGCAGTGACGTCACGCAGGCCCCGCGGTGACTCAGGGACCAGCCCGAGCCTTCACCTTGCGGAAACCAATTACTGTTTCGAGTTTCTGACTAAGATGTTCAATAAACATCCACTTTCCCAATATATGATGACTCCATCTGAGATTTCAAGAAATATCATTCGCGTTATTTTTACTTCTACTTTACTTGCAATAGCTCACGTACTTTCTAATTCGGTGGACACGGTTTTTCAGTCTATACTGGTGTTGTATAATAATAACCAATCAAATATTTTTAAAGCACATTAGGCGATTCGCCACTAGATAGACATGACGGCCTTCACGCCCCCTCCAATGCCTTCAATTCGATCCGCTCTACCATTAACGGAGTCTGAGTTTCACACTTTTTGGGAGTTTGCACCTAAACTAAACTGGCAGACAATAACAAAAACGCGACTGTTTTTGTGGCAAAATTTACAATCGTAGAAAGAGAATGTGACTCTACCAAGTGATAAACTGAAGCGACAGAGAGGACTTGGGAAAAACGTAATGTTAGGATGCGTTAGCATAATATAGTCATTGGGAACACATGGCCTACCGATAACAACTCGGTAACCCGACACGACATACAAAGCTCTATGATAAAGGTAATTTTACACTTTCAGATAGAAGATTACACTGCTGCAAGCAATGACCAAAACAATTGCGGCTTGCCTATCTGATAAACATCAAAGGCAATTTGTTTACACCCTGAGAAGTGGCACAGGTTCTGCCGCGCTGCTGGCCACCGGTGACGCGCATCCGGGAGCAAATGACCGTACACGACTAGGCACTTAGGGTCATTTGCGGAGCGCCACGGCCGGTCACACCTCTAGTCTAATATCACTTTGAGTCTGACAAATCGCGAACACAATAGCGGTATCACATGGTAATAGTGTACGTACATAATAATATATAAAATAACGCCTTTTTCCCAGAGGGGCAGGCAGAGATCACTTCGTGCCGTGTGCTACGGTCCTGCCACACCACATTCGTTTCTTCCTAGGTCTTAATAGTGTTTTTGGAGTAAAACCACAATGAAATTTTAAAAAATATTTCATATTATTGGACCGTTCGAATTTAAATTTCAACATATATAGATTCACATTTGTCTGAATTTTAGTCACTCTCCAGTCTCTCAGACCACCGCTAGTTGTAACGGTAAAGAGGTCGATTTGCCGTTGCCGCGTATGCTGTAGTCTAGGATTTGCGATGCTAAACGACTGTCAGGGGGACCGAGTGGGCCTCATACAAACACAATAGCATACTGGAAAGCTAGCACGGAAGAGTTAGTAAGACCCAAAAGCTTGGGTCTCCCATCAGACCAGTCCCTATCAGGCATATATTAGGAGGTGATTAGTACGTAAGATAAGTTCCTCCAGTTTGTTAACGACGATGCAAGTGTTTCAAACGTGCTATGTCCCTGGGGCCACTCTCATGTAACGGTAGCGGTCGATGGCCGCCCGTCTGCAGCAGTTCCGCTGTCCATTGTCAGGTATTTACCCACATGGGAAGCGGGTATTACCCAGGAACTTACAATACAAGGCGATCATAAAGATGCATTGTACAAATGTGAAAGCGTAAAGTTTATGGGAATGCACCATTAATCGTAAAAGAACTGTAAACATAATTTCTAATCACTTAGTCAAACTCTACAGATGTTACTGTAAAATAATTGTTGTTGTACAGCCATGTTTAATTCGCTACCATTTCAATTCTATACTATGGATGAATGCGAATGACCAATGAAGAAAAGCAAAGTAGTTAGGTAAGCAATTATAACTTTTAGCGCGTTCATGGCAAAATGTTACCTTTAACTTGGACGAGGGTCACTTACCTGGCGGGAACAGTTTAGAGTCCGCTATACAGTCGACGTTTCACAACGAAACAATACCATTCATTACAATTGATTCTCAATCAAAATTGCTAAGCTAAAATTATCTTGTATTATCCATTTAACTCCATTCATAGTAGATATGACTCATCAACAATGGTAATGGTTTACAAAATCAAGTTATATCAACCGCAAATCGAGTTTAGAATTTTAGTACATTAGTCAGCTCTAGACAAAGGAGTATGCTTAGTACCTTGTAGTATTGCTTAGCGTAGTATAAATGGGATACAAAGAGAAGCAGGTTCCAAAATATAAGTAAATAACAACGCAGGTTTGCATCGAGTGGCGGTCAGAGAGGAAGGGAGATCAATAGGGGGTCCCAACTTCCCCCTTCATCCACGCCAGACCGAACACGTGACGATACTATACTATCCAATAGATTGGTATTTGCTTTCAATACATCAAACGACAGCAGATCAATCACACAGCCTCTAGCAACAAATAGTAAACACTTAGACAGTAAATAAGGCAAAGTAAACACACGTTGTGCAACAAACATGCTTGAATAACTAACAATATCAACGGAAAATGTCGGCTCTATGCCTCATCCAGATTGAACTAGCTAGAACATTCGTGAAATGGATCGATCACTGGTTCTAAAATGAAATATAAAATGCACATTAAAACCATGCCTTACGAAGGAATGGTTTTTAGTTGTTCAAATTTGAATTGGTTACTTTACTTGCGTTATTGATATCCTATCTCATCAGGGAAACAAAATTAACATATAAGGAAAAAAAGCGATCTCCTCATCTTTCCGCAAACTGCCTAAAGCCAGTGCCGGCTGTATAACGCAGGCTCTATTCAAAACCCGACTGAAAACCGTCCGGATCGCAATCAAGCAGCACGAGCCGGCGAATCAATAAATGTGATATAATTGTGTTGTGTATATTGTACGGCGGGCGATGCACCGGGCGGCCGCCTAGGTATCTAGACAGCGCCTCCCGGCCGCCGCCCGGGCCCGTGCAAATGACACGCTTTCCACCTCGCGCCCAATCACACCCGCTCCAGACATTCTCAATTACAGAATACTAATAAAGTTATTACGGTAACGGCACCCAAACAATGAGCGCGAGGAAGAATTGTTTTATAATGAGGCGAACGTTAGTGAAAAGTTTCCCATGTCGTCGAGAGCCAAGAATAAGGGCATATATCATGCGACTGCGTGCCGAGATCTCGGCGTTATCGCGCGACACACGTGGAAACACATCGAGTGCCGTTATAATTGGAGCTTTCTCAGAACGAGAACATAACACTCATTTTAGTAAAGTTATAGTTAAGTGGCGTCACCGGCCGTGGCTAAGTGATCCTCTCTTGAAACACGACTTTTAACATAAGAGGCGACGCCGACTGCTATGTTTTATGATAGCGGCAGTTTGTCCACCGCGAGAGGTGCACTAAAACAAGGATGATAATGACTTTGGCATTTCCATTGCAGCCACATGTGGTGACTGGTGAATCTTGTTTTTGTTTATGGCCAACGATGTTTTTATTGAGGTATTCAGTATTGAGAGTTTTACATTACTACAGCTTAACGATGCACTGATTACATATTCGTTTAAATGGCTTCCTGCTCTCTATACACTAATGAAGTTACTCAACTAAGGCGAAGCGAACGAACAACAAGTTAGCCTCAGATCCACTGTGCCGCGAGTCTGTGAATAGGCGTGCCGAACCAGTTCACAGTCCCCCCGAGAATTAGTTACACAACGTCCGTTTTGGCAACCCATTGTCTTATTCATGCAGACTGCTTTCATTAAGGAGTACTTCGAAAAGTTTTTTAAATATTTTTATACATATAAAACATGTAATTGGCCACGTTGAGCGGCCATTTTGCAAAATCGTGACCAGTACGAAACAAGTACTTTTTATACGCGGTTTGCACTGTTCGTTATAATCTTTCAATGTAAAAAATGTTATTGTTCATACGGACGCGATTAATTCCCACTAATTATTTGCGTTCGAGACATTGGAAGAGGTCATGTAGGTATTCGGGCCGCAGACAAAATAGCGGAGGTCGTCGCTGACGTGAGGGGATTTTCCTGATCGATGATTAGGTATCGTCAATCAGGAAAACTCACAGTAACATTAAGTTCTAAAAAGTTTGCAGATACATCTACATACTTCGTAAAGAACATCAGATCTGAATAAATAGTATTTTTGGATGGTTTTTCAACGTCTACGAAAAAAGAGAGCCGTTAGTTTTTTTAGCACTATAAATTTAATAGACTTTGACATTAATTTGCTAAGACTTCCGGGATCCGTCTCCTCTTTCAAAGCTTAGGGTAAGCTGCCGTGTCCGATTACGATAGAAACAAAATAAGCAGAGAAGGTGACCTCATCACCTAATGGCTCAAATCCCGTGGTGCTTGACTTTTGGCCAGTGGCTTATTCCAGTGCCTCAACCAACTACTCCGGCCCATTGGTAAAATAGGAGCTAAATCTGGCGATAATGAACCGTTCAACCCGGCCGCAGAGGTCACAGGCGTTGGCGAGAGCCGCGATTGTGGCGCCGCGCGGAGGCCGTCACGCGCGACCGCGTCAGGGCTGCCCAGTGAAGCCGCAACCACATTACCGGCAATTAGTGCTTTGTCACATCCTCGCGAACTGCAGGCACTGAACTCACGCGCTACGCTTGGTGCCTCCGAGAAATGTTTACGACTACTGCCGCGTCTGCGGAATCCGAGTACGTGAGGAACTGTTTGTTCCTCAGCTTATTTACTTACTTCACCATTTACCATAGCGGCCATCTCAATAGACATTAGCTAATTACGCAGTTATATATCGCACGAGCGTGTCCGCAAACACAGGTGAAACGGTTAATAGGACATGCCCCAAGGACCACTTAACAACGTTAGACTTCAGTATCATTAAATTTCAGACTGGACGGAAACGAGTGGTGGTTTAATACATAATATTACTGAGAATTCTGACAACATGTTCTAAACACACTGAATATGAAAGCAGAGTAGGTGTAAACATTTTGATCGTATCGTTATAGTTTTGTGGTTCCTCAATTCGATAGATTCATCAACTTGATATTATTAGCATCGAGTTTGAGTCTAATACTCGTACAACTTTTGGTACTTTTAACAGATATATGCGAGTACATAGTGACCATTACGAGTGGTAATGATCAAGCCTCGGTGCATAAGATTAGCCGCGAGCCTTGACGCTTACCTACTTGCCCATATGCAGTAAATACAAATGTGTATTTTTTATTAACCTCATTTTTTTAATAATGACAAGTAGTGTAAAATGAACATCCATTAACGGTGAAGCAGCACCTAATAAGCCGGTTATTCTCTTGTTACTTTGCGACTACCGTGAGTGTACATTTATTAGTTATTCAAAACACAAGTTATTTGTATAAATTTGACTTTGTATGTCTTTAGTAACTAAAGGAATTTAATTTTACTAGTTAACACACTGAATATTATAAATACCTAGTTATGAAATTGGAATTATACCTAGTATACACATGTATATAGGTGCGAGTATATTATTTTAGTAAGTAGTACCTCATTGCCGTTTATTTATTTATTTGGATATCCAGTAGCTTTTACATTTAATTATTTATCTAAGTAACATGTGAAATGAAAAAAAAAATTTTTAAGGTGTCACATCTTGCACACAAAAGCAACACTGATACAGTAATACCCCGCTTTACGCGAGAGATGCGTTCCAGAAAAAATCGCGTTAACTGAAATTCGCGTATATCGAGGTTTATGATTAAACATAGCCAAAATTTAATACAAAAAAACACGAATCATTTTAATCAATCACTTTAATTCTAAGAACACTTTATGCATTACATAGTTACTATTAATTATTTTTTACGCAAAAATACATCTATTGTCTTTTGGGTAGCGTTTTTTTTACGTTCTTGTAAAATACGTTCATAACACCCAACACTGTTTTTTATTGTTTGACACACGGTCAAGACACGGTCTTCATTATTGTCTATACTCTGCAGTATGTCCAAACCTGAATAAATTTTTGAAAGAGCATTTTGTATTTCCCCTAAAGATAAAACTTTGCGAAAATTGAAATTCGCGTTATAGTGAAACCGCGCATAACGGGGTCGCGTAAAGCGGGGTATTACTGTAGATAACACATACAGGATGACATCTATATTTAACTGCATTGATTAGGAAATACTTCGGCTAGCCCTAATTTATCGTATGTAAATACGAGATTAGTAGCTTGTGATTCGAATATCAGAAATAATACTCAGACTTTGCATAAACACTGACGATCATGATTTTAACACAAATATTTGTACTAGCATGTAGCTAGTCATAATATGGATAAATACCAACCGCTGGACACATAATCCATGCATCGCCACGATCCTAAACGAGTCTTATTTAATGGCGATTAAAAACCTAACTGCATTTTAGCTCGCTAGCAAAACCCCATGTATGATCTGCATTCCACGCCGTGTACGAAGTAAAACTGCATGTCTTAAATTGACACTTCGCGTAAACAGGTCCGACATACTACAGCCTAATTAGGCGGCAGGAGTGGCGGGACTAGCTCGTGCAAATAACGCAACGGGTATAATATGTGCTGTTTGCGCCACTTTACTCCGGTGTATATGTCGGTATGTGTGATAGTGTCGGTGTATACGCAACTCGACCACTCAATGTAAACTAGCTCTTGCACATCTGTCAGTAATATCGATTGTGGATCTAGTTTTTTCTGAGCGTAGCTGGTTTGAGCAACATTGGCACTAGACGGCCGCTCCCTTTACAATCGTACTTAACTGCGCAAATAATAATTACACAGGGATGACTTAGTATGTAATCAGAACTACGAAGTTATGGGGTTATTCCGTATTCATCCTATGTGAACTCATCCGATTTCCTTACTCATCCTAAAATAGTATTCCTAGCTCATCCTATTAGATTTTGTCTTGACACAACACTAATGCAGTCTTTTCTCATCACTAGGTGAATATTCCAATAAAAAGTATGGTTAGCAAAATCAAAAGTCAAAACATTTTCAGAAAGTGAACTATTTATAGGTTTTGGATATAAATATGTACTATTATTATAAATAAAAAGAAATCTGTATGTTAAAACAAGAAAATAACATAATATTCAATAAAATATACTTAAAACCGAAAGCCAAACATGCATGTTTTATTAAAGAAAATAATAGTAACGGTTTCATTTACATCTAATAATGAGTCACCAAGTTGTATTTTTTTCAAGTTGTATTTAAAAATCATACAGTTTACATATGGAAGACGATGTTTTTTAAATCAAAGTTGATTGAGTCTTGTTTGTCAAAATTTAAAAATATTGCTGTGTTAATCATATAAAAAATATGTTATATATTATTCTTAATTTTAAAAAATAAACATACCTAACTGTTTTATACAACATTTATAAATAAATATATTAATTTATCAGACTTTTTGCAGTTTTATTTGACAAAACGACTAAATTAAATTTTAAACTTTTATTCCGACCGTACAAAATATTCTTATTTTTAAAATGTTTTGTTATAGGATGAGCTAGGAATCATTTTGGGATGAATAAGGAACTAAAAATTGAAATATTTGCTTTGGGATGATTAAGGAACGAAATTAGGATGAGTAAGGAAAAAGTTTCACGTCGGATGAGATCACATAGGATGAATACGGAATAACCCAAGTTATGCCTGTATGCAATGCAAATCAAAACAAAATAAAGCAATGCCAAATGTTATCTTCCCAAGTTTAAACAAAAATCATCGATTCATATGCTAATGTCCGGCCGGCCAAGTTATTTTGCACCTACTACCTACTTATACAGTCTGCATTCGTCATCATGTCGAGTAAAAACCACCCTTATTTATAGCTAGTTTGTAGTCAATGTTGTCATTGGATACGCTCACCCCTCGGCACCTGTCGCGGGGCAGGTGGCGCGCCGCTCCTGCGCCGCGCATTGTTAACCCGCGCACATATCGCTTTGTTTGACGATACGGTACAGTTATCGAGTAGTAGTACTGTTATTGATCACCTTCACTTGTTTATTTTAGCTTACCAACTCCACTACATTTTACATTTACTGGCTCTGGTCCTCCTGTCTCTTGCGCTAAGAGATGTAAGTTGGCTCCCCAATCAGGACAAACTTTGTGTGATGAACATTTATGTGTATACCACTGTTGCTGCTGATACATCCATGACACAGTACTGCACAGTGCATCTTAGCATGGATGGAATCAAATAACAGTATGTGATGTTGTGTTATTTAATATTTAATTTAGCTAGTTGCCCTTCTTTTATTTGCCAGTACTAGATAGAGTATGCCAAGCATATTATTATGCAAACATGCAAGATTTGCCAGATCTTAGGGCAAGGAAACACATACAAATAATAAATCTTAATACAAAATATGGATTTAACAGTTGGCACCTCATCATGATACCTTTGTTATTATTACTAATCTGCATTGAATTCATAAGTATGTGATTAACATTCATGAAGAGTATTTTGCTACTAAAGGTTTGGTGACTCATCATCAGACTTAAAATATTCTTAAGTATTACTGATGGATTCTGAACAGACAGTGCAGCAGATGAATTTAGAGGCAGAGCCATCCACTCCCCTGGAAGTCCAGTGATGATGATCAGACCAAGCCATCATCATATGTCACTTAGGAAAAAAAAGGGTATGAACAGATTTTTTCAAGGTATGTACCTACCTGAAATATTTATGTTTTTTATGTTATGTGACTTAAATAATAAGTCTCATGTTTGCAATACCTACCTGGTAACTAAGTTGTAAGTGCCTTATCTATATTCCACCTTTGTATGATGTACACTTAGTAAGCAAATAAATGATTTGATTGATTTGGTGTAATGGCCAATAGATACAATTTTTTTAAAGATACTCAAATTGTTACCTCTGTGAGTTCTCATGAAAAGGTAACAAAGTGATTCTTATAAGTGATCAGATTTCCATGTTAGGTCTTCTTTCTATATCATAACTCCTAGTATTTATACACTACTAAATACTATGAAACTATGGAATCTTGATTACTATATTCCAGTTACTTACTAATACTTTCCAAACTTATTGAATCTCTTTCTTAGAGTAGCATAATGGGGTAACAAGGCAATAAGCATTCAAAACCATGTAGTACCTTGATGAAAGTGTTCCCCAGCTTGGTGCATGGTCAAAACAAAACACTTTCCATTAGCTAACTCTATTGAGGAGCAACAATGAGTGAGCTGCTTTCAAAGAGAGAGCATCACAGGGTTTCACTTTTGAGTGTAAGTTTACCTCTTGCATGCATGTGTTATTTACTCACTTTACTATGTATGGAGATGAATGTTGATTTGCAATACAGGTGATATGTTAAGAGATCAACAATAGTTATGAAGATAAATATTAAGTATAGGTAATAAATACAGGAAAACTATTTCAAATTTCTTCCAAATAATTGATAAATATGGACTCCTCCATATTTTATTTTACCAGTCCTTAAATGATTTAACAACAATAATAGGAATGCCAACATTTGTATTACAAAAGGTTTGCAAAGACCTAAGAATTCATAAAATTATAATGGTAATTAACTGTGTACATGATTTTAATGAATAGCAATTTATAAAATATAAATTTAAAAGATCAAAATAAAATAATAAATTATATGAATGTCTATCTTGTATGTAACTTTTTTTATTTAATTACTATATTATAGTCTTGTATCTTTACTCTTACACTAATTTAATTGGAAGAGTAAAGTTACAAAAGTTATATTATAATTATTCTTCAAGTACAAAGCTATAGCTCAGCTTCAGCAGTAGTCAGCAGTAAAATTATGTAAGAAATAGAATATTGCTATATGAACAAGTACTATGAAAGAATACTTTATAATGCACATCATGGCAAAGTTAAAGACTTGTTTTGACATAGGTACCTAGTTGAAATGTAATCTTTGATTTAAAGATTGAAACAGGCTTTCGGTAAAAATCATCATAAAAAAACACAGCAAAACGAGCAACAACATCAAGACTTGCGAGTCCGCGAGCTTGCTAATGTTGGTGTCAACCTCCGCCTGTACTCCACGTCCTTTCACACGCGCCCCACTTGCATCTGCAAGTGCACTAGCATTCTCCAACCGCCCCAACGGCAGAAGGTACGGTGCTACACCGACTTAGTATTACAATAAACTGTTAAAACTAGATGTAGCAAGAAAATCGACCTACCTGCGACGGTAACGGCGGCGCGTCGCCTCCGAATTGTGTCCACCTTCATTATGTCGAAATAATCAAAACACCCAAACAAACATCTACATTAAACTAACACTAAGTTTACAAAAACATAATTCACTTGAATTGTGTAACTTAACACTACTTAAATTAAACAAACTCATACGAAAAACACAAGCTTTACATAAAAATAAAACGACGGCCACACGACACTTCACCCCGCACGGCTCATGACTGACTGAATGAAGTATGATGAACAAGTTAGACGAGTGAGTGAGTAGTTATATTTTGACAAAACTGAATGTTCAAATTGAACGAACTTATACACGGCGGATCGAATGAGTGACTCAACAATTAAAGTTTTTTTATAATATAATAATAATAATATAATATATTTATTTCGTAATCTCAAACAATGTAAATGTAAAGTTATATATATAAAAATATATAAAGTTATAGAATAATGTTTTTTATTAATTTGCGACCATAAAAAACAAATTGACTACAATACTACCAAATAGGTACGACATTCTTTAGATTAATAATTCTTTGCTGTGTTGAATTCTGTGAAATGGAACGTGTATTGTATAGAAATTACGTTTCTTTTCACTTTATTGTCGGCAGGACTGAAGTGTTGATATTATAAACTTACATTTTCATATATATAATATAAAATCATTTTCATCTTAAAATTTTTAGATTTAACCTACACATTATGTACAATAATATTACAGTTTTAAATAATGATAACTAAAAATGAGGATTTCTACCATGATGAAATAAAAAAAACAATGTTGCTATTTTTCCTAAAAATGGCAGCCTTCATGTCGTAAGCTTTTCTTTTCTAATGCAATGAAAAGTTTTTATTACAAGTTTACGGAGAATTTATAATGCTTTTTGAAGCAATCCAGATGGTTATTTTGCTTTTTAAAGTGATTAGATAACTATCAAATATTGTGAGTCATGAACTTCGATTTGGTAGTAAGTACTACGTGGTTAGATTCTTTTACATCAAATAGTTTTTTCCCGTTACGTAGTGTGTAATATAGTGATTATAAACTATTTCATAGTTGTTATTGTTAAATTAGTTATTTCTATGGATATGCTTGTTCCAGGTGGTGTAAACATCTTCCAGGTTGTTTATGCAAATGTTGAACGGATCTAGCGGAAACGACACTAGTAGTTCTGCTGTTACGTTGGAGAATAAAGATACAATGAGCAGCGGCAGTGTGAGCGTGGAGCGCGAGCTAGCGAGCACGAGGCGGCTGCTGTGGGGGGACCAGGTGAAGGAGGACGTGTTCCGGCGCTGGGCGCAAGGGTTCCAGTTCAGCGCCGAGGAGCCCAGCGCGCTCATCCAGCAGGAGGGCGGGCCCTGCGCCGCCATCGCGCCCGTACAGGGCTTCCTACTCAAGATTCTCCTGTCAGAAACACCCGGACACAGTTTTCAGGACTTGACTTCGGAGAAGTGCAACTCTCTGCTTGTTAGGGCAGTGTGTACAATATTAAGCCAGTGTCTAGCTCCTAAGTACAATGTGGCTGTGTACAGGAAGAATGAAACGGACGCAGAATCTAGCAGCGGTCACAATGTCAGTGCCGATGAACAATTGTGTGATGCTATTGACCAGTTTCATCAAAGGATTGAGGTGCACCCGTTTCAAACATTGTCAGAAGTAGAAGCATTCTACACAAGAAATATTCGTATTTTGAAAGACAAGTATGGTGTGTTACTACTCTTGTATAGTGTTATTCTCAGTAAGGGTGTAAGTACAGTGGAGGCGGAGTTGGCTGAGCTCTCAGATCCCCTCATCCACTCCACATATGGGTATGGGTCTCAGGGGCTCATCAATCTAATGCTGACGGGAAGGGCGGTCGCACATGTTTGGGATCATGACCAGGTGGTTGGGGGTTTGAGGTTGAGAGGGATAGAAAGACAAAATGATATTGGATTCCTAACAATCATGGAGCACATGCAATACTGTACTGTAGGATCATTTTACAAAAATCCCAAACATCCTGTCTGGGTGTTAGCATCTGAAACACATCTGACAGTATTGTTCTCTCTGGAGCGGCGACTAGCAGCTCCCGAAACTGTTGGTGAATCAGCAGAAAGAATTTTCCGATCATTCGATCCAGAAGGAAACAATTTCATCCCTTCAGCAGCACTGCAAGATGTATTATGTGCTGCTGACCTAGTAAGTGAACCAGAATATGTGGAATTGATGAGAAGGAAATTAGACTCTGAGAACTTGGGCATAATCCTGTTGAGTGCCTTCATGGACGAGTTCTTCCCGGGCTGCGAGCGCGGCGCTCCCGACACGTTCGCGCTGCACCACTACAACGGGCTGGCGCGCAGCAACCCGGGCGCGCGCGTGGCGTACCGCGCCGGCCGCGCCGCGCTGCTGGAGTGCCCCATGCGCGCCGCCAGCGCCGACCCCATGCTCACGTGCCTGCAGACCAAGTGGCCCAGCATCGACGTGGTCTGGGACGACGGCCACTCGCCCTCGCTCAATTAGCACCCGCCTCCGCCTCCTCCTGACCGCCCTTGACTTTGAACTTGTGCTGTGATGCAGTGAGGATGTATTCCATGTACATTGGATGTGTAGCAACACATCTTTGATTCCATTACTTTATTGTATTACCTAAAAATTGTATCAGACATGGAGGCTCTTTGTGGATGCCCTTGCACTGGTATGAGCAGCTATTTTGCATTATGTCAGTGACCTGTACGAAGTGATGTGGTATAATTGTGATTAGGGATAATTAGTGTATTCGGACAATCACTAGACTAGCTCTATCCGGCTCCCATGCAGAGTGATCTGAATCTTGCAATGAGCTTCAGGCTGATGGCAACATTGTAAAATTTTTAATTTTAATTATTTACTTCTTGTCTTTGGAATTTGGTTGAAGCCAAAATTTTTTTTATTGGACCTATAAGAATACATTTTATTTGTATATTTTATTTAAAATAAGTGGTTGTATTCAATCATATGCTACACTGCACCGGCATAGTGTGCACAAGGCTCATCAGACAGCACATAGATGTTATTTCGCGAGAGCAAACGCTAATCAAATGTTTCACTTAACACACCAAATGTTTTTGCTAACCAGTTTTGCCTTAATAATGAAAATAATGATTTCCAGAGTGATTCTAATAAAGAGTTCATAACGAGCTGTGACACCTCTCTTCATCTCTATCTTCTCGAAATTATCAATTTCTGCATAAAGGGCAATACATACTTTAATTTTTTGTCATTATTTATGTACAAACCTCAAAGATATGGTGGTAGAGTCAACATTTATTTCTAAAATTGTAAAATATGTTATGAAATTAAGATGTTTAGATTATTGTAAACATGAGTTGTAAAAGATTAGGACAAAAAGAATAATATAATGAATAATGCAGCAATAAATATGTTGTAAAATTAGCTGTTTGCCTACTTGAGAAGTACTTCATCAGTAGCAATAAAATGTTAATAATGTATAATGCTGTTCCAAAAATGATGATACTCTTTAAAGTTGTTAAAGGTCCGAATTTGTTGATTTGGACTGCCTTTTTTACATTACATTCAACAGTATCTGAAGATGTCCTGATGCATGGAAACAAAATGTAAACTAATTTATTTCTGTGAATAAACATTTGCTTCCTAAGTTGTTCTGTGACATTCTGTTGTGTACATACAAAGTTTGTACTTGATATACATTTATGTATTGACATGTTTTTTAATTGGTGTAAAATAGCTGTGCACATTAGTTGCGCAATATAAAGAGTTATAGTTATTGAACATATTTTCAGTTAGTCATAAATAACATAATAGTGTAACATGCTTTTTTTTAAACTATAAAGTGGTTTTAATTCAAGAGCAAACTACAAATTCTTGTAGTTTCTTTTTTTAAGGCATCCTCCATCCGGAATTTCGATTTCAATATATTACATGGAGTTCATAATTGGAATCTTTGAATGTGACTGGCATGGCCTATCCATGCACAAGTTGCTCAGAAAGTTAGGCAGGAAAGTTAGTCCATTCTGTTGTAGTGGGCACATGCCTACAGAGAGCAGGAAAGTGCTGCGATAAATAATTTATCATTAGTGGTACAAATATAGGATTTTAATGATTATTCACAAAGCTTGTTAACAAACTACATAGGAATCGAGAAAGAATGGGTCTCAATTGGAGCAAAACAACAACAAATCAAAAGGTTTTGTAAATAAATAAATATCTTGGACATTGCAGTTGGGGTAAATCATATTATTAGTAGAGGAATACATCGTATATATTCGTATTACAAAGTACGAACACAAATTTCTGATTCTTTTTTGTATAATCGATTCTAATGTCATCGAGATAATATCGATTTATTTACCAATAATACCGGTAACCGGTTTTTATTTACACAACACTAATATTGGACTAGCTGTCATTCCTGACAGTTGCTGCGGGTATTATTTTTTGGCACATCTTTGGGTGCGTTTAGCCGATAAACAGACTGGTCAGAATCTGAGAGTGCTGAACAGCATTTGACAATTCTGACTACAGTATCGGCCAGAACCGTGCTGAGTGGAAATGAGAGAAGTGAAGTTAGCTGTTATTCCGCCATATGACGAATCTATCAATCAATCTGAATACCGCCACTTAACATTCCTCAGCCGCGTCAGCCTATGCTACTCAGCAATCGCCATTTTTCTTTCTGTGCTGACAAGATTTTGTATCGGCTAAACGCACCCTTTGTTTACACACAGTTCCTCGTGGCCTGTCGCGGCTACAGATTTTAGAATTGTAGTTCATTTATTTCGTTCTGGTAGTTCCGGCATAGTTTTATAAACATACAGTAGAAGATAATAATAATGGCGCGTGAAGTGCAAGAGGATAATTTTTTTAATAGATATGCAACAGAATACGACCCTATCAAAATAGGATCTATCGATGGTAAGCATTGTAACAAATTCTTTATTTGCTAAGCATTTAATTCAATACTCTATTACATTAGGTTTATTTTGAACAGGCACGGACACGGAGCCCCACGACCGCGGCGTCGTTCGCGCCCTGCAATCGGAATACGTTCCCAATAAACTTGTTAAAGGAAATCCGCATCATACTATCTTTGTAGGCAGATTGAATCCCCGTACTACTCAGGTATATTCAAGAGGCTTTATTTTTTTGGTTGAGTTATAGTTATTGAACATATTTTAATTTAGTTATAATATTAATAACTATTGTAAAAAGTGAGGTCTAAAGATTGGCTTTTTTAAAAATAAACAGTATTTTATTCAATGTTTTAAATACAGTCAAATCTGGGTAAGTGAGAAAACTCTACAAGTGAGAGTAATAGCCAGGACCCATCATATTAAACTCCCAATACCTCTATTAGCGAGAAACAGAAACCTCTGTAAGAGAGACTCGTTTTTCCCTCATGGACCACCGTAAGTAAGATTGATGCTTATCTGTACCTCTAAGAGCGACAGTCAAGCTTTATTTATTTCTGTGATTTAGTTTGACAAAACAAATTACAATTTTTACATCTGCTACTTTATGACTCATTCTTAACATTCATGGAACTTCCTACCATTGTTTCTGTATTCCATATCATAGAATTAATCAAGAATGTTATTTTATCACATTACTAGCGGCCGCCCGCGACTTTGTCCGCGTATTTATGGGTTTTAGTAGCAGGTAGCAGTAGGATGTATTAAAAATAGCCTTGTAAAATTTGTTATTTATTAGCTAAAGTTCCGTCAACATTCTCCCATAGTACGCCCGCCCCCCCCCAATAACTTCCATGGGGGTCGAATTTTGAAAAAAAAGTAGCGCGGGTGTCTTTCTAGTGTGCCAGCTACCTCCATACCAAGTTTTATGAAAATCTATAAACATGTAACAGGTCTCCCATACTAACGGGGCTAATTTAAAAAAAAATGCGCTGGTGTCTCACCGGAGTTTATGTGCAAATTTTCAATCCCCCCCCCCCCCCCCAATGAACCCCATGGGGGTTGAATTAAAAAAAAATAGCGCTGGTGCCTCTCTGGAGTGCAAATCGACAAACACGTCAAAATTCTCCCATACTAATTTTCAATTTGTCGGACTTACTAAGTTAATCAGTTGATTGCTCACCCAGGTTTGACTGTACATATATTTAGAGCTTTTCACACAACTTACAAATTTACAATTTTAATGATGTGTTTCCATATCGATTTTAGAATTTTTGTATGTACAATTAAGTGAAAAAAATAATAATACTACAGTCTTGCCCATGACCATGAGCTGTTTAATCTGTAAAATCAAAAGTATAATACTGTTTAAAACAGTAGGTATAGTTAGCAACCATAGATTGGCTATAAATTAATGTATCATCAAAAACTATGTACATTAATTGCAAAAGCCTGTAAGGATTATGTATGTATGTTATAAATAAATAAATATTTCAGACAACTGCATATAATTTGATATTTGTTTCAGGAAACAATATTGAGAGAATTTTCCAGAATGGGTGATGTGTTGAATTGTCGCCTTGTGAAGGACATAGTGACGGGCAAGTCTAAGCAATATGCGTTCGTGGAGTACGAGTTGCATAGTAGCATGGAGCGTGCGATGCGCTACATGCAGCGGGAGTACATCGACAACGCCGAGGTGGTTGTGGAGCGCGAGGCGGAGCGGCGCATGCGCGGCTGGCGCCCGCGCCGGCTCGGCGGCGGCTTCGGCGGCCGCAAGGAGGCCGGCCAGCTGCGCTTCGGCTGTAGAGACCGACCTTTCAGAAAACCTCTCACAATTTGATTCAAATTATTCAGTTTTAATACATTAGATAAAAAAAGTGCAATCCAAAATACTAATAGAGTTGACTTCTAGAATAGAACAGAATAAACATTTATTCAGCACAAATTATATTACACAAATTTACATTATAGAGAAATCTTAAATTAATCTTACCATGCTAAAAAGGCCTGGATTCAGCATTGTGATTTGAACATAGACAATAACTAAACTTTTATAGGGGTCCAAATTCAGGCAGGCTATGAAATGACACATGCAGTGAGATATAATAATGTATTGGCTTAAAAACAATGTGTAATGTCTGCTGCCAGGAGTTTAGAGGATGGTGCAAAGCATTCACTAGGACTGAGAGATTGCTGACTATTCTTGAAGGAGTCTTACTCGTTCTGTTTATTGCCTTTCTTTCGTTTGTAGTGTTGCACTTATTAGCCTGCCCTACGCATGAACTAGACAATATTTACGAAGTGGCAAGTGAGACACAGATATTTTTAGATGAGGTCACTCCTACACCGAGAGGGACTCTGGGACCTGATATTAAATGTACCTGGAAAGCGTCACAAAAAACTAAAGCTATCACACGTTACTATGAATATGGTCAGCCACCTCTCTCTACTACCACTAAAATGGAGTCTGAACCTGTTCATGAGACCGATACCCACATGAATTGGGTGGCCGCTGCGGCTGATGAGGAAATAAATGATGAGATGGTCGGGGAAGAGGATTGGCGGGGATGGATAGAGGAGTCCGATGGGGAGGACCCGGAGTCGGGTTTCGAAAAGTTTGTGCTAGCGTTAGTGAAAATAAAGCCAATGGGCGATATTACGTTCGGGTGCATCCTGACCGTCGTGTCGGAGTACTGGGCGCTGACGGCGGCGAGCTGCGTGGAGGCGGTGGAGGAGGTGGAGTCGCTGGACGCGTTCGTGATGCTGGCGGGCTCGGGCGCGGCGCACGGCGTGGCGGACGCGCGCGTGCACCCGGGCCGCGCGCGCGGGCTCGACGCCGCCGCCCTGCGCAGCGCCGGCCGCCTCGCCCCCGCCGCCCCCGCCGCGCCGCGGGCCTCCATGCTGGACTACCTGCTGCTCACCGTGGGCGAGCGGCTCGCCATCCTCGGATATGGCAAGTTCAGGTATCTATGAGACTTTAATTAATTTCGGAAAGAAAACTATAAGTACGAGTACTGTGAGTACTATAAGTGTAGCATTCGGATTTCGGATTTGCCATCGTGACAGAAAGATTTGCTCTAGCGTGGGGGAGATTTGCTGATTGCCCAGGGTGCGCCGGACGTAAAGGATAAATCGTTACGACACTCGGGGAGGCTCTTTCTTTGCTCCCCAACACACCTCTTGGTTTGATTCCGGCACGCATAGGTAATGAACTGATGGGCGCTTCAGCAAGCGCGGTCCGGCAGAATTTTGAGCCGAAATAATTTAAAGTGTTTTGCCATCGACACGAAAAGAAGAAGAGTGTAACATTTAGCTTTACGGCTCGAGCATTCGTACTTACCCTCGACGATCTTCTACTAATCGGATCCAGACATGCAAATTTTACCCTTTCATTACCTGTTGTTAACCGGTTTACTGTCGGAGATGTAGGCATGATAGAAATTCAGATGTCACAGCCTCTAAGTGGCCTAAAATTAGTCTTTATGGGTCTACACGCGATATTAGGAGTAGCAAATTACATAGTTACTTACTGCCAGACGTTTCGACTGGGTTACACCAATCCCCGTGTAGACCGCGTGTAGACCCATAAAGACTAATTTTAGTGTAATGGAACGCGAAAGTCTAAAATCTAAGTGGCCTGTTGGACTGTGAACTTGTTAAGCCCGCAGGTGGCGCCATCATCATCAATGTCGTAACCAACATAAGTACATTGATCCTCGATGTATTGACAATCGACATGATTGTCAATACATCGATGTGTTGTTTTACTAATGTTTGTTTGTTTTAACTTTATTTTTCTTTTTTAATTCCAGGACGGTAGAGGCTCGCACTTCGAACCTTACTCTGCGCCAGGTGGCCGTGCACCGGCTGCCGAGCGGCGCGTGCGCGGACGCGGCGGGCGGCGGGGAGGCGGAGGGGGCGCTGCGGCACCTGAGCCGGGGGGAGGCGCTCCGCCCCGGCGCCTGCGCCCCCGCGCCGCTGTGCGCCGGGCCGCTGCGCGCGGGCGCGGCGCCGTGCGGGTACTGCGCGGGCACGCCGCTGCTGGTGCGCGGGGCTCTGCTCGGGCTCATGGCGGGCGGCGGCGCGTGCGGCGAGGCCTGCGAGCCCCAGCTCTACGTCAACGTCCCCGGCATTAGGGACTGGATCGACGCCGTGATCGACGAGCAAATATGATGATACATTTATCTTACCTACTTGAGACTATAACCTTTCTAGATATGGGCATCGGCCGGGATCGGCGAGTCTTAATCAAATAATCAATAATATTATGATATGCATGGACTAGATACAGCAAGTTAGTCTTGGACAATATGAGGTTGTCAGAAATGTGAATGTGCTTTTGATATTTCCTATATTTTCTATTAACAACAATAAAGAATAAGTTTGGAATTGAGTATTTTTCTTTCATATCAATCCTTTGGCCAATGGGAAATTTGATTAGGGTTGAAATTATTTCTTTTAAAATATAATTTTAAACTTTCATGATATTCTCTTTCACACACATTAGAAAACTGAAAGTGTCCAGGATATTTATCATGCTGTTTTGTTTTAATGATTATCGGGGGCTCATTAAGGCGTGAAACGTCTATTAAACAGGCTGAAGACCGAAGGGGTGAGTGCGACAAGGCTCAATATGGTCTATTGTGCTTGTCGACCTCATATGTAGACTCACCACTGCACACCATCAGGTAGAGTGAGGTCATCTTGTTAGCCTTTTTTTTAATTATTAAAAAATATCCCGAACTCGTCAGTTCTCATTCCTTTTGCTCGGTGGAAATACAATTTCACTCTAAAGAGATAACCTGTAACTTTCTTCTAGAATCAACGATGTTGGTTTAGGTTTCTATAAAAAAAAATAGTAAAATCTCAAACCATGAAGTCTTGCATGATCGTAGACAATCTAATAACTCTAGATAACTTCTGCCAGTTTTCTGACAAATGCTCTTGTCAATATAAGTCATCTCTATTCTATCTGTGAGAGGTCGTGATGAACAAGCTCCTGTTCGCGTGTTCGATGCTGATGGCAGTGTTCGTGGTGGCCACCATCAGCGCCGCCGTGCTGCAGCTGTCGGCCGGCTCCGAGAAGACCGCGGATGACTTCGAAGACAGCTATTAGACTGCTCCTGTATGATCTGGTAGTGTGATGGCTTTGCTAGTCGAAACCTGCGCTCGCATTAAGGCAAAGAACGAAATTCAGACTCGAACTGATTCAGAACTGTGCGTCTGCGTAAATTTATGATAACAATTGTTGTGAACTTCCTCTTGAAAATAAATTCATGAAGGGAATTACTACGGTTTGGTCCATGAACGGTGGAGCAGTTGCTTCTTTTCTGTTTTTCTTAATATTGTTACGACCACGAGGGACCGGGCAGGCGGAATTAGTCTTATCGTCGTTTGGATAAGGTCTATATTCGCTTGCACGGTCGTAGCGAGCTCTAGCGTAATAATAATAGTGTTACAACCACGAGAGACCGTGCAAGCGAAATTAGTCTTATCGACGTATGGATAAGGTCTATATTCGCTTGCACGATACTACGTCACACACTCTGGTCGGTCGGAGCAAGCTCCAGCGAGTTCTAGAAATTTCGATCCCCGCGAGAACATTCTCGACACCACGCGAAGAGCTGCGTCTCTGGATATAAAAGCGGGATGTACGACGCGACGGGACAGTTCCGATTTGGAAAGCGAAGCGAATCAGTCTCCTGCGAACTAGAAGTGATCGAGTGCGTTACCTGCGAATAGTCAGTGAAATTCAGTGTTTTAGTGTGATTCAGTGCTTTAGTGTAATTTAGTGTTCCGTGTTTAGTGTTGTAATTAAGTGTTTTTAAGTGTTTAATTGTGTAATTGTTAGTCGATAAATAAATTAATTGTCTTTGGGTGACTTTTGGCGTATCTTGAATTAAACGTACCCCGTTCCCGCAACAATATTTACAAACTAGATTTGTAAATAAAATAATATCAACCCAATATTATAGTTAAGGAACATGATATGGTTACAATAGTTAATTAAAAAAAATACTATTGTAACCATTTGTCATTATTTTTAGCTTTTATTTGTAAATAGGTATTTCTTGCAAAACTATAAATGAAACAAGTATAAGCATTAACATAAACAGTTTATTTAAATATCTTCTATAAGTTTGAATCATTTTATACATCGCGAACTAAGCGGAGGCCTCCCGCCACATATACAGATACCGGCCCCTAAGGCATAGTTTATACAACCGTCTATCGCTACCCGCTACGCCTTAATAAACGAAACCATTATCTATCTGTACATCTCATATTTTACATATACCAAGTGGAAAACGGAAAGTAAACACAGTATAAAACTCTGAGAATAAGCTTGACTATTATTTTTATTGTCTACATTAGAAAGGACAGAATTGCACCCAAAATATATAGGAATATTCAAATTTCATAATAACATTGTAAATATATCTATAGCTAAAATACAGGAGTCAATAATCCGATCGAGAAAATAATTATAAATAATAACTTATATAATTATGAAGTCGGAAAAATATTTCCGATGAAATTAACCATTACCAATTTTATAATAAAATAATACACAATAAAATACAATTAGAATTTCACTAGTTCATAGCTGTAGCCAAAGTTTGGAAAGATGGAATAGAGACTTACGCTTGATAACATTCTCGTGGTGACGCCTCGCGTTCGTCACTCATCACAACTAACTATTCACTTAGTTGCTAAGCTGTCGCGCCCTCCCGCCCTCCCGCGCTAGCTACATCATATTATATCATACGGACGTACGGCGTGTGTAGCTCCAGAACAGCCGGCGACAACGCATACAACTCGGGAGACTGAGTATTACGGCACCTTTTTTGTACAATTCAGGGTTTAAACGGCATTTCATTGATAACCAATATTAATTCGTAAACAAATCTAAGTTATTTATAAAAATCTGTATTTTTAACTCTTAATGGGGCATAAGTAGGTTCTGTATTATCGTTGCACCAACTGTTGTGAATCGTGTCTTTAATATAATACGAGCAAAAACCACACACGAAGACAAAACACTTTTAAATTCGAGTATTTTGCAATCAAAAAGTTCCTAAATAAAAAAATAAATGATTTATCTAGAACTGATAACCAAGTATGTTCTGTCGCCTTGTCCCGATAGGTATTCCTAAAGATAAATCAATCAACTCTGGTTATACAAAACTTTCCGCTAAAGACGCTAATACAAAATATACAACCAAAAGCCAAAGTCGATTAGGACTAGTCTACATCACGAGTGTCGTCCGGGTGTGTGGGTTCGGGTCCGGGTGAGATCTAGATGCCGCTGCGGAACGACTCGTCGTCCGGCATCTGCGTCGGGTCGTAGAAGCCGCCCTGGAACATACAACAACCAATATGTTAGTGATTTACATAATATTGACCGGCATCAGCGGTGAAACAGCCTATTAAATGACCGAATATTTGATATAATCAATCAATATATGTCCTTTAATAACAAAGGCCAGGACATTTACCTACTATTCGTAATTATGTCAATACATAACTTGGCCAAAAGTTTATAATTGGTTTAAGTATGAAAACTTTCAATACTTCTGCAGTCTGTGTAAAAATACAAGATTCGTATATTGTTCTTCCTCTATTACCTACAGTTCTACATTTGTCAGACCAATGCTCTATCGCTACTGCTACACTACAATACCTGCTAATGCCCGTTGGGTATGTTCTCCTCCTGGTTAGGCATGTAACGTAAGAAAACATTGTTTTTTTTTATAATAGGCTAACAAGATGACCTCACTCCACCTGATGGTAAGCGGTAGTGAGATCCAAATATGAGGTCGACAGGCACAATAGACCATATTGAGCCTGTCGCACTCACCCTAAAGGCCTGCAAATGTAAGTATGTATGAGGGCTAGGGCGGTACCTCGCGCGGGGAAGCGCGCGGGGTGGACGCGCGCGGGAGGATGGGGAGGAGGTCTTGGCGCGGGGAGGGCGGGAACTCTACTACCTGTGAGCGGAGTTGTTAGTATTGTTACGGGAAATCTACTTGTATTTAATGTACTATTATTACTAACTAGCTTTCCGACCGCGACTTCGTCCGTATGGTAACCCTATTCCCAATGGAATCCCGGAGGATAAAGAGTAGCCTATGTGTTATTCTGGGTCTTCAGTTATTTGCATAATAAATTTCATCGTTATCGGTTCAGTAGTATTAGTAGGATTGTATTTTATATATTTTATGTGTTGTTATTTGTGTTCAAAATATATGGAATTGGAAATGTTATTTCTATCCTATTATGGAATTGGAATAGTAGTAGTAAGTAAAAAGCAATTTCAGCAAAGAATGATTGCTTGCTACCCTATTCAACATTATTTCGATTGTAAGTAGGTACCCTGAAAGCACTATTTTATGATATTTCAAGACAGGCGTCGCAAATGCTAAGAAGGACGAGTTCTAACATACATAGTTTAGATCATCAACGGTTACAGCAAGCTCAGTGGTAGAGGGAGCATTATGCGTTCGTAACTTCCGACTTATTGGAGGGAGGGAATTAAAAGTTAGCATTTGAATTAGATATTGTTCTAGTAGTATCTGTATAGCGGTCGGTGTACTTGGTGCGGCAGCGGGTAGGCGGCGGGCGGCCCCAGCACCTCGGCGGCGGGGGGCAGCGCGCGCGTGGCCGCGCCGCTCGGGTTGAATACGTCCACGTACGACTTCTTGATGTCTGGATACGGAATACACAATTCAAATTACAAAAGAAACTATTTACTTCGTTATTTGTTGGGAGACAAGTCATTTCAAAATATTATTTCCTACAATAATTTCTACTCCCAAAAGAAAACTAAACAAGCTCTCTAAGGTATCCTTCCATTATTATGTTACATATTGCATCATCATCATTATCAGCCCACTTTCGCCAACTGCTGGACATAGGCCTCTCCAAATGCTTGCCACTTATGCTTGCGCAATGTAAGTGAACATGAACTCACGGCGACTCTTCTGCATCTTGAAGATGTTGGAGGGCGGCGCGGCGGGCGGGGCGCCGGGCGGGGCGCCGGGGGGAGCGCCGGGCGGGGCGGCGGGGGGCGCGGGGGGCATGCTGCGGAACACATTACATGTGATTTATTAAACGTCGATAAAACTTAAGTTGTTTGTTCTGTTAAGAAAGTACTATGACCGATGTTAGTGGTAGGAGGTACCTCTGTGTCGTTAATCGATGATTCGGCTCTGCAAACTCACATCGATCAAGTCGATGTGATGTTTTCTGTCTCACACCAGTGTTTGTTCAATGTCTGGGTGAGTTATCTGTACTAATATTATAAACATGAAGAGTTTGTTTGTTTGAACGCGCTAATCTCAGGAATTATAAAAATCTTGTTATATGTTGTTAGATAGACCATTTATCGAGGAAGGCTTTAGGCTATATAACATCACGTTGCGACCAAAATGAGCAAAGAAACAATGGAAAATGTGTAAAAAACGTGCGAAAACGCGGAAGAAGTCGCTGACACTGCTATTATATTATATTAAAGTATATTTGAGTATCCACTGTTCATTCTGATATCCGTAAAAGTGCCTAACGAACTTACTGATCACTGAGATCAATGAATATGATGTGTAATATAAAAAATAGAAATACTAACGTGAGATGCGGCGCGAGCTCGTGCGTCTTGGGCGGCGGCGGCGGCGCGCGCGCGGCGTCGTCCTCGTCGCCGTCGAGGTTGCGCCAGCGCTTGTGCTCCGCGTCCCACACGATCTGCACACATGTCCGAGGTGTTAACGTGCCGCATCCACAGTGAAATACACATTTATCACTCCGTGATGACACACGTTCATGCGATTTCTAGTTGCGTAATGCCCGGAACATGCCTACCGAGCTGCATTAGCACCGAACCATGTCGCACACTTGCAGAAAAGTGGGCGTGGTAACTCGTGACTGGTAGTCCTAATAATGCACCTTATTGTTATGAGGCTTATTATAACTGTCCACGTTTGATTGCCCTTCTAGAAATTGCATGAACATTTCTATGAAAAAATATAATACAATAAACATACGCTTATTCAAGCCACTCACACACCACACATACTCACCACAAAGCTCGATCGATTTTCAGGTTATTTTAGGAACAGTGTGTGTTGTTATTATATTAAAAAGAAGTTGGAAATATAAGTAGCCTCATTCATTCACCCTCGAGTGCAAATAAAAAACCAACACCTCATAATAACTTTATTATTACTAGATAACAATACACACACGTATACATAATATAAATAAATAAAGTACATATTCTATAGAGGTACTGTTAATAACAATTAGCTAACAATCCATATCATTTGACTGGGCGAACTTTTAACAAAAATAGAGAATAATATAAACTCCTCGAATTGATAGACCGAGTTATAGATAACTTGTAATTTCAAAACAAGTATAAATGTGATAATTTATGAAATACATTATGAAATATACATAAATAAATAATAATAGAATAAAAAAGAATTTAAGACAGAATTCATGAACAGATATATCTAAGAAAGCAAAATGACTCGTAATAAGATAAGTTTTAATAGACAAAGTGCATTTTAAGCAAACAGGGGTGTAGAAATCTACAGACTACCTGATATCTTTAAGAAAATCTGCAGACAATTTGACTACAGTGTAATTTATGTGGATCGCCAAGTGGGAAGGATGGGGTGCGTCTCGGAGCCAGTACAAAGAGGGTTGAAGGTAAATTATTATTTTGTATGAAGCAATGCGTCATTTACCCTTTTAAGCATAGAAGACAGTAGGCGTGGCCTACAAGGTAGTATCATACTTTTAGGCCACGCCTACGACCGATATTAATACGACGACAGGGGCTACTTAGACTTCAAAAGCCGCCAGTTGGTACTTGCACCGAGGGATATTCGAATGCTATGGCTACATTAGCGGGCGAAATTTCGTGCCAAGTCAGTTCAGATGACTTATGCGTGAATACGCCACCCAAGTAAATACTGTCGATACAAATACTTTTGATGTGGGCCAGTATTCAAATAATTTGTTCAAGTTTGTCCTGATACAACGAGTAACAACACCCGGTTACTCTCATAGCGTGAACAAGAATATTAGTCGGTGCCTTTTAATGTAGCTCTAGCATAGCTGCGAAAGACCCGCCTCACAGTAGCGTGGGCATGTCAAGGCGCGGGGTCCTACGGGTCTGTGGGGTCCGTGGGGTCCTCGTGTGACTCACCGAGGGGTTCTTGTCGTCGGGCAGGATCATCTGGTTGGGCGCGCGCAGCGACAGGCGCGTGAGGATGCCGCCGAGCCAGCCGCCGCGCTTGCCGTCCTTGCCTTCCTCAGACGGCTTGGAGTCCTTCTTGCCAGGCTTGGGTGTGTCCGTCTCGCGGTCAGTCTGGGGAATATTGAACAAGGCAATTTGTAAGGGAAATATTTATATAATAGACACACACACACAAGAACGTATTACAAGAAACATATACAATGATCAAAGATTTTTACATCTTTTTTGGTTATTTTTGGCTTTTGTTCTTTATGCTAGTCGTTCAATAAATTAAAAATACAACAAAAATGCTTTTATGAAAGTATTGGACCATATATTCAATTTTATTTGATTAATCAGGGTGTAATACTTCGGAATAATTATTACATTTCTACAATTTCATTAGTTTGCATTAAGTAGTCATTAGTCACAACTTCAGAGACTAGATATTCACTAATAACACTTTAGAACCATTAAGAATTAATAAATTTGGAAGACTAACAGCAGCTTACTTATAAAAGCTATAGAGATAAAAATAAAAAGATCGCCTATTTATAAATATAAGTATTCACCCGTATAAGTAGCAAACTACGTATAAGTAGCAAACTAATACAACAAAATGATTAGTAACAGTGACTCACATCAGCGCTGGGCGGTCGGTCGTCGTCGTAGTCCCCGTAGAGGCCGGCGTTGGGGCTGGTGCCCGGCATCGTGATCATGGGCCGGGGCTCCTCCGCCGGCGCGGGCTCTGCTGCCGTCTCTCCGCTCGCCGCGTGCTGCGAGGAACTTGCTCATTAGTCATGTCAAATACGATGGGTACGTAAAGATTGGACTTAAGAAAGCATACAATTTATTTTTAGGCAACAGTTGTATGCACCGTTGCAAGCGCAACAGTATATCAGGAGCTCATTAAAACAAAACAACATAGTAAATATCCCGGACATTTTCAGTTTTCTAATGTGTGTAACCATCATTTTAAAATTGATTGGACTTTCAAGCAGTGGCGTAGTTTAGTTTCCCCCCGGGGCAGCGTTACCCACGCTACGCCACTGCTTTCAAGGGAATGTTTGTAGCACTGTAGATCACAGATATTATTGTTACCAATTCAGTCTTAGAAGATTAATAGTTAGCGACGTAAATAACTTCAAAAGGATTAATTAATTTGTCAACTTGTAAAGTAGGTTCGCAAAGTAGGATATCATAAATCTTAATATTAAGAATAAAAGTGATCTATAAATTGATTATTATCGCAAATGCGTTACCCAATGATTTTGAAACAAATCGATTTTATTATCCCTTCTCTGATCTGATTGACGGAGCATGAAATGAAATAAAATTACCAATATATTTTGCACTAAACATTTATTTGTAAACGGTACGACGGCACATGGACATACATACAGCGTGAGATTTTAGTGATCGCATTCTTTAAACCAGATAAGGTATTTTATTATTATTAGTAGGTATTATATTGAATACAAACCTGCTACTCAGAGGAGACCAGAGAGCATTTAAAGAGTATTTTCTTAAAAATGTACGTTCATAGAATATGGTAATTCGTTCTGGTGAAACAAAAACTAAAATTTCACGTTGCATATTCAATTATTTATAACACAGAGATTAGTTGGCTAGCCTACTGCCGCGTCCACGTCGGACATAAATTAAAATGCTCCACTGATAAATACTGAATTATATTACTATTATTCAGTCTGAAAATGTGTTTCCAATACATGTACAATACAAGTAGGAACAGAAATAAAAAGTCCCACATTATGTATGACATTAAATAAATCAATAAATATACCTACTGCTGTCATGGAAAAATGTACCTGTGTATTTAAAAAAAGTTAAACATAGAGAGCCTATTTCTAGAGTGTTTTTTTAAATTTTTTTTTTTTTACTTTTACCAGCTGTGCAGTGTGGACGCGGCACAACAGTAATAATAACAATATAGTTTTTAATCTACTTATTATGGACACATAGCATGTATAATCACGATCTAGAATATGCGTCAAGTTAAAGCCAATCAAGTGAAGAATAGTTACATTAAAAATTCGCTCGCGACTGCACTTAAATTATAATGACGAAATATAACAGTCATATAATTAGCTAGTTATCGCCTGCCAACAGACTTTTGTTGTTAACTTGAATAATATGAGGAGTGATTCACAAATATATACATTATTGTGTATTTGCAATAGCCACATAATCACTTAAATTTGTATGTTGAACATCAAAATTGGATAATGTATTTTACTTTAAAATTTCTCACAATTATGGGTCATTTTGAACAAAAGTAATGATAGTATTTACATTTTTTTATTACGAGGCCAACATATGATATGCTTCTCAAGTTATATGAGTACATTTAATAGGGTATTAATCTCGAAACATAATTTATTTTTATACCGTTTATACGTTATCTGATATATGACTATATATGTTGAGTGAGAGAGTACGAGATAAAAGTTCAAGGAAAACATATATTTGATAGATCACTCCATCATTGTACAAACTATCTGCTAATTCGTGAAATGCAACAAATGGCGGCACAAACCTACGCGATTGGAATATTATAGACATCCATATTTACTTTGGGTTATTAGTAAAACACCGATAAATGCATTAGATAGCAGAAGTATAACATCAATAAATGCCCAATAAACAAGGTAACATAAAACAATAATAATTTCAGATCTATAAATATATCACAGCTACAACAAAAAATATTCGAATTTCTTAGAAACACACCAATGACTTCTATACTGACTATTGCTTCACATATATTATACCTATTAATATTATACTTGCCATTTCTCTGAAAAATATCAATTTTATTTCATACATTCACTGCCATTTCAGATTTACCGAACTAGGTTCGAAAGTAATTTTATTATGCTGGCAAGCATAATAAAATTAATAAACATTATCAAGATAAAAGATTGATGTCACATAATTATTGTAAACGACAATACAGCCCCCAAAATACACGCAGTTTTTAAGTGATTGTAATTTTAAAACATCTGTGATATAAATCGTTTAACGATCACAAATTGAGCCATAGAATAAATGTACGTATGTCTTTGGCAGTGAATCTTTTGTGTAAAGGGGCAGTAGGTAACTATCTTCGAAATAAAACTTTTCGTTAGATATTTACACATTCGGTTAGGGATTACTTGGTAAATTTTGACTTAGTTACATAATGATTGATATAAACTAGTTTTTCTTCTCCGTAGAGAATCTTTGAGGATTCGCGTGACAAGTAAGTGAATCCACGCTTTAGTTATTTCGCAAGTGTTTGGCATCTGTCTGTTCGACAGTCTCCCACCGGCGATCAGATCACTAATTTAATGATGTATTTAGCACCAAATAAAACGGATCGTTTTAGAATATAACGCACGTCTTATCGCTCACTCTCGGGCTCTGTATAATATTTGTGCTAAGTTTACTCTTTGATATATAACTTTGATAGAATATATAGTATTTGGTAAACGTTTCTACGTTCGAACCATTTTATACACTGATGTGTTATGTGTATAAGTAGCATTTATTTTCCAATAGGTTAGCGTTGGTAGAAAACGCCTTTATAATCATTCATCACTCATCACAGACTGATTTGTCAGTGTACACGTACGCCGCACGTACATTTAATGACATGCAAAAGGCGATTATACAAAACGTGTCATGGAATATCATTTTCTCGAGGAGTCAATATCATGAGATTCTTCTTAAAACGACATATTTTTACAGTCATTTTCGACTATACTATTATTATCTCTCTCCGAGTTAGGGCAGGCCTAGTCGAGTTTCTGCCTCGGCACGGAGCTCGTCCGGCGGAACTTGACGCGCGCCACCAGCTTGCGGATGAAGGTCAGCACCGCCGCCACGCGCGGCGAGCGGCGCGCCCCCGCCCCCGGGACAGCGCCCCCCGCCCGCGACCCCGGGGGAGCGTCCCCCGCCCCCGAGGGAGCCCCCGGGGGAGCGCCCCTCGCGGCCGCGCGCCGCCGCAGCCGGGCCACGGCGGCGCGCAGCCTCCCTCGCTACTACATGGGCGGCAGCGGCTCGTCCACCGCGAACGTGCTCGGGCCGGCCACGTAGTAGGCTATGTGCGGGCGGCGCGGGGAGGCCGGGGGCTCCACGGCATCCATGGGCGCGTCCAGCTCGAAGGTGCGCGCCCCGGGGGCGGGCGGCGCGGCGCGGCGCGCGAGGATCGCCTCGAAGCGGTCGAGGCTGCGCTCGATGGTGAGGCGCAGGCGGCGGCGGCGCGCGGCCTCGTCCTCGGGAGCAGCGGGGGCGGGGGCGCCGTCGGGGGAGGCGGGCTCGTCGATGGGGTAGGTGCCGCCGAACACGAGCGGGCGGTAGGCGCGCGCGCGGCGCGGGGAGTCGCGCGCCCACACGTCCACGGTGTTGGAGATGAGCGTGCCGCAGCGGGGGCGCGCGACGGGGGCGGCGGGGCGCGCGGGCGGGGGCGAGGCCGCGGGGGCGCGGGGGGCGGCGTGGGCTACTTGCACGTCGAGGTCGGTGAGCGGCCTGCGGGCGGGCTCGGCGGGCGGCGGCGCCTCGGGGAGCGGCGGCAGGCGGTCGGGCGGGGCGCGGGGCGGGGCGCGGGGCGGGGCGCGGGGCGGGGCGCGCAGGCGGCGGCGGAGGCCGGGCGCGGGGGCGGCGTCTCCGCGCCTCTCCTGCCGCCGCCCACACACAACACTGCGTTAAACTCCATCCACACACAGTAACACGCGCGGGTAAAAAGTCATTACATGTCGAACGGACTCGCGCGAACGCACTCGAATGGGACATGCTTGGACTCGATTGTTCTTTGAAATTTATTAAATACTTTTATTACATCAGTATTTCATTATTAAAGTTGGTTAAATTACGAGCATATGTCAAAATATGACCTGCCAACTTTGGTGTTTAGTTTACTAATCAATATTTTAAGAAAGATAATTATGTCTATTAGCATCATTAAAAATCTACTTCATCATAAAATTCCATACTTTATAGTTAATAATATAAATTGAAACGATTCTGCGCACGCGCATATAGCAATCTCAAATCAAATTGTCAAACCCGACTCACCTCATTATACCCGTAATGGTCCTGTTGTTGCCACTGGTAGGAGTCGTCGTAGGGGGCGTAGTACCCGGGCGCGGGCGCGGGCGCCTCGGGCTGCGGCTGGAAGGCGTCGGGCGCGTAGTACTGCGGGTACTCCGGCGCCTCCTCCGCCTGCTGGTCGTAGGGCGCCGCCGCGGGCGCGGGGGGCGGGGGCTGGTACTGCTGTTGTTGTTGTTGTTGTTGCGCCTGGAATTGAAGACAAACTTTTTTAGAACGCTGTTCTTTTTATGATTGTAAGTGATACAGTCCAGACGCGTCTTTATGAATAAATTAGTGTGCTAATTGGTGTTTCTTATTGGCTTCACATTTAGGGGTAAGTCATCCGGTTCCCTTGCAAGTCCGGTGATGATGAGGCTACTTCAAGCCATCATCGTATGTCAGTTAGAAAAAAAATTGCTTCACGCTTTTCCATATTCACTATTGTATTGTGGTTTGAGCTGGGGAAATTAATTCGTGCCTTACTGATATTGTTTTATTGATGTGTTTCAGAGACAATATTAAAATGCATTTTATAAGCTGTCCAGAATAACTACCGCGATAATCTATTGATGGCAGACGATATTAAAATCAAGAGTTAAAAAAGTGGGTTTGATTTAATTAAGACAAAAGATCAAAATTATTAATTTTTGTATATTAGTGATTATTCGTCTGCGTCAGAATGGCTGGTTGCCTGTAGTGTTGGTCGTTGAGAGTAAGTTTGAACTGCTCAAATACGTTATCGAATGTTCTAAAAGGATGTACATATAATGAATGAATGTGTGCCCGACCTGTTCGTTCCAGTCGTACTGCGGCTGCGCGTAGTACTGCGGCGCGGGCGCGTGCTGCGGCGTGCTCTGCGCGGACGCCTACACACACACACTCGTTAATAACACACACAATACATGCAGGATGTTATTGAAACATTGAGATTTAAATATAAAATTCCAATACACACGAAAATTGATGAGTCAATAAATCAATCCTCCTGGATTCGACATTCACGGTATTAGTTCGATGGAAAAAGTTTCTCATACAACAAATATTGGCCAGTCTGTTGCTATTTATGTTTAAATTATCATTCGCAGCACTTTTGATACAAAAACGTAATATTCAAACATACAGTTCCTTGAATTTTTGTAATATAAAATAAACGAAATAAATTAGTTGTGTTTTTTAACTGTATAAGTAAACTAAAACACTCGACATTATGCAAATATTGTAAATATTATTATTAAATATAAGTCATTTTAGTCATGCTATGTATGTACACTGCTGCTAGCCAATCCTCCCTTACTCAAGTGTAAGGCAACATAATCTGTTAACTTTTTAGGGGGTGAGAGCCATCCGCTCTCCCGCAATTCCGGCGATGATGACGAGGCTACTCCAAGCCATCATATCTTAATTAGAAAAAGAAATCTGTAAACTAATAACCAATTTTGTTGTTGTACGTACTGTGACGGCTTGCGCGACGCTCTTGATGTCGTCCAGCCACTGCTGGTGGCGCGGCGAGGGCTCCGCGCTGGGCTCGCCCTCCTCCACCAGCGGCGGGTCCTCCTGCAGCAGCGGGTCGTGGTACCGCAGCCTGGGTAACAACACAACACGTAATATAGTCTACAGAGCACGCACAATTAGGAAGTTGCTTACGCTACTTGTGCTGAACACTATACTCTATTCCATTTATGAAGTCCTTTTTGACATTTCGTAGAACGTAACTCTGCACGTTTCAAATAAATCCAATTTAATATCACTTTTTGTGTTTAGTAGGAAATCGTTATTTAAAAAATATACAATTATGCAAAAACACCCTACAATTAATTTACAAGCAAAATTAACTTATTGTTTTTGATCTAACTATTGTTTCTTTACCTGAACTTCAAAATAAAATAATATTTTTTTGCGCGTATGCAGTTACGTACTATGGTTTATGTTTTACTTTTAAACGTAGTGACGTGCCTCAAGTATTCGGTTAGTTACACCGATCATTCGCGAATGAAAATGAATCTAGGGCCAATGGGACTGCTTATAAATTTAATGCATTTTACAATAAAACGTAATAAAAAGTGCAGTCATTTGCAGGTAATATGTAAACTGATTAAATAACAAAATAAATTAATAAATCAAGCAGTGATGATTAATAACTATAAAATCAAATATAAAAACTTAAATGAATTGTTTGTTTTTATTTTAATCTGATGCTCATAGTAACTGTTGAGTTACTCCATTACGCGATACAATTCGTATAATTAATTTAGTGTTGCAACTATAGGCACTCGGTGCAAACACTCCTGGCAGCAAACGGTGTCAAACATTCGGTGCCATTAATTAACGAGTCTTTGAAACGAGCCTATAGCTGTTATGATCCTTACTCAGTGTAAATTTTAAATAACTTAACATCATTATTCATTATTATTATACTAAACATCCAATCGTGTAATTTCTTTTTTCGACAAAAACAAGTTTGGAAGTTTTGCATGTCTAAAATTGTTCTTTCGATAATTTTTATTAACCTTAGTTTTTGAAAGTTAGTTCGATTTAAATTTGTTACAAATCGAGAATCGTTGCCGCTGAATATCGATTTCTAAGGGTACTTCCCTAGTACTGAACTATTGACATCTGTCAAAAAGGACTTCATAAATGGAATAGAGTATAGTTATTGGTCTTCACGCAATAAAAGGAATAGCATTTACAATGCTGGCCGGTCGTATTAGGGGTGAGAGCCATCCGCTCCCCCGTAAGTCCAGTGATGATGACGTGGCTACTCCAAGCCACGATCGTATGTCAGTTAAAAAAAACCGGATAAGTATATCCAAATATTTTTTCTTTATTAATTTCTAGTATTTGTTGTTATAGCGACAACGGAAATACATAATTGTAAAAATTTCAGCTTTCTACCTATCCCGGTTTATGAGATACAGCTTGGAGACAGACAGATGGTCGGCGGAGGTTTAGTAATGGAGTCCCTTTTTTAGGGTTCCGTAGCCAAAATGGCAAAAACGGAACCCTTATAGTTTCGTCATGTCCGTCTGTCCGTCTGTCCGTCTGTCACAGCCGATTTACTCGGAAACTATAAGTACTACAGTGATGAAATTTGATGGGAATATGTGTTGTATGAACCGCTACAAAAATATGACACTAAATAGTAAAAAAAAGAATTGGGGGTGGGGCCCCCCATACATGTAACTGAGGGATGAATTTTTTTTTTTCGATGTACATACCCGTGTGGGGTATCAATGGAAAGGTCTTTTAAAATGATATAAAGTTTTCTAAAAAACATTTTTCTTAAAGTGAACGGTTTTTGAGATATCAGCTCTCAAAGTCGTAAAAAGTATGTCCCCCCCCCCCCTCTATTTTTATAACTACGGGGTATAAAATTCTAAAAAAAATAGAGGTGATGCATGCTAATTAACTCTTTCAACGATTTTTGGTTTGATCAAAGTATCTCTTATAGTTTTTGAGATAGGTTGATTTTTATTATATTTGCTGCTACGGAACCCTTTGTGCGCGAGCCCGACTCGCACTTGGCCGGTTTTTTCCTTATTGACTTACGATGATGGCTTGGAGTAGCCTTGTCATCATCACCGGACTTGCGGGGGAGCGGATGGCTCACCCCTGAAATAATAGGGTCCCGTTTTTAGGTACGGTACCCCAAAAGGGCCGCTCGTACCTGTCGGCGAGCTCGGCCAGGCTCCGCAGCAGCGCGGGCGCGTAGGCGGCCGGCTCCAGCGTGACGGCGCGCGCCGCCTGCTCCGCGTACGCCAGCGCGCGCTCGTACAGGCCCACGTCCACCAGGCGGCTCGCCAGCACCAGCTTGTACACCTGGGGATACATATCACCATGAAGTAGTTAATGATTGACCGATCAGATAGAGCCAACTGCACTAAACTCTAAACATTAAAACACTAATATAGAATCCATAATTCGACGGAGTAGTTTGACAGATAGAGTGTTACCATGTGTTAGAAAAAATAAATAGTGATGAGGTTAATGGTAATATTTAATTATCGACAGAATTATCCCGTCTAAGAATAAAATCGCCGGTTATCTAACAACACCGCTCAATTTATTTTAATCAAATTAAAAAGAGAGTGAAAAATGCCTGCATAATTTTATTAATTTTAAGAGGTATTGTATAAAAATGTTGAAATTTAAGCCCTGATTAACTGAAAAACAAAACAATACCTGTAAATGCTACATAAACAGAGAAATACAACCACATCAAACAATCCAAGGTACGGAAGCCGAATGATTTACAAATGAAGGTGAGCGTCATCATGTCAACCATTATTTCACTAGCCAACAGTGCTGCTACAATTAAGTAATCCGAAATCGTGCCAGTATCTCTGTTTAACAACAATCGAAATTTTCTTGTAGATTAGTACATCAAGTCAATTTATTTCGTAAAAATATAATAGGTATGGAGCTTGCACATTAAATTTTTTAATAATAAATTAATTTTAAAAAAAATACGATTTTTTGTTCTGATCGAATCGGATTACAAATTATCGATGCAAACAACACTAGGCTAAACCTGGCAACATAATGCGATTTGAAGTTGTCAAACTACTCCGTCGAATTACGGATTCTAGTATAAACACATTATTCTCCACTCATGCGCCGGATCGATGAGTTAACGTAAACGCGAATCAATTCAGATTTATTAAATTTCAAAAGAATTTATTGCACAAATAGTTTTCAATGGGTTACTCATACGCATCGACTTCATACCCAATAGACACCTAACGTCTATCAATTCGCAATACAAACATTTCAGTCAACTACCTGAGGTACGCGGGGGGAGGGTGCTGAATGCTAATTGGTCGCAACAAAGTCACCACAAAACAAAGGGATGGGGTACATAAGTTTTCTTTGAAAATAGGTGATCGATAAATTGATGCAGTTCGTAACATAATTTAAAAATATTATTATAGATACCTATTTCGTGGACATTTAATTTATATTTACCTACATTTAATGAATTTGATTTGATTAAGGATATGGATTATTACTATCTGGATCTACAACGTCAAAAACGTAGATGCTTACAAAGGCGGTATACATATAATATGTCGGTTTGATTAATAATTTGTGAACTTTATCAACAACTGTTTTCTACACAAACCCCCATCAGAGGCATCAATAGGGATTAGTGGACAAAAAGTTCACTTATCCCCATTGTTGGGGATTTCCAATGGGGATTAGTGGAATAACCCTTAGCTAGGTTAGCTAGCACCTCCTAGCATTTGGAGTTTCTGAGATATCGTCATCAGTCAGTGGATTAGTGAATCAGTAACCTTTCGCGTTTATATATACACCGTGAAATTTTAGTGGTTGTTTTCCCGTGGCAGAACGACTTGCCTTTAGTAATACTATCGAATCATGCAAATTATTCCTCGAAAAACAATTTTTTTTTTCGATTTTTCAGAATTTAAATTTTCCAACTCGTAAACGAGAGAAGCTATCGTTGTTTTTGAAGATGTGACGAATTCAGGTACTGCTTGCCGCATGAAATCGATGCTTAAAGCTAAAGAAGCTCTACACCCTAAGTCATAAAGCGGTTCGAACGTGTTTTCGAGTTACGGTTAAACCTTTCGTAAAACCGGCATTTATTGATTTTACCAAAAAAGAACTGCACACATCTTTTGTACTACTAAGATAAAATCATTCTACTGCGGGAAAACAACCACTAAAATTTCACGGTGTATAGTAAATTAGATATAGATAAAGATTACTAAATAAAATTAAAAAATATGATAAATTAAAGTAAACTCTTATATTAGAAAATATAATTTAAAATTATCCAATTGAAAATCTAAATCGATCGATTTTGAGTATTTGGTACGGTACAGCACTACGTATACGTACACGGAGAACGATAAGGAAAAAGGATATAAAACCGCATGTTTAAGAAAGAGATGGACGATTGATGACGCCAATCGACCGACCATCTAAGATGGCCTCCGGTCAAACAAAAAAATATTAGTTTTAATTGATTAAAATCACTAAACGGTGAAACGAAATGCTATCAAATTTAAAATTTGAGCTTTTGCTATCTTTTCCACACCATCTTATGCTACAAGGAACCATGGCAACAAGGTTTTTAATTTTTTCTGTAAGTGAGCGCAGAGATGTTAACAGGTCTCAGATCTGGTCGTTACTGACGAAGCATCAGTGGGCGTGGTTTAATATAAGATCTATTTATCTTATGTGTTGTCTGAAAACGCTCGTCCTGTATTAGGTGTCTATTGGGTATGAAGTCGTTGCTCATACGCAATAAACCAGTACCAGTCGTAGTTTGAATTTTTGCAAATACCTAGCTTGCTTTTCATTTAAAAACATACAATTTAAAAATGGTCAAAATCTTATATCATTACATAGTGTGACAAAATGAATCAATAAAACAATAAACAAATTTCGTGTCAAACGAAATTCCACAATTAATAAAAAATCTCTTAAATAAAATAACGATAATCACCTGCAACTCCTTGATGACATAATCCTGGTTCAGCGACAGCGCGTATTCGTATATCTCTGTCGCGAAGATTGCCTCCTCGGTAGCGTGCTGGGTGAAGGTCTGCGCGCGCGGGTCGGCCAGCAGCAGCGTGAGGCGCGGGGGCGAAGCGCCGGGGGCGGCGGGGGCGCCGGGGGCCGCGGGGGCGCCGGGGGACAGCGGCGCCAGCGGGTGCGGCGCCCACGCCACCCCGCCCGAGATGTAGCAGAACTGGGCGGAGTAGATCAGCCCGCGCGCTGAGAGCGTGTCGCCTAAGGGACGAGTTCGATCGTTAATACATAGTAATATGCATAGTTACCGGTAATTACGAGTATACATAATAACCAGTCTATCCACATTTACCGTAACACATATACTGACTGGTGCCTACAAATGTTTTGGCTTCTTTTGACAAGTTAATAATAACATCTTCAGTAGTCTCTCAGTCTTACTAAACCGATCGATCGTCGGACGAGGGTCGGTGGTAGAATGATTTAGTCGACGCTGATCGATAGTTTTTTCGAAGCCAATAGATCGATATTCAAGGCAAGACTTTCCACGATTAAAACTGACAATAGATTATCGTGTTAACGCAAACTTTTTTATTTGTGTTTCTCTCAGCACGATGTTTTATATAGCGCAAATATTTGTCGTGAACCACTAATTAAGAACATGTAAGAATTGCATACATACTTACATAAAATCACGCCTTTTATCCTGAGAGGTGGGCAGAGATCACTTCCTGCCTTGTTTTTTTTTTTTCCTAACTGACTAACGATGATGGCTTGGAGGATGCCTTGTCATCATCCCCGGGCTTGCGGGGGAGCGGATGGCTCTCACCCCTCTTCCTGCCTTGTGCTAACGGTCCTGGCACACCACTTCCGCTTTTTCATTCATCCATCTCTTCATGCAAGCTCGTCGATTACGGGTACTATTGAATTGACCCTTCTTAAAATTTTGACCTATTTAAATGAAGTTGGTAATAAATGGTGACTCACCAAACTGCACCAGCGTGCGCCGGTCGTTGTCGGGCTTGGAGGAAGTATTGGAGAGGATGACGGCGGCGTGCGGCCGCCAGTCGCCCCAGCTCGCCGACGACGCGCACTGCAACACAAACATGTTGTCACTACACTTCGTACTAACCGTGAGACCCCATGTGCATCATGGGGCCTCAATGTATGGTGTCGGGCTATGGGGCCCCTGAACCGGTAAATATATGGTCAGGGCACTTCGGTGATTGTGTTAAGTGGAGCCTTACACTGATAAATTAGTTAGGAAGGAGCCTCTCGATCATTAACCCTTAAATGGGCACAGCATGTTGGAATATTTCATTGGTTTTGGGCCTTAACTTAGCAAAATAAACTTCAAATTATGGTGGTAATGTAGTTTCTATATAGGTATGACTATATGCTGGCCCTCATGTCTGCTAACAATATTTGGATAAGGCCCCTTAGACGGATAATAAGTTAAGGGAGGGGCCTCACACCGGTACCTATTTGAGTAGGAGTGGGGTTCCGATTGCGGGGTCAATTGTTTTTTCCTAACTGACTTACGATGCTGGCTTGGAGTAGCCTCGTCATCAATACCGGACTTGCGGGGGAGCGGATGGCTCTCACCCCTAAAGCGAATGGCTCTCAACTCTACGGGGTGAATCGAGGCTACCAGAACCAAAGTGGCCCACAAGTTGCATTTTTTTAGTTGACTATGGAAAATCCTCCTTTCAATTATTTAATAGTTAGTTAATAGCTAGAATGGTTCGAAGGTAATTGTAGTAATCATAAGTGACGTTAAAAAAATGTGACGATATAATTTTTATTCAATATTAATGGTGTATAGGGGCCACTATTACGGCTCATGTCACCGGTAGCGCTACCATGAGTTTAAAAGTTACGGACTCGATATCGCCTACGTAAATATGTCTATGAAAAACATGTACAGCGCCCCTGGTGGTTACGCGAAGAATTAAAATCAGTCGTATGAAAAAAACAATTCGATAGGTTTTTGGTTCGCTACTGGGCCACTCTGGTTCTGGTAGCCTCAATTGTTGTGTGGGGCTCGAAACCCTCTAATCGCGCAGTCTCCCGCTATGGACAGTACTCACAGTAGCCACAGGCGGCTGCTTGCCAGCCAGACTGGCGTAGAGCGTGTGCAGCGCGTCGGAGGGCGGCAGCGCGTGCAGGAAGCGCGCCGCCACGTGCGCGCGCGCGCGACGCTCCGCGTACCACGACAGCAGCAGCGCGTGCCCCCACTGCCCAGTGTTCATCGCGTACTCTGAGACACACAAACATACTCCATCATCAACATCATCAGCCCATATACGTCCCCGATGCTGGGGCACGGGCCTACCCTAAACTAGGGCGATCAGGCCGCGAGTCAACTCCGCGTACCACGACAGCGGCAGCGCGTGCCCCCGTTGGCCCGTGCTCATCGCGTACTCGCGACAGACATAGCCCATCATCATCAGCCCATATACGTCCTCACTGCTGGGGCACGAGCCTATCCTAAACTAGGGTGATAAGGCCGCGAGGCAACTACGATGGCTAAGTGAGGGTTAGTCGACTACACAACCTTAGAAAATCTTCTTAGGTGTGCAGGTTTCCTCACGATGTTTTCCTTGAACCGTCGAATAATCGTAAAATTTCAAATTTAAAAAGCACTGTTACGTGGCGGGTTTTGAACTGGCGACGACCGATCTTAACCATTCGGCCAACGACGCTTTTTATACACATACACAGTCCTATGATTATTTCCATCGAGAATGCGAATGGGACGAATGCAGTGAGACCGTCTACGACAGCTAATGCACGCCGTGACGTCACGAACTGCGTTTCTTCGTACTACCAGGTCGCATTTCTGGTCTGGCGATGTACAACTCACCGCGCAAAACAATACATGTAACATACAATATGTAGTTCTAAATTAATCTGATATAAAAGTAGTATTTTACGGTAATACTGTATTGCTGTAGTTATTGTGCACATTTTGTCGATAGGGCTTAGAAATGCTTTAACTTACAGAAAAGTATCGATCTAATTAGCAGTATCAAAAAGAAAGTACATACCCAGTGCTTCCTGGCGGTTCCCGTAGATAAGGCACTCTCGCAGGCGCTCCAGCGCCTCCTCGGGCGGCACGCTGGACGCCGGCGGAGGCCGGAGCGGCTCCGCCACTAGAAACGCATAAAAATATTAACATTTGGACTTGCGAGTAATTACGTAAAATATAGACAATTATTGTCCGGCGTATTTAGGCCGCTGCATTTCATTTCCATCGTCGTCGAAAATTATAGACTAGGAAATTTTACTGTTATATACGCAAAATAAAGTTACTTATCGAAAAAAAAAATCTAATTTTAGAGAAATTAAAATATGCAAACATACCAAAGTCGTCTAGTGGCTGCGCGGGCGCATCTTGTGAAACGTCGTCGCGCTCACCCGACGCCGAAGATTCACGCCTGGACTCTGTACACAAAATGCACAAATTAAATACATAGTACTATGTAGACTTTTCTGCTTTTAATATAACTATATTTCGTTAAACAAATAAACATTTTATTTTTCGAATTTCAAAACATAATCGTCCAACTCGTAAGTGTGAGAAGCGATAGTTCTAAAATTTTAAAAATATCGCATTTATGACCCCGCCTGAACGGGGACTAAAATTTTAATTTTTCAATTTTTAAATTTACATTGACCTTTAATAGCTTTAAAAACAACAAATAAAAATAGCGATAGTTCTTAGTTATGTGACGTAATCAGGTACTGCTTGCAAATGGGTAATAATGTCTGTGTGCTTACCGGAGCGCGCGGACCGGTCGGGCTGCTTGTTGTACTCGTATTCGCGAGCGTTCTGCATCAGCAGCTCCGCGATGTCCGTTCCCACCACAACCTGTGATACGAACACATTTTACTAAGTACAACTTTAGTTTAGACCTCCGATGGCGAGCGATCGCGTCAGGACCGAAATGTCTGGAGTTCGAAATAACTTTTAGGCATCGGTCTTTACATATTACAGTGAGGGAACATTAAGTACCCGTGTGTTTGCTCAGCATTTGTGCACTATAATATTATGTCCTGCGCAGTTGGCTGGTCTCCGTTGAAATCGGACTCCATAGCCGAAATCGATCCGAAACCTTTTAATAAAACTGTGTTTTTGTCTCTCTTATTTTCTGTCTAGCCCTCTTACTTTTTTTTTCGGGAGGACTGTTAGCTTTTTAGCTGTTAGCCTCAGACGGCATTTACAGCATCACCGGACTGGCGGGGGAGCGGAAGGCTCACATCTCTCTTTCTGTCTCCTCCTCTCTCTCTTTCTGTCTCCCTCTCTCTCTTTCTGTCTCCCTCTCTCTATCTATTTCTGTACCCGATCTCTATATATTTCTGTTTCTCTCCCTTTCTAAATCTCTTTCCATCTCAATCTCCGTCTCTCTATATCTTTCTGTCTCTATCTCTTTTTGTCTCTCTCTCCCCGACTCACCCCGTTCTGCCGCAGCAGCAGCGCGAGCAGCGCCCACACGAGCGCGTACCCGACCGGGTCCCGTGCGCCCCCCGCGCCCCCCGCGGCCCCCGCGCGCGCGCGCACCTCGCAGTACTCGATCACGCTCTTCTTGTGGGTCACACCTGCAAACACATAACACCGTCGTTAAAAAGATGATAATAGATATAAGCATGTTAATTTCGTAAGTAACTTATGTAATACTATTAAAAGACGATGTTGCGTCGCGTTGTCGCAGCGTCTGCGCTGCGCATACGTTCATCAACCACCGCCCGTCCCCCGGGTAGCGAGGTGCTGCTCTGATGATGACTAGCAGTGTATCTGACCTCTGACGAGCGGGCCGGGGTAGGCGGCGAGGCGGCGCGCGGCGGGCGTGTGCGCGAGCGCGGCGGCGAGCGAGGCCAGCGCCACGCGCGCCGGCCGCCCGTCCCCCGGGGAGCGAGGTGCTGCCCTGATGATGACTAGCAGTGTATCTGACCTCTGACGAGCGGGCCGGGGTAGGCGGCGAGGCGGCGCGCGGCGGGCGTGTGCGCGAGCGCGGCGGCGAGCGAGGCCAGCGCCACGCGCGCCGGCCGCCCGTCCCCCGGGGAGCGAGGTGCTGCCCTGATGATGACAAGCAGTGTATCTGACCTCTCACGAGCGGGCCGGGGTAGGCGGCGAGGCGGCGCGCGGCGGGCGTGTGCGCGAGCGCGGCGGCGAGCGAGGCCAGCGCCACGCGCGCCGGCCGCCCGTCCCCCGGGGAGCGAGGTGCTGCCCTGATGATGACTAGCAGTGTATCTGACCTCTGACGAGCGGGCCGGGGTAGGCGGCGAGGCGGCGCGCGGCGGGCGTGTGCGCGAGCGCGGCGGCGAGCGAGGCCAGCGCCACGCGCGCCGGCCGCCCGTCCACCGGGTAGCGCGCGCACACCACCACCAGGTGGCGCGACGAGATGCTGCCCTGCAATACAATAAACTTTACAATCAGTTCGAATCTTAGTGACCGGGATACACTAGAGTTTTTTTTTTTATCTAGCCTATAGTGTCCCACTGCTGGGCAAAGGCCTCCCGCAACTCTCTCCATTTCTGCCGATCTTTGGTTAGAGATGGCCAGTTTGGGTCGTGAGCGTCGAGATCATCCCGCCATCTCTTTAGAGTACAAAATATTTATAATGTGTTAATTAAAACCTTAAAATTTTACTTAATTACACGTTTTGTTTATATACCTCAAAGAAACTATTTTTAAACAACATTTTTAGAGTTTTATTTAATACAATATCTATATTTTTTATGTGGTGAAATAAAAGAATTGTATCAATCACATACGGAGCATTCCTATACAAACATTGAGACTCACCTTGATATGTGCAGTGGAGTAGCGGAACGGCGTCATGCGCTCCGAGCGCACCGTCGACTCCTCCAGCTGCAAATTCAGCGACGCATCCGTGTTCAGGTCCCTATGAAAACAACAGGTCATAGAACTTGCAGAATAAAGAACGCACACGAAGAAGGATAGAGAAGAGACAGTTGAGCGCTACTTCTACGCTGTTATTTAGCTGAAAATCCATGAAAATATGTGCCATATTTATAGACAAATGAGACAAGATATCTATGAGTGAGTGAAATTATGAACCATGCATGCAGTATGAAAGTGCTCCCAAAATCCAATGGTGTAATGTGTTAAAAAATCGTGATTGCGAAGGCTAGGTGGTGCAATGGTGCATGCAGCACGATTGGTGAAATAGGAAAAGATTTTAAAGAGACCCAGTGTTAACTCGCTAATAATTAACATTTATCAAGTTAGGATATACAGATTTATCAGGTCCCGAGATGGATTATTCCGGCACTGATCAGAGGCGTATTTGAGCCAGAATCAAGGAAACTATCGCCTGAAGATTTAACTGCATACGAACACTGTAGAACTTCTTCAACTCCACTTTATATTTAAATACGCCCCTGCTCGGAACTTTTACGCTACTGCGTATCGTGTATTGGAGGGTTCTGTATCAAAATAAGTTAAGGGCCCCAACGTGCCGGGGACGTCGTGGCAGTAGAAGACTAGGTCAGAGTCCCATGACGCCGCCATACGCCGAAGAGTTACACCACTGTGTAAACCCCCTGGGCATTGCTCACTGCCCAGGAGCCGCGGCTGGCATTTACCATCTCTTCTCCAGCCGCTTGATTGTCAGCCCCAACTTTTTTGATTGGGGGAGCCTATTGGTCCAAACATCCTTCCTACTCCACCAATCGGCGCGGTCCTACGGTTACCTGTCGGAGATGTCCGTGCGTAACGAGGGCGCGTCGAGTAGCGAGCCCGCGGCGCCGTCCGCGCGCGCGTAGTACCTGCACAGCGCACCGTCACTACCGCCCTCTACCCACCAGAAGCGAACTGCGCCCTACCAAGCTGAGGAAGCTATGCCTATATCTAACTCTAGGGGACTCATGTCTATGAACCCGTAATCCGAATGTCTTCCTTCCTTTTTGTAGGTATCGTAACTACTTATTAGTAAATGGATTCGATCTGTAGCGCTACCATGAGTTTAAAAGTGACAGCCTCGATATCGCCTATGTAAATATGTCTATGAAAAACTTGTACAGCGCCCCCAGCGGTAACGCTAAGAAGTTAAATAATTAGTATGAAAAAAAAAACAATTCGATAGGTTTTTAACGTACGTAAGTTTTTGATAGGTAACTCATGGTAGCGCTACTGATCACCTATCGGAGACGATGAAAACTAACAATAAACGCTATAGAAGTGAGAATATTCAGCATTGATAAGGAATACGATTCGAATAGACAGCCCGGCAGCACCTTCGTGCATTACTAATTTATGTTAAGATTGCTTATTTGGCTATTATGGTAACTTGGGCTTCACTCTGCAGCCTCAGGATAAACAAATATCTTCTATGATATCGGTATTATTTACTCTCATACAGTTTAAAAAGCTATTTAGACTTTTGATTTCGCTATCGGTGGCATTCGCGTTTCAGGGAAGTTAAATTAGAAAGACAAGAAATAAGAACAATATGTCCCCCTCAGTAATGTTATCAAATGGATGAGATACGTGATAAGCTTCAATAAGTGTAATTATATGCAAATTCGCTTCTCGTAAGTACTTTGTACATGGTATTTATGCAATGGCTATGCTATTTATCACACATTAAACCTTGTTTATCGACCAATCCTTTACAAAAACATTACTAAGAAAAAAGTTCGCCATCCAATCAATCAAAAAGGGTCTTTGAATTCGATAAACAAGATTTGCGTAAAGCGTGCCGAGGCTATAAGCGCTCGAACATATGGCAAATCCAACGTTAGTAATGCATTGTGACGGTACATGTTCATTAACCCTTTATAAGGCTCTGGCGACTATATTGCCACCATAATTTGAATCTTATCCACCCGACATAAAGTCCAAAACCAATGAAAAATTCCAACATGCTGTGCCAGTTAGAGGGTTCACTTTCCATGGGCCTCCGTGATCGGTGGATAACACGTGACTTGCACTAAGCTCTCGATAAATAGAGTGAATGTGGTTCAGTGGAGAGCTGGTTGAATCTTTGATGTGTGAATGATGTAATGTGGTTGCAAATGGGCAAGGAGATTTAGTTATGATAACATACAGTTTATGTAAACTTGCATTGCAACTGTAATGATATAAAGTTCAATATTTTAACACATCTTAAAAGTTAAATATTGAATATACAGTTAAAGATTTAGATTAACTAAACTTGTAAAGATTTACTGTTTTATTAAAACAAAACGTTTTTTTTAAACTAGTAACATAAGAGAAAATGTAAGTTGCATTTATCACAATTTCAAATTATGCCAAGGACTCCTCAATAATATGAACTGGGTCCTTACAATCAATATAAAACTATCTTAGAAACCGTACAATCACCACACTTTTGCCCACTTTTGCACCCGAGTGTACCGGATTACGAGTGACGTAAGCGCGCATTAGTATGTACAGCGGAGCGCGAAACACTTTCGCCGGCGGTGAGGCGCGACGACAGGTCACACGACTAATTAGGCTAGAGTGCGAATACTATCTATTCGGGAACCCTTCTGGGATATTGTTTGCAATATGCATGAGTTATACTATGTGGTAAAGCCACATGTTGCCAGCAGAAACCAAGCTATATACAGTAAATAACTTTACATATGAACATGTTTAAATTATGTGTAGACATTTTTGCGTTCACACATAAAATCTATAACATTAGCTTAATTCGTTAAATTGACTTACTTTTGGCTCTTTATGAACAACCAAAAAAATATATTTCATGTACTAGGATTACAAGTGTCATGTTTCCGATCTAATCCGTCGCGACCTTGTGCAATGCTCTAATATTCGTATGTCTGTCTGTACTCACGTGTCGTTCCCCTTGAGGCCGGTGCTGGAGCGGCCCGAGTGCACGGAGCCGCGGTCCTCGCGCGCCGCGCCCGTACCCGCGTCGTACCCCGCGTACCCTGAGAGGAAGAATACAATTTGTTGAAGAATGCTGAGATACTTAATGTAATATTCTTGTTATTGCACTCTCATAGTTCGGTAAAATGGCAAATCCTATGATCCGATAAGCAATGTGGCGCAGGAACACAGGCTTAACTTAAGGTCATCAACTTATACAGCTGCATTGTGGGCGATCACTCAAGACCTCGCCTTTGCCTCCAAACAAGTCTACAAAAAAATCTGAGAGTGGACGGGAAAGCAGAACATTCCTTGCTCTCTCCCCTTGTCTCGCGCCTCACCCGGGTACGCCTGCGCGCGGTAGTCGGTCTGCTGCGCGGTCATCATCTTGTACTATCGGAGTATTTGGCGGTCGACCACCTATAAGGTGAAAATCGCTTGGCGCTTATACGTCTGTCAAAGCAAGCCCCGCCAAAATTGTGGTCCGAGAGCCTGCAAGAATTTTTCGGTAGGTATATGAGGCAAGCTGAAAACTTGTCCTATACCTTTAATATTATAACTCAACACAAAACCGCAGACCTGGCTGAGTACCGGGGCTAAACCAAACCCCCAATTTTTCTTATTTTAAAATATATTTTATAATCCAAAAAAATATACTTTGTCAGTTCACCTGACAGGTAGAAGTTCCATCGAAATAATTTGTCTTACAACGTGAGTCTTATTTTTAGTTATAAATAAAAAGATGAAAAATATTTTTGGGGGTTTGCTTTAGCCCCGCTACTCACCAGCCAGGTCTGCAGTGTCGTGCTGGGATATAATAGGAGAGGTTCAGGATAAGTTTTCAGCTTGCCTCAAATATCTACCAAAAAATTCTTGCTAGCTCTCCTACTATTGGAACGTTTTTGCTTGGATTTTGACAGATTTTCTTTAAGTGCTCTTCTATTGGCCAGTTGGCGGGGCTATTGGCGTTTAAAGAAATCTATTTGAAAAGTGTACTACCGCCAGCGTTGCCGATAGTACAGCTGCATGTAGGCGATGTGGGCAATCTTTCTATCCTCACCTCAAACAGGTCTACGAAAAATTTTGAGCGGATGGACGGTAAAGCAGGGCATTCCTTGCAGTTTGAACCGATTGGTTCACAAAATAAACCCCGCCCACATTAACCCTCTCCCCGCTAGTCTCGCGCCTCACCCGGGTACGCCTGCGCGCGCTAGTCGGTCTGCTGAACGGTCATCATCTTGTACAGCTGCATGTAGGCGATGTGGGCGATCTTTCTATCCTCGCCTCAAACAGGTCTACGAAAAATTTTGAGCGGGTGGACGGTAAAGCAGGACATTCCTTGCAGTTTGAACCGATTGGTTCACAAAATAAACCCCGCCCACATTAACCCTCTCCCCGCTAGTCTCGCGCCTCACCCGGGTACGCCTGCGCGCGGTAGTCGGTCTGCTGCGCGGTCATCATCTTGTACAGCTGCATGTAGGCGGCGGGGTCGGCGGCGCGCAGCCGCTCGTAGTACTCGTACTGCTGCCGCTGCAGCGCGTACGGGTCCGCGGCGTACGCGCCCGCGCCGCCCGCGGAGTACGCTGCAAAAAAAATTAAATAGATATTAGACAACGTCACACAAGCATAAAGGTGAAAGTTTGTATGTATGGATGTATGTATGTTTGTTACTCTTTCACGCTCAAACGACTGAACCGATTTTCATGAAATTTGGTATGATGGTAGCTGGCACTCTGGAATAACATATAGGCTACTTTTTTTTTTTAAATCAACCCCCATGGGGTTCATTGGGGGGTGGGGATTGAAAATTAGTATGGGAGAATTTTTACGTGTTTGTCGATTTTTATAAAACTTGGTATGGAGCCAGCTACCGGCACACTAGAAAGACACCCGCGCTACTTTTTTTTCAAAATCCGACCGCCATGGAAGTTATTGGGGGGGGGGGGACGTACTATGGGAGAACTTTAACTAATAAATAACAAATTTTACAAGGCATGTAGGCTATTTTTAATCCATCCTTGCTACTAAAACCCATTAATACGCGGACAAAGTCGCGGGCGGCCGCTAGTATTTTAATAATTTTGAGATTTTATAGTGTACTCACCCACCCAACTTTTAAGGACTCAATTACCTAAAAATAATTGACACACCTTTAAAAATTGTTCTAACTAACATAATTCACCCTGGTAAACGTGTGATTACATGCAAAACTTAACACTGTCATCTTCCCTATTCCCCGGTAACCTAAGCACTTGAGTTATGGAAATCAGGTCCAACAATCATATATGCAAACATGGATATCACACCCAAACATGGGACAAACATCGACGTTCAACATACAAGTATTGTTCCAAAGATGTAAAGTAAAACGTCACTACACGGACGAAGTCGTTGGTATAGCCAGTAATATTAACAGTCTCACCATCGTAGTAGGGGTCGTTCCTGTGATGTCTCGAGCGGCGGTCGCGGTCGCGGTCGCGCGTGCGGCGCCGCCCGTCGCGCTCGTCGTCGGTCGCCGTCGGCTCCCGGGACTCCGCCCGCCCCGGCGAGTACTCGCCTGACCAACAGACTCCGTTACAACATGCCACCGAATATCATGTAGGTATATGAAATGCGAAAGGAGTAGGGAATTGCTTTAAAGAGTGCTGTTTCCAAACTAATTTTACTGTAGCTAGTAGGTTTCTATGTAAGGGAGATAGAAATCTGTTACAAATAAAGAAAAAATCCTTATTTACTTCTATACCATAACCCATACTAAGCTCAATCAGCGCCTTATAGAGAACCTTACTGAGCACTTTAGGAAAGTAGATAAAGTATAAAGATTGTTGTAATGTTTCTTTGTCTTAAACAACAACTTAAACTACACTTTATAATAGAGATGCGTACAACAAAACAACAATATTATTCTTAAACACCTCTAAAATAATGTATGTTCTGAATGCAGATGTTGCCATAATTTACAATAATACTTTTCTCATTTTCATTTTAATGGTTCAAATGCACATTCACAGAGATTCAATGATGTTAACATGGCCTTTCGAATTTGCATACAATTAGAAATTATGTTGTGAAATATGTTCAGCTCACAAACAACACAAAACCGTTTAAACAAATCATGTGATTTATGAATCCAAAATAACAATAAACACAGATCGAAGATGGAAATAAGACGAAAATGAAAATCGAGTCTGACGATTCGAGGAAAAGTGAAAAAAGACTCTAAGATCACCTAGCCCCAAATCTTTGTGTACCGAAATTCCAACTAGGTGCAATGAAAAGTACAGATTTGGACAGTTTTTACGTATTCCCATACTTTCAATCAAGCAACGATATTTGTTAAGACATTAAATTCAGAATTCAATAACACATTTTCAATCAAAAGAAGCGGTATTTGACAACCAGCGAAAGATCTGAGATGAGTCGAACACACGGTTGCTAATTACTCGGTCTAATTGATTATCACAGCATAAATAGATCTAAGGAACTGAATCGCCACGCAAAAGAAAAATGCACGCACACTTCTGCCATAACTACTTAATGTTTTTATGCAGATTAATATACTTGATCTAGTCTTTATGCAACCGACATTAGACAACACCTACACAGCATGTTAAAATTACATTACGCAAAAGGATCTTGTCAAAACCTAACTGTTCTGCAACTTGCTAAGCTAAGACAGTAAGGCAGCTGAACTGCTTAAGTATGTGATATCCTTGCTTTTAAGTATCAGCTGTGTGCATTTAACATATGGAATCAAGTAGTACAAGAAAAATTATGTATTGCGCTTTATAGAATAGGCTACGGTCTAGCCACTTGTTATTATTACTAACAATTCCCAGATAACCCAGTTAAACTATCAGCTAGACCCGTATCGTAACCGTGTCGTATGCATGCTAGTTCCTCTATGCATACTCGTACATCAGTCCCTGGAGCTATTTACCCCGGATAATCACCGTCGAATCAACAACCGAGTCAAGCTTGTTACCACGCGTGGCGCATGCAGTCATACGGTGCGGCGGCCGAATGCAAGCCTGTACCTTCTTTCCTACTACTATCACTAGATTTTGCATCGCTCGAGAATGTCACAACTGAAAAATAAATATTAAAACACGGGTCAGGCGCTGTCGGTCAAGGTTTTTTGCATTGTAACGATTGTGATAATAAATTAAATCACGAAACAAAATGGAAATTACAAAAGATAAGATAGTCTGCTTCGCATATAATTAATATCTAATTAAATACAAGTGATTATTTTGTTTTTAACGGAATTTTTAAACTTTTCGGTAAATTTCAAACTACAGCTTTAACTCAAAATCGGTTCACTTGTCTCGCTAGTCCGCTAAACCAGCGCATTCCGCGTTGCTTCAATAGATATGTAAATTTATTTCTACATATTGTTTCTTCAGCTTGATTGCGTGTGGCCCACTAACTACACATATTAGCACACAATTATTGGATTTTAAAAGTAGCTTTCAGCTGTCTGTTCAGTAGTGTTATAATATATTTTAATTATTTATAGCCTTCAATGCTAAATAAATAAGTGTAATATAAAATAATAATTTATAAAGTAATAATATATAATCGCATCATCACAGATACACATACACTTAGTAATGTACGCTGGAGAGTTCAGATTACATATAATAAACTGAAAAACATGTTAATCCTGTATATTACATGAATAAAAATAACCAACACAACAATAAAATTATAAAAAAGAAGTATATGCCATATTTTATGTATGACCGACATTATGTTTAAGGGATGATGTAAATATAAATAAAATATAAGGACTTAAAAGTTTTCTAAAAATCCGCCAACACTTGGTAATTCTCAGCGATTCTCGCCCTAAAGGCTAACTCTGCGTTACACAGATGCGGGGTCTGGTCTCATACAAAATTGACCCGTTACTACCGGAACGGTACCCGTTGCTGAGAATTTAGTATGAAATTGCGCTCTCGTTTGCGTAACGCAGGTTAAGGCACAGATATTGACAATGGCAGCGTAGATTTCCCGAATCCGAGCGCCATGCCTGCTCTATAATACTCGCGAAGTTGAACAAAGAAGAATACTATAGTGGCACAGCATGTTGCGAATATTTCTTTTATTTTGGACCTTAACAATAAGGTTCAAATTATGGTGGCAATTTTTTTTCCTGACTTACGATGATGGCTTAGGCGGAGGAGCGGATGGCTCTCTCCCCTAATATGGTGGCAATATAGTTGCCAGAGGCTAAAGGGTTAAAGTGTTGTTAGTTCTCACCTCTCTTCCGTTCCTTGTCCCTCTCGCTGCGCAGGTTGCCGTACTTGCGCGAGGGGTCGATGTCTCGGTAGCGCTGCTCGTGCCGGTCGTCGTGCCTGCGCTCGCGCCGCCGCTCGGCGTCGTGCCGCGGCGGCTTCGACGCGTACGAACCCTCCCGCTGCCGCCTGACGGATAATCACGCGTTAGGATACATCATCATCATCATCATCATTCTCCTGCCCTTGTCCCACGCTAAGTGGGTCGGCGCAACATGTATATTTCTTCCACTCGGGCCTGCCATGCCTGCGTTCGGGTCGTCATCTCTGCGTTTACTCCTTTCACTCCCATACGCAGGATGAATATTCGTACAAAACATTAGTCTTTATGGGTCTACACGCGATATTAGGAGTAGCAAATACATAGCTACTTACTGCCCGTTTCGACCGGGTTACACCAATCCTATGGTCCTGATTTACAAGACGTAGACTCGACAGAAACACAAATGAAAATGTTCGCCGAAGCCCGCTAATGCATACTGCATTACACCACACCGCCAGTTAGTATACGTGTACGCATTGCAATGAGTGTTTTTTGCTCTACTTTAATAGTTACAGTGTTTCAATGTGTCTGACTGGAGTTTTCGTAATTTTCAAAAAAAAATACTTCATGTTTAATTAAGCTCTAATGTAGATGACGATAAAAGGAATGTAGTAATTTATAATCATATTTGTAGCACAACCAATACTGTGATGATGAGACATCTCTCGACAAGATAAACTTACTGATTACATATCAGATCGAGGGAGTATTGCAACATAAGAATACTATGATATAGCTCAATAAGCACACAATTGTAAATAATACAGACTATGTACATTGTACACAGAAACAACAATAGTTTATATAATTGAATCTGCCTCTAATGATCTTTTTTAACCTATTCCTCTCTGTTAAGATACAAATCCAAAACATCGTCGCCTAATTGGTACTCTTTTCTTATTGTAACAAGTAATACTAAAAAGAATATCTAAGATAACGGTGAAAAAGAACTGATCTCACCTTTGGTATCTGTCCTTGTCACTGTAGTAGTCGGTGTCCTCGGTCTCGTAGCGGTGGCTGCGCGTGGAGCGGCGCAGGCGGCGCGCCTCGGGGCTCTCGTCGCGGCGCCGCCGCCGCGCGTCTGGGCTGCCCTCCCGCTCGCGCTCCCGCCGCTCCCGCCCCGAGCGGTCCTCCCGCCCCGAGCGCCGCTCAGACTCCCGGTCGTACTTCCTATCTCCCCGGGAGTACCGCCCTTCCTTGTCCCTTTCCCTATCTCTGTCCCTCGAAGACTTATGCTTATCCCTTCTCGGGGACGACTTCACCAGCCTGTCCCTCTCGGAGTCCTCCCCGGACGTGTTCACGTGGTTCAGCGACTGGCGCCTCGAGCCGCTCATGGAGTGCTCCAGGCTCTCGGCCGCCTCCGCCTTCCTGTCCCCGCTCACGTCGGCGACGGTCATGTCGGCGCCGTCGAAGGTCTGCTCGCGGGAGAAGGTCATCTCGGTCGAGGAGATGACGCTCAGGTCCTGCAGGTTCTCGCCCTCCATCAGCACCTCGCGCTGCTCCCGCTGCGGCTCGTCGGGCCGGCCGAAGTCGGGCGACGCGTCGTTGCCGGAGTCCCTCGCGCCGATGACGCTCCTGGGCGGGTTCCGGACGGGCTGCTCGGAGTACTCGGAGCCGTCCATGTGCTGCTCGCGCACGTCGGGCGGCCCCGGCTCGGGCAGCGAGTACTCGTGGTCGAGGCCGGTCACGACGCGCTGCTCGTTGGCGGCGTAGGGCGCGCCCGGGTACTGCGAGTAGTCGTCGTTGCTGGGCTCGCCCGGCACCATGCGGTCCAGGCCGATGGCCCGCGCGTAGTCGGCGGCCTGCTGGCCCTCGGCCTGGCGGTAGGGCCGGCCGCTGCCGTCGGTCGGCCCGCCGTCCACGTGCCGGTCCATGTAGTTTTCGTTCGTTTGGTTGTAGGCGTTCTCGGACTCGGTCTGCTGGCCGGGCACCATCCGCGCCAGACCCGGGGGCGGTTCGTCGGAGTTCAAGTTTTGAGTATATTCAGACTCCTGTTGTCCGACCACCATTCTTCTTAAGCCGGGTGGTGGTATACCACGACTAAAGTCGGTATTTTCGCCATAATCTCCACTTGACAGGTGAGCTGTTTGTAGATATTCATTTCTGTCATTTCTGGGTGCTACTTCCAAGTTATCTGGAACTTGTGGGGAAACAGCCATAGGTCTGAATGGTGCCACTTGCGGCTGATCGGGCCTCTCTGAATTATCAGGCGTCGTTTCTAAATTAGCTCCGAATCCCACGGGCACTCTGTTATGCTGGGATACTTTATTTACAACAGATGGTGAAGTTAAATTCGAGGACATTTGAGGTGGGAATGGTTGTATTGTGGAGGGATTGGTTGAGCTAGGCTTGGTCAGATTTTTGTGTGAGAATGGTCCTGCATGTTTGAAAGGATTTTGAGAAGACATGGGTGGGGCGAAGTTAGTGGGAGGAGGTAGAGAAGAAGAGGAAGAAGATGGAGGTGGTAACAGTGGTGGCGCGGCTCCGGCCACGGCGTGCGCCGAGGACGACGGCGCCAACGGCGGGTTCGTGGGGAATGGCTGGAAAGGAGAAGGGGATGCAGAAGGTGGTGGTTGCATAGGAACTCCCACATTTTCATGATGTAAAGGCACTCCTACATTCTCATGGGAATGTCTCAGCTCCAATTCTTTGGATTCCAAAGTATCTGGGGCAGGATTCTCACTATTACTAATACTCATTTCTTGTAATGAGTTTGTAAGTTCATCATGACTTTCGCGTCTACTGTCATGGCTCAATTTGTGGTCCACGATTGTCGGCTCCTCTACTGTCTGCTTGGAGGATTCTGTGTTTGGCGGATACAACTCCTCAATTCCAGATTGGGAATAGTTAAAGTTCGAATTTTCAGTATTTAATCCTGGACTACTTTTACTGGAATTCCTAGATTGATTTTCACTTCTATAGGTACCCTCAGAGTAAGTATGTGGTCCATCACTAGATTCTTGTGACATTTGTGATTCTATGGACCATTGAGGAGTCAAATTGTCTAAGTGAAAACGCTTTCCTAGAGCCAAATTCGGCAAGCGTTCTTTAACTACATCCCTGTCATTTAAAGTTTTGACTTCATCTGCTGTAGAGTTGCTGCTAGGGCTTCTTTGATTATGGGTAACATCATTTTCTGTATGATTGTCAGTAGGAACACTTTGAACAGGTAATGTGGCAGCTTGATTGTTTTGCTGCACAGGCGCCGGTGCTGGGGCTCCATCAGTTCTACCATCTGGAGCCTCTTTCTTATCCTCCATTGACCAGTTCCAACTGTCAGTGGTAGCAAAACTCTCGGCAATAACATTAGCATTGTTAAACACTTGTTGCTGTTGGGGGGCAACTGGAGCAGCAGTTGCAGGATTGGGTCCTGGGCCCTTAAGCCCTTGCTTAGATGACTCTTCCCAGCCCCAGTCACCCCAATTGTCTTCCCAACCATCAGTACCACCCTTGTTTGGTGGGTAGTTTTGTTGCACAGCCTGATTTTGATAGTAGTTTTGCTGGTAGCCTTGCTGGGGTGCACTGTTGTAGGTCTGGTTGAAGCCCTGGTTGTACTGAGTGGTCTGAACAGGCTGCTGGTAGTATTGGTTGGCGTTGGCGGCGTACTCCGGCTGCTGGTACACCTGACCGTACTGCTGGTTGTATGGTGGTTGCTGCTGGGGCGGCGCTGGGCCCCAGGGCTGCTGACGCGGGCCGGTTCCCGGCGCACCCCCTTGGTAATTTCCATACATATTTTGTTGTCCGCCAAATTGCTGAAACAACAAAACAGATGCTACATATACTTAATAATTTAAGCCTACTGAAGTAAATCTTTGGTTTGTTGATAAATATTGAACATTAATGGCAGCTGTTATCGATCATGTTATAATATTGTTGGTGTAACAGATTGGACCACGTCATTGTTTACGTCGGAGCGGCGGAGAATGTAACCTAAGCACGCTCACCTGCGGAGCGCCGTAGGGCGGCTGGTCGGGGCCCGGCGGCGGCGGCGCGCCTCCCTGCGGCCGCTTCATCCACGACATGGCGGGTGCTACCACCACTTACGTAACATTCGCAGGGGAGCCGCTCACATATGCTGCGAATAGCCAAGTCACTATCATGGGATTGTTAGACACATCCAGCACTTTCACTCTCACGGTTCCGGTTATTTTAATACTGAGCGGACTGCGAGGACACTACACACGTGAAGATAATTGGCCTCGAAAATATTGGCAGATATATTTACGGTCGATATTGGTTTTATTTCATAAATATTTGAGAAAGAATTTGTTGACAGCAACCCATCGATCGAAGGTGCCCTGTTGGCGGTGTAGCCATACTTTATTTAAAAATTCTACCACTAAGAAACGTCAAATGAATCACGTGATATTATATTTAGCAATATTTATAGATTTCTACTATTTGTAGCAGATACAAATAACAGTTACATTGTAAGAGTTCTGTCTATCAATCGTCGAAATAGTAAAGATTTTTGACTTCATGAGTGCCGATTCGGATTATTTCAGACGAAAAATTTGACTGACCTGTTGATTGTTTGTATTGTATCTTTATCATTAATTAAACTAAAAAATGGCAAAAAGAAGCAATCCGTATACCGAAGATTATGTACCACAAAGCAAGGTGCATATCGGTGTAAAACAATTTAATAACAATGAAGACAGACTTCAAAAAGTTTACGGTAAGACAGAATTGAAGTGAGCGTATGAAATTATGTGTTTATTTGTATTAATCCATATAATAAAATTTGTATTGTTTCAGAAAAAACTCTCGAGTTACTCTTTAAGGGCGCCAACAAACAATTGGTCTCGCCAAATCCTGATAGTCTGAGTTCACCGATTGTGGGAAAAGATAAATTGAAGCAACTTTTTATTGGCAAGGATGGTACCCTCCTACACACTGGAACTATTATCGTAATGTTCTACAAATACCCGCACTTTTAGCTAACCAAATCTGACAAGAATACAGCTATAGTGTTTTTTGAATTAAGTTTTTGAAGGTTGCTAAAGTAGTGTACTTGTTTACAGGCGACGACTGAGCCCACGCCCAACTGCTACTGTGGCGATGCTTTTGACTCCCACTGCTCGTATTGTGAGAAGACCCTCTGTGTGACACATAAGCACTGGTGCAAGAACTGCTACAAGTTTTATTGCCTGCACTGTGGAGTCATGGGGTGTGTTTCTTTTTTTTCCATTATATTGTGTCAGAGACATTGCTATTGTAAACTTTTAATAATCACTATTTTATTTTAAGCTCATAAAAAATTAATTTACAACTTGTTGCATAGTATTGTCTATTATTTGCCCGAACACTACACATTTGAAATAAAACTAATTTTATGGATTAATCTTGTGTGTGTTGTTCTTCTAAACTATTCTAATTCTCAACATTTTATTTAGAGATCTGACATTTCGAGCTCTTTACAGAAATAAACATCTATATGAAAGCCAACATCATGACCTGGAATCGAATATCTTCCTGATTGTTAAAAAGAATGGCTTTTCCAAGAATGTTGTGGTGTTTCCATGACTATAATGTTAACAAATGTTTGTCCTTGTTTCAGGTGTGAAGGGGAAGAACTATGCATATCCTGTTACTCTTAACACAGAATATTATTTTAAAAAAATTGGCATGATTTTAAGTTTTTGTTGTTATCTTATAGATTTATTTAATTGTAAGACAATATGATGTTTCTACTACCTAGCTACCCATGAATGTGATGATTACCTCAACTCCAGACAATAAGTACAGATAGATTCACTGTCTAGCTAGGTTGTCTGATTAATTTTACATTTTAAAAAGACTGTTATTTTAAGTTTCTAATGTTATGTAAAGACTAAATATTTTTAAAGAAATGAAATAGCAGATAGTGTACACACAGTTTTTTATTTGTATATAAAATATAACAAATCAGTTGAAATAAACACCCCTTTCAGTTCAAATAAAGTATATAATCATTATCATACACTTCAATGCCCAAAATAATACAAAAAATGCAGATATATTTTTATTATTATTAGGCTTTAAAACAGCCACTAGCCAGTCAGTAACTTGACTTGAGTGCAGACATGGGGCCATAGCGGGTATTACAAATATATTCTTAGACTATGCTTAAAATATCCTGTACGAAATCAAACGCAACATCGTAAGCTGTAGCAATTGTTTTCTTATTGCTTACGAAGCGGACCCTAACCTCACTCCTAATCACATCATAAGGCCCTCATGTGCACCTACCTACTTTGTTACAAGCAACATTCATACATAATAAAGAACACATTAATGTATATTTTCACAGTAAAATACAAACACAAATATTTTGTGCATATTTATTTATTTATTTATATTAACATGAAAATATCAACATTGAAGAGCAGCTTCCATGTAATAGACCCATCACTTTGCCGAGCTGGGCGATTGCTTCATACAGAGCACCTAGAATACCCTCATCCCTCAAATGCAAATATATAATCCACATAATTTATATAATAACATTAAAAAGCTATGGACATGACCACTAAATTGAACAAGTCCTCTTACACCTAATAAGGTATAACTCACTAAAGTTCTCTGCTTTACAATCTCACACATGTGGATAGGCAGATATTATTAATATAGTCCAATCGACCCGACCGCCCTGGAAGCTACAGCTCACATTTGAATCGCCGTCATCAGTGTTTAGTTTCATTTTAATTATCTTACAGAACTACACAGTTACATTATGACACAGACGGTAGATTGTTGTACAATAATATTTTTGTAAATATAAATTTCATGGTATACAATTTTAATGTCATGATGATATAAAAAATAAAAGATGTTTATTCGGATGATTTAATCATCATATTAAAACATTTTATATTTACATTCATAAGATAGCAAGCTAGCTTAGCTTAGCTTTAAAAGGTAGGTAGAAAATCTAAAATAAATTATAGAAACAGAATATATTAAGCAGTAGGTATTATTGATTTCATCATTAAACAACATAAAAAAGAATAACTTACAATAATAAGGTCGTAAAACAATTATTCAGTTTTCATTATTCTTGGCGCCCACGACAATAAAACTAGGTGGGGTAGTTGTGGTGGGCTCCGTGAACATATTTTGAGTAATGGACAGCTAGCAGGTATCGACTGTTCCAACCTCCTATCTCTGAATAAATAGCAAAATAAAAAAATCTATCTTGGCCTCTCCAGACTATCTTAATATATGGATGTAAAAAGCTTCATATGCACCATTATAGTTTCGTACGTCGGTATTACATTACAAAAACTTGAACTGGCTTTACAGCGAATGCTTAAGTTAAATGCAGACTTTAAGACCCGTCTACATGGAACAGTGTGGCTGCGACCTTAAAAATGTTGTCTTTAAATTTAAAGCTAACGCAGTAGAAGGACAGTCGCTGCATCTTAGCAGCTGTATAGGCTGGTTATCGTTTTAAGTTGATACTAAGGATTAAAAATAGAAATGTTAAAGTCACAGACCACTCCACTGGTGGCCTGCGTCTGTCAGGCTGCAGGCTGCGTCGCGGGCGCCGGCGGAGCCCTACGCGAACAGGTACCGGTAGAGGATGGTGGCGGCGATGCCCAGCAGCAGCGGCGTCAGCCAGGAGCTCCACGCGCTGCAAACAACGCACTGTCACTAACGGCAGACACGACCAGCACATAGGTAAGTACAGTCAGCCAAAAATGTGGTCTACCAACCTACGGTTGAGATTCGTTTGAAATCCATGAAAGCAATCGTTAGATTTCGCAGAAACTTTTGTCAAAAGTGGTAGACCACTTTCTTGGCTGACTGTACCTACGTCATACCTATGCCATCACAGTGTAAGATACACTGAATAAACATATTCTATTCTAAATCCTAATTTGTTTTATACGTGTTTCACACAAGTGTTAAGTGTAGTACATATTTTACTTTGAAAGTTATCAAGCTGGGTTTGATGAGGGTACATGAGTTTATGATATACCTACTATCTACTACCTATTCACCTGTTGAACTAAAATGTCTAATCTGTTAATGAAATTTCAATTTATAAGACAGTAGGTAGGAGGATAAGGTAAGAATTAAAACAGCAATTGAAGTCACTTATATTGATTTCTATAGGACTGTTTTAGTTTTGTTCAGGACCAATATAAACGATGCACTATGTTTTCCTTAACCTATATGTTGTGAATCAGGGAGAACACAATATTTATGAATACATACTACAAATAGTGCAGACACATACAAACATACAGTTAAACTTGTTCATGTATACTTACTTGCATGGTCCAACATTTCATAGTTTGAAATTATGTGCAGCATGCGATGGTAAAAACAAATGAATGAAAACTAACATACATAGCATGCAATAGTTAAAAGAACCAAAATTTGGAACACAAACTAACTAAATGAATAAAATAATGAAATTTAAAAAAAAGCTGTATTCAATTTGCACATGGATCTGTGTGAAACAATAAATAATGTAATAGGATGACCATAAGGAATGTGAAAATGAGGAATCAAATAGTTTGAAGTACATGATATTTATTGATAAACTTTCACAATACACAAAAAATACATTTTCTTTTTACTATGTATGATGAATAGAAAGTTATATGATAAAACTCAAAGCACCAGATAGACTAGGTGACTATTTAATCAATAATAATATATAAGAATAATCTTTATTTCATTTCTTTGCCAACAAAATTAGAGAATATAATAATAGTTACAACGACAATTTTATATGAAGAAATAATTCATACTGTAGTTATTACCCAATTAACCATAAAATTTATATCACATCTTACGTAAAATTAATTTGTGCAAGAAAAAAAAGCATCAGTGTTTTTAAACTAAATTTTTAAACCTATTTAGTGTTTTAACACACGCACAACGCCTTGCCGTCGACGTATTTAACTGCAGTCGACGTTCGCCATCGACGCGTCGACAGCTAGCTGCCTAAAGGTGACGACTACAGCTGCATTCGTCGTCGACAACGCACTGCTCATGTTAGATCACTAATATGTGCAATAACATTCATCTCCACTAACAAGCGTTGGAGATTCAGTGCAAATATAATAGGAAAAAATAGGAACGTCCCTTAAATAATAATATAATATTAACACGCCAACTAGCACCTAGAACTTAATATTACAACAAATATATAGGAATTTGTAGATCATTTTAATCACAATAGTTTTATGCGTTAAATTCGATTTATTCAACTTATTGCACACACAGAGCCATATGCCCGTGTTAGGGCGTAAGAAAATGTTTACTGTCATTTTACTACCTATATCATATACGGTGAAATAGTGTACTCATACTGTTACAAAATATTCGAACTGTGAAAAACCTAGGCACAAATGTAGGTAATAATAATGTAGAATCATGTAAATTCCACTACTTTTGAACAACTGTATAAATACTTCTTACACTCTTTTAATTAAATATTATGTGTAGTGCTGAATACAATATTATATGTGTCTACTCGAAACTTGCGCTACTATTTCACATATATAGGTATTAACATTCTTTATAAGCTAGTTGTTAAATTTCGCGTATTCAAGCATATGGTAGAGAATGCTTGCTGTCCTTGAAAATGATGAATCATTAAAGAAATACGTACTATAATCGAAACGATTCTCTCTAATGCTGCCATATTGCAGATCTGATGAGATAACTAATACGAGTTAAATTGAGGAAAACTGCTGGTCGTAAACAGACTGGGGACTAGCGGTTAGTGCCATTAAATGTCATACTGATGGAGTTTGGAATTATACTAACTCTGAGTATACCAGTGAAGCATGCATCTCGACGAAAACATTTTCGTCTTGTCTTGTTTCCGATAGCAGACCACTAATGTGGGAATAATTAATTATTTAGAGTTTATATGGTTAGTTATAGGTAAATTTCTAAATTTTGGTACAATAGCTGTGGAATCGTAAATTCCGTTGTGTAAAAATGAAAAATGTGTAGGTACACTAGAAACATCTATGATATGCACCGCTTAGGTTTCTTTGCAGCAAAACCTTAAAGTAGATATGGTTTGAAATAATATGCCCGGTAAATAGCAAATAGTAAAAAAGGCTATAACAGCAATTTAACTGCTAATAAGAAGACATGAGTAATACCTTCTCTAATGAGCGGTTCAGAAGTTCAAGGGTACTTCACAGTCAGTTACCAACTGTGTACTTAATCTGCCATGTCTATCTTGCTCACTTTGTAGTCTTTGTACACAATGCTCAAGTTTCCAATACCCAAAAATCCTAAAAATGAACATGTGTGTTAACACAATAAAATATTTTTTTTTCTCATTAACTAATGCATATCTAGCTAATGCATATATCATATGATCCTATTTTAATAGTTAAGAATTTGCTGCAAATAAGCCATAACCTCACATAAGCATTTCCAAATCCCAAAAAGAACCTTCCCCGCGAATAAAGAAAATGGTGCATGTGTGTAATAATGATTGTATGGTACGGCTGAGCCGCTGCGGCTGTGGTGCTACGGCTAGGTCTACGAGCCAGCTACGCCTACGAGGCGGCTACGCCTACGAGCCGGCTTCGCCTACGAGGCGGCTACGCCTACGAGCCGGGTACGCCTACGGGTCGGCTACGCGAGTACGCACTTGCCCTGCTCCTGCGGCTGGTCGTTGCTCCACTCGGGCGCGTAGCCGGACTTGCTCGATGTGCGGTCCGCCTCAACCAACTCACCGATCTTGTACTTCTTCATCAAAGACCTGAAATCACAATAATTCACTCGATTTATAGTATAACCAGTAGTTTTACTTGTTGACCTTGACATCGAGTTTCGATATAAAAGTATTGTAGGTACATATGCACTTACGAACCAAAGTCCAAAAATCTCGTATTAAGATAAATTAAATATTTTTGTTCTGATAGCATACTATTTAAGATTTAAGATACAGTCGTATCTTAAGACTGGATTCAAAAAACTTGTGACGTCTAAAATTATCTAAAATGAATATACCTAATATTGATTGATCTACATTCTACAATATATGTGACTAAATATTTATCGTAAAAATAACTACTATTCCTTGAATTGGCATACTAACTATATTATTGATCTATAAGTCTAAGTATCAGAATTTCGATTAATGTTATCTGTTCAGAGTTAATAAAACGATAAGGGTATTACAGGACCTATTTCAGCATTATTAGCTTCAACAATACCTACTATGCCAGGCTCAGGTAAGAACCCGAAGGTTCATTGGTCCAGGTAACCTTAGGATGCGGTGCACGTCCTTGTCATTGGTCAACGACATCTCTGTTATAGTTATATGTAGCCCTATGAGTCACACAGCCAAGTGCCCTCAGCCGCTGTTGTTTGATAAAATGATGAGAACACATTGTACCTTGCGTCAGAGCTGTGGCTGACATCTTCGAAGGGCTCTGTCGCGTCCTGGCCAGCCTTCTCCAGAAGCACTTCTTCTCCACCGGGGTGCTGTTGATACGAAGATATGGCTTTATCAAATGTTATTTTTTTTTGGTCCATTTAAATGCTACACAAAGCATTTCTTTTAAGAAACCTAAATAGGGATATCTAGGTTTCGATCCCTGAACGGTGTTTTATCAATACAGAATAATAATGTGAGTATTATTTTACTACCAAATCAATTTTGTTATTCTGTGTGTGTGTGTGTGTGTATATTGTATTGTTAATAGTGTAAATTAAACATTTGGTCAAACGACAACTAATTACAATCGATTAGTAAATTAAATTTGAACGAACAAAAGCTTTAGATTTCCTTCATTGTGTATAAATGGATCAATAGAAACGGCAGTAACACAGATTATGTGCTAATTGAGTTATAATGAGTACGATCGCCCAAGCCAGTGTCGGAAGGTCGAGGACAAAATACACAAATCATTAGCTATTGTACTTAAATTGTAGTAGTTATCAACCATTCTGCCGTCTTTTGATTCTAATCGACTTATAAGTATTCGCTAAAAAGGCTTAAACGTGTGTAATGTCAGATGAATCAACGAAATCATATCAACTGATATCATAAATATTTTGGTACAGGTAATCTCTCAAATGATTAAATTCACTGATTATGTATTTTGACGCGATTAATAAAAAAAAATATAGAGAGTTTGCATTTCAATATTTTATCAGACTTGTGATGAAAAAGTGTTAAACAAATTAAAATATTTTAAACTTTTATTTTAAAATTTATACCAACGTTTACGTAAGGGAGAAAAGATGAGGGAACCATACCTTCAACAATTATTTAACTCGTAAAATTCAGATCTGCGCTTTTTCTGTTTTAAAAATCCAATAACGGACCACCAGTCATCTATCATTTTGCTTCGCAGTTTCACTATTGGTGGAAGATAAAATTAAAAAAAAATAATTTATGCTGGCTCTACGCAACCATTCATCAAAAAGTGTCTTAAAAAAGTGTTGGTAGGTACCAACTTATCATAGGAAGGCCACGTGTAGCAAAAAGTGTGACGTACATACTTTTAATAAAATACTTCGAGAATCTATAGAACCAACTCGTCATCAATTTTCATTTACATACATTGATAATTAGTACGGATCTTAATATTAAAAATGTATATTATTGGCGACATCTAGCCTGCTGGTTAAATTTGATTAGCATCATCATCATTACATAAGGGACGATCCATTAATTACATCACACCTCAAGGGGGGGGGAGGGGGTCCACAAAATGTGACATATCGTGACAGGGGGGAGGGAGGAGTTCTATGTTTGTGACGTCACAACCCTCACTTACAATGTTTTTACACAAACTACTTAAGTTTAAAAAAAATATTTCAGTTGTTAACTAACTTTGTGTAATTATTATATTATTATACTAAACTAATCTTCAACATACTCGGATTTGTTTGGATGTATTCGTTGCCTATAAATTTGATACTATTTTTCTGGCAGAGTTTAATGAATAATTGTTTTCGAAATAGCGAATGTATTTCAAAGGCAATAAGTCTCAATTTACAACGCCGTAAGCGCGCTGTACACCTGTGTCTGTGCCCTTTGTGACAATTAGTCCAGTCAAATTAGGTAAAAATCTCAGAATTCGAGATACCCAGCTGTAAGTCTGTAAATACTTGTATTAGAGGAAGATCCCAGAGCCGCCAGACATCACTTATTTTCTAATGGACAAAATATATACGATTGAGTAGTGGTGGGGTGTACTATCATCATATGACTAGTTGCTACCTTGACCAGACGGCCATTTTTCAGATATCAACCAATCAAGGTACATAGAAACACTGCTCACCTCACTTAAATTCTGATGGCTGATTTTAACATATATTTCACACAATATCATTAAAAATCAGGTTTTATTACTCCCAGACACATGCGGTCGGCGGTTTTACCTTACAGACGCTTTAAAGCTATGAAAAAAATTTTACTTTTACTTAATTTTACTTATTTTGTGATGCTTGATTTTTATATATGTTATTCAAACAACTATTTTAAAACGTTTTGCAAACGGACAGACCGATCCAAGGGGCCAAACATTCACCAGACCCTTCTGTTTTAGATTTTTTTTTTAAATTGAATTTAGTTAAGTTTTTCTAATAAAATAGTTTGTAAGGTACAATTCTATAATTATTGCGGTCAGATGAGCACTTTTTAGTTGTTTGAATAACATATATAAAAATCAAGCATCACAAAATAAGTAAAAGTAAAATTTTTTTCATAGCTTTAAAGCATCTGTAAGGTAAAACCGCCGACCGCATGTGTCTGGGAGTAATGAATCCTGATTTTTAATGATATTGTGTGAAATATATGTTAAAATCAGCCATCAGAATTTAAGTGAGGTGAGCAGTGTTTCTATGTACCTTGATTGGTTGATATTTGAAAAATGGCCGTCTGGTCAAGGTAGCAACTAGTCATATGATGATAGTACACCCCACCACTACTCAATCGTATATATTTTGTCCATTAGAAAATAAGTGATGTCTGGCGGCTCTGGGATCTTGGACCATATATTGACGTAGGTACTAAAAGTTGTCTCAAAACCTACATATTGTAGGGTGTACGCAACTATTAAATTTTCAAGGTCAAATGTCACAAATATCAGTTTTATGAACTTTTGAGCGAAACGGGAAGTTTTATCATAAAAGTGTGTAGGAGTAAATTACTTATCTTCTATTTATCTATAAAAATTGTCTGTACGTTTTATTCCTAAGATTCACCATTTTAGAGATACAGCGATTCAAATAGTTGAAAAAGTTGTATCTTCAAATGCTTCCAGGCCCTCGTGCGATTGTGCTAGACAGTTAAAATTTTCACGAATGATGTATTTTAGTAGCCTCTATAACATCTAATACTAGAAAAAGCTTAAAACCAATGTTTAAGTCGGTTCTCATACAAAGACTATGGTTTTTTTTTCACACACTTGGCCGTGGTTACCCCAGTAAACCTATTCCAGACGACACCTTTTATACATGAAGAACACGTTGTTTATAAGGAAGCCTAGTTAAATAATTGTTTTATGTTGTTTTTAGTACTATACATATACGTTTCAGCACATTCAAAGACGTGACGTGACATTTGACCTTGAAAATTTTATAGTTGCGTACACCCTACCATATGTAGGTTTTGAGACCACTTTTAGGGTGTCAATATCTAAGTATTTACAGACTTACAGCTGGGTATCTCGAATTCCGAGATTCTTACCTAATTTAAGCTTAAATGACTGGACTAAATACCGCCGCACGCGCTAAGCCTTTGAATAAGCCGACAAGTGTCGATGCCGCGATTTTGTTGCGATTTTAGTCTTCATTTACCAATTGACTTTCGCTGAGTGACATACTAGCTAGTTTACGAATTATTATTTACTTAAAAGCAAAATGAGCAAAAGTAAGGTGGATTTGGGTAATCTTTACCGTTATTTATATGATGCGTATTGTGCAGCATATGCTGATTCAAAAATTAAACGAACTGAACTAAAAACCTAAATGTGACGTCACACTAAGGGGGGAGGGTGTAGTTAATTGTGACGAAGTGTGACAAGGGGGGAGGGAGGGGTCAAAAAATCATGAAATTGGTGTGACGTAATTAATGGATCGTATAAGAACAAAGTCGGCTCCGTGGTCTGTGCCTGCCTATGTATGCTTACATCTTTAAAACTACGGAACGAATTTTGATGCAGTTTTTCTAAATAGATAGAAGGATTCAAGAGGAATATTTTATGATAATTTACCTGTAGCGAAGCAAAGTCTACACTTCACTAGTTTGAAAAAAATGTCACATGAATATTCTGGGAATCACCCTTAAGATTTTCTTCTTGACAAAAACACTATTACCAGTTAAAATAAGTACTATACAAAACAACGGTAGGTATTTGCATACGGATTCTTTACAATAACAAGATCTAAGGTCAAACTGGTATTATTAGGTAGGTATAGAATACTCGTAAAGGCAGGATGAGAGGCACAATGCGTTGAAATATTTACGAGATAGTGGTTAGTGAGTGACGTATCTACGAACGGCATAACAAACATGGCATAAGTATGAGAGCGTCCAGAATAGCAATAGAGGAGAAAGAAACAGGTATCGTTACAAAAATTTAAAATAATCATCAGAGGAAAATATAGCTAGTATTACGTAGATAAGTATTAAATAGCGCGTGGTACCTCGTACCTACTACATACTAATTGCAATTGAGCAATCGCCACGTGGACGTGTGTTTAAATTTGTCATGTCTTTTGAATCGTGTGCAACTATCTTGTTGCAACATACAATACGTACACATAAATCACTAATGGACCACTTTGTATATTAAATATTTATTCAAGTCTAAAGTTACTTCCGTCGCAACGAAAAGTACAAGCGGAAATATGCCCACTCGGCTGGTTTCCTATTTCCGAGAGCCAAAGTTGAACATCTGAGCAATTATTTGAATAGAACAAAAGCGTGTCCTAATAACTTAATTTAGAGGCGCGGCGCGTAGGGGCCGGCGCGCGGCTGCATTCATCCAGCGCCTCCCTCCCGAGCTCTTACTAAATGAAAAATTCCTGAACCGGTCGGGACCCGCTCAGGAATATAGATAGGAATAAGTATTATGATGACGCGATATAACGGTACGATGGGGAATGGAGAAAATGCTTCCTCCTTACCGATATTGTAAATAGAAGTGTTTCCTATATTGATTTCTTAACAATTTCGATTCTTGGATTGAGTCAGTTATTGTGTTTCCCAATGCAATTCAGAAAAAGTACATAATAAAAAGTTATATATACGATTATTCTATGTTTGAATGGTGAAAACATTGAGGGTCGATCATCGATCACACCTACGAAGAAATTCTATGGTGTGTACTAGACCCACCCACGCTTGACCAACGTGATTGACTAAGGCCTGATCACACTAGTTTAGGGTAGGCCCGTGGCCCAGAAGTGGGGACATATTGGCACCTAGTTTTTTATGCTTATAAAATGAATCCTGGAAAATCTGATCCGTTAGTCGAATCTGTAGTAGCGTAATCGTGGCTAACTGAGCGATAAATGAATTACTTAGTTGTAGGTGGTGATGATTAGAAAGTGAATGTAACAGTCCACCAGGCGAAAGCAACTCGCCTACTTTATGAACTTGAACTTTCTGTCAAAATCAACAAAAAAGACATTGGTCTACATATACCTTGTGTACGAAATACACAATGTTGAATGACATTGAAAAATTTATAAAAATATTTAAAGCCCTTTATTAATTAAAAGATATGTTTCTGTAATATTATCAAAAATAATATACTGACAAAATTGTTTGTTGTGCCTTAAACAAACTCAGACCAATTTTTTATAATTTGTAGTGGGACATTTTAAGTAAAACCCAGGAAAAACAGGTAGACAAAGCCTTTACCTAAACTGATGTACTACAAAATAAAGTCATTGATACATGCTTATTGTATTACATTGATCTTTTTGGTCTAGCTCTTTATTTTTTGTTTAATAATGGTGGCATTATGCTAATTTGATGCATGTGGAATAGTTCGAAAATAAAATAGGAAGTGCATTGAACTTGCTTGCTGGTAGATATACCAGTACAATGACTCTCTCTCTCTTATTTTTAGTAATAAAATATGTGGAATCAGTTTGGAATCAATTAATCAAACTAACAAAATAACTTTAATTAAGTAATAAAATATAAGACAGGTGTAAATAGTACAGTACTTATTAGTATAAAAGTGCACCCTATCCTAAGTAGATATCTATCTAATCTAATTAGACATCTTAAGTAAAATTTTTGACCTGTTTATAGTCATAGATAGATTTATTCAATAAAGCTGGGTCATCTGATTTTGAACTGAACAAACCAAATTTTACTAGCTACAAATATGTTCTCAAATAGTTTTATGATTAAACTTGACTGCACAGACCTGTTTGTAGTGGCCTTGACCCCACAACACAGAATCATGGATCAAAGATTAAAAATTTAAATATTAGAATAAAGTAGAATTGTTCTTCCTATTTTATTACACACTTATTGAGTAACAGTTTGTAGTCAGTTAATGACCAAACATAATGACAGAGATGTAGCACAGTAACAATGAATACTTCCTATCATGATTATAAAGTACATTGCTATCTAGGTTTATCATATAAAATAATTAAATAATACCTTTATTAGTATTTTACCTTGTAAATATAATCCTTAGATAAAATTGCTTAGTGCACTTGATCAGTATGAACTAGGTATGTGTATGTTTTTACTTAACAAATAAATTAATATTGAAATGCCTTAACAGAGTATGTTATGGAATTGCTTTAATTCAGACACAGCTAATGCAAATAAAATAATCTTAATTAGCTAAACCTGGATAGTTAAATATGTGTACACATGTACTTTATTTAACATGCATTATAATTGAATGGTTTCATTAGCTCAAAGTAAATAATGTAGGAACTGGAGCTTGAGTGCAATCAATGATATCCCATGACCTCTTATCACTTCAATGACAGCTAATTATATAATTTATACTATTCAAAACTATATGTAAGTAATTATGATTCATAACCTATCTACATGAGAAAACAGAAACTATTCATTTAATACATAAAGGTTTCTGATAATTTAAGTAATTTGAAATATGATTTAGGTATTTCATGAATAACTTTACACAGAACTTCTATTCAAATAGCAGATTGAACATTAAATTATTTACTGACTTCATGAGTGAAAACATATCCATGACACAGAAGTGTGTGGGATACCATGGATTGGTCATCTCTAGGGCGATGGATCAGGAAACTACAAATAACATCAAATATAAATGAAATAAGCGTTTAAAATAGCCAGCACAATGAATAGACAATTTCAAAAGAATTATGACGGTGCAAGTTTCGCAGTAACTAAATTGTAGGTTACAAATTCGGTTAAGTGGCACTCAAGTTGACATACCTCTTCCAAGAACTTGGTGACGTCGTAAACACCGTTGTGGATTATGAGGATGGCGTCCTTGCGGTTGTTGCGGGACTTCAGCTCCTCGCGAGTGAATAGCTTTACTTGGTCTTCCATGCTGGTGTGTTAACGACCGCGCCGCACCGAGTCAGAGACAGAACTGACGCTGCTATCAGCAAGCCGACGAGATAAGGCCAAAACGCGACGCAAACAACGATTTAGACGAACGGGTTAAAAACTTTTAAGACAAAGTTACATGTAACAGTTGCAATATGAATTGTTATTTACTGATATCGTATCTTTAGTTTAAATCAAAATAATTTTATATTAGTTTTAAACTAAAAGTATTTCTTGAAATGAGAAAAATGTCATTCAACAGAGAAATGTCAAACCAATGACAAATTGACTGATGACGTGTGACGTTTCACAAAAAAGATTACCCCGGGCGGGCGGCACAATAGCGACGTCCGTGACATATTTTTTTTTAAAAAGGTTACAGAGAACGATTACAATCAGAGAAATATCAATGTAGGGTAGTGGTCAGGCAAATTCCATGCCGTCAAACGGGAAACCCACATGTAGGTATATAGTTAGAATACTAGGTAAAATAAATAACGATGATGATTATTTGCATTATTTTATTGCATATTCCCCTCGATGGGGAATTAATTGTTGTATCTGCATAATACATTTGTACGTACAAAATTAGCCAGACTTATAAATCTCTAAACATACAATACGTTCATAGTAATGTTAATAATAGGGTAGTTTCCTATTTTTTTATTTTTATATAGATGGACAAGATGGAAAGCTCCCGGAGATATTACAGTTTCAATAGCACATCATTTGGCCGAGTTCAAAACGCTTCATATCAATGTTGCATCAAGCTATGACGTCACCCCTTGATATACTGTATGCATATCGTAAGAAGTTTGGTCAGCAGCTATATCAAATGTTGCGTTTACGAATGTTTTCATAGTGAAAGTACTACCTACTAATGCTGTAATTTATAAGGTGGCTTAGTATTTTAATTGAATTTTCGCACTTTAGAAATGAACTTTCCCACCTAACTTCAAATGCCTACTATTGTCTCATTTCGTAAGAAATTTTGATTTCGATTTCACTTATGTTATTGATTTACCCATATGTTACTGATAATTGTGAAATTATAGGTAAAATCAGACTTAGGAAACTACCCTATTCACCTACATATTTAGAATCTTTAAAAACTCTAAATATGATTAAAAAATCGTCTATCGAATATTCATCTGGATTTTTTTACAACTGATAGTAAACAGCTTCATAAGCTGTTATTCGATAAGTTATTGTTGTTGGTAAATAATAAGAATGCGTCCGATTAGTACCCATCTGTCTAAAAATAATACTTAGATAAGTAAATACTAATACTTTATAGAACCAAACACATTTTTAAAGTAACTCAGAGTGGTTTTCTATGTACTTTATGTGGATTAATCTATAATCCCATATAAGTACCTGATTTATTTGTATTCAGATCAAATATTATAAGTATAACAATATAACACATAAATATATTAATAAAAGTGGAGGAGTCGTGGTGTATGTCAAGGCTATATGGAATGCAAGCGTAACGGAACCTCCCTGTATGGATTGTAACCAGGGCCGCGCCGACCCCCGGCAGCGCCTGTGTGCGAAACCTATGAAGCGCCTCTTTTTTAACTAATCATCATAAAAAACGAATTTAATTTTTGAATGAATATTTTTAATTGTTAATTTTGACTCAAATAAATGTTCTCCAGTTTTACAGTCCTTAGATACCTAATATTATCATTAATATCTAACTGTACAAAACTGTGGAACATTTAGGAATTAGGATACTAAATAGGTAAATCCCGTTCGCTTCTGCTTGCCAATTACTGCGAAAAATAAAACTCGAACAAAATTTTAACATGCTTTATCAAAATGTAAAGAAATGTTTGCGGACCGATAGTGTTTGATCACTACCGGTGGTGTGGCGCGACCCGTGGCTAACGGGCAAAAGTTGATGGAAAAATTCGCATTGTAACGTAATTGCCTGGATAGCTCAGAGGTTAGAGCAACCGACGCGATATCGAGAGGTCCGGTGGTTCAAGTCCCCGTTCAGGCGGGGTCATGAATGCGAGCGAATTTTTTCAAATTTTACATTTATGCTTTATCAATACTTAAATATGAATAACAAAGAAGCTGACTTTTTTCTAAGAATAATAATACTAATATGACTATTACCTACCTATGTTACGTTTTAAAAAAACAACAAGAGTCTTAACATTTGCATGAATACAAACATTACTGAAATTATTATATTTCCACTTTTCTCGCTTTTTTGTTTGCGAAATCCTTAATTTAAGTTTCATGTATGTCTATATGGTCTAGTATGGCCTCCTCTATGGAAATTGTTGCTAAATTAGTTAAGTTAATCTATCCTGACTCATTGTAGAGCGCAGGTAATTTTTTATAAGTTTTAATTTAGAAAAGGACCTTTCCGCGCTTGCTACTGTAACTGGCATAGTTAGCATAATTCGTAATGCTATGGTAATGTTGTGCTGTCAAATTGTTTAAATATACAGGGTGTAACAGGGGGGGTGGATCATCGTAAGTCAATCGATGGGGGACTTCAATACCTATCGATATAACCCCCATGTATGTTCAGCGATTTTCAATAGTTCCAAAGTTATTGAGCTTTTTGTGAAATTTTTGTAAGAAGCCGGAATTCAGTATAAAAGTCTTCACTGTAGCTTAAGTACTGGACCTGCTTGCATGATTTTTTTTCTAGAAATAGTTCAATAGTGGGTCTTTATAATTACGATACCGATTTGAGTCATAACCTTATCATATTGGAGTAAAAAAATAATTCTTCACAAAAGTTTTACGAATCGAATTGTGTCTACCAACTTTCAAAGCCTCCAGTGAAAAAAAGTTTTTCTAGAACTTATTTTAAAAACTACCTACATTCATGGATCGTATACCCTGAAAATTTCATACCGCTACTACCAGAGCATCATAACGAAAATTGAACGCGAATGGCACAGGTGCCATAAATCAGTGTTTTTATTTTTCATGAAAAACTTTAATTTAAAAAATAAATCGATATGTTTCGGCAAATTTATGCTATGTTAGTAACATTAGTAGCAGTAATTTTACAGAATTGCAAATTAAAGGGGTGAAAATCAAACAAAGAAAATTTACATAATTTTTGTTAATTATTTTTTTTTTACAGTAAATGTTCATAATGGGCTCCATTATTGGCTATGCATAAACGAGTACGACACCTTTTTACAAAGGTGTTTCGGATGTTGCAAAATGCTACTACTACATTTTGCCATGTCACAATTTGAGCCCCTGAAAAAATTTACAAAAAAGAAGCATTCCACAACCTCCAAAAAAACTTTTTAAGAAGGTCTAAGCTATGCATAGCCAATAATAATGCCCATTATGAACACTTACTATAAACAAAATTATTAACAAAAATTATGTAAATTTTCTTTGTTTGATTTTTACCCCTTAAATTTGCAATTCTGTAAAATTACTGCTACTAATGTTACGAACATAGCATAAATTTGCTGAAACATATCGATTTATTTTTTAAATTAAAGTTTTACATGAAAAATAAAATCACTGATTTATGGCATCTGTGCCATTCGCGTTCATTTTTCGGTTTGATGCTCTGGCAGTAGCGGTATGAAATTTTCAGGGTATACTATCCATGAATGTAGGTAGTTTTTAAAATAAGTTCAAAAAAAAAACACAGGCACTTTTTTTCACTGGAGGCTTTGAAAGTTGGTAGACACAATTCGATTCGTAAAACTTTTGTGAAGAATTATTTTTTTACTCCAATATGATAAGGTTATGACTCAAATCGGTATCGTAATTATAAAGACCCACTATTGAACTACTTCTAGAAAAAAAATCATACAATCAGGTCCAGTAGTTCAGCTACAGTGAAGACTTTTATACTGAATTCCGGCTTCTTACAAAAATTTCACAAAAATCTCAATAACTTTGGAACTATTGAAAATCGCTGAACATACATGGGGGTTATATCAATAGGTATTGAAGTCCCCCATCGATTGACTTACGATGATCCACCCCTCCTGTTACACCCTGTATAAATTCAAGAATTTTCACCACATCATTACTTAATTTTTTTAAAAATGGCTGACAAGACATAATTTCTTCACACAAATCATCGGCGTTAATATCCAATGAATCATTTGCTGAAAGATTATCCTGTAAACGATGACAGCTATTTCTTAATCGACTTTGATCTTGGTCATCACTTAAATTAAATAAAAAATTAAACACGTCGTTGTGATTATTCAATAAATCAAATCTTTCATCCACTGAGGATAACGCTTGGTCTAATATAAAAAAATACATTAATTTTCAAAGAGGTTTTCGGATCATTTATAGTGTGGTCTTCGTGTTCATAATCAAAACTCTTTGGAGTTTTACTACGTCTTAGGGGTCTGGATCTGGAAGTTTCAAATTCAGGTTCGACGTCTAATTTTTCGGCAATTTTTTTGGCATCACTTACAATTTCTTCAAAATTTGTGTCTGTTCTAATTTCCGTCCGTTCAGAAACTCACTCATACTCATACAAACTCGGCGCCTCTACGGTTTGAAATAACTAGTACTTTTTCTCTGGTTCAAAGAACTGCCGCCGTTTTAACGTTGAGCTCGTAAGGAATGTAAACTAAAACCCTAAACGTAAATGAAACCATAAACATGAATAATTATAAACATTGTTCAATAAGCGTTACAGATGTTTTGTGGTTTACTAGGCCTATGTTGCGCCTATTATACCTACTTACTTGTCGATACTCCACTACAAAAAACAATCATATAGGTAACAAAAATAATTTAGGTGGCAGTGGCGGCGCGGCGCCCCTATTGTCTTGGCGCCTGTGTGCGCCGCACACTTCGCACACAGGGGCGGCGCGGCCCTGATTGTAACTGCCTGCAGATTGACATGGGTAATAGTGTATCAATAATGGCCATATACAGATCTCCTTCCGTCTCTAATACGAATAACTTCCTGGAATCGTTGGATGTCGTCTTAAGGTCATTAAGCAATAAACACATTCTTATATTAACAGGCGATATTAACCTCGACCTCTGTTCCAATCCCCTTGGTGACCAATGTGCTTCTTACATGACCCTCTTGGCTGAACATCAGCTGCTTCCTGCTATTACTTCTCCAACTAGGCAATTAGCATGTCTTGACCACGTTTTTGTAAAAACCCCCCAACACTGCCGTGGTTTTGTTTGCCCAACTGATATTACGGACCACTACATCTGTCTGTTAGGCCTAGCTTTGAATCATGAAAAACCCATTATTAAACGTACTTATAGCAAAATAGACTATGATAGTGTCGCCAAAGATATTTGTTCAAAAGACTGGTCTGAGATTATTAACTTGCAAGATGTAAATGAAGCGGCAAAACTTTTCGACTCTACTATTACCTCATTTATAAACAAGTACTCTAAAGAAGTAGTTATTCCCCGCTCAAAGTACACTTTAAAACCCTGGATTACTCCAGGCCTTATTAAATGCCAAAGACACAGGGACCGACTTCACTTAAAGGCCAGGCAAAATCCACAAAATAACGTTATTCAGATAACATATAAACGCTATCGGAATTTCCTTAATAATCTCCTCCAAAAACTGAAAGCTCAGTACGAAAATCAACTACTTCAGTCCCACCAAAAAGACCCGAAAAAACTATGGAATTCAATAAAAAGTATATGTCAACTTAATAAATCACACAAAAGCCCCATAGAACTGTTACAATCACACCCCAATCCGTCGGCCTCGCTTAATGAATGCAACAATTATTTTGCTAATGTTGGAGAGAAACTTGCCAAGAAAACACTAGAGAAACTTAACCAGACCCAAGAATCCCTGGCAAACAAGTTGAAAGCCAAGAAATCCACCTTAGACTCTTTGTTTATGTACCCTACAGACGAGGACGAAGTTTATAAGCTTATTTGTGACCTTAAAGTAAATAGTTCCCCTGGTATAGATAAATGTCACCCAATGTTGATTAAAAAAGCAAGACTAGGTCTTATTACTCCATTAGCACATATCTTTAACTTGAGCCTTGCTCAAGGAACTTTTCCCGAATGCTGGAAACTAGCCATAGTCACCCCAATACACAAAGGAGGTGATAAAGCTAGCCCCTCTAATTATAGGCCTATCTCCCTGCTCACCATTTTCTCCAAGTTTCTGGAGAAATTAGTAAACAGAAGGTTAGTCGACTATCTTGACGAACACAGTCTAATCCCAGACAGACAGTATGGTTTTCGCCGAGGTAAATCGACTGAGGATGCGGTCCTAAAACTTACTAGTATTATCTCCTCTGCCTTAGACTCAAACCACTGTTGCATGGCCGTCTTTATCGATTTAGCCAAGGCGTTTGATACTGTATCAATTCCCATACTTCTAAAGAAACTGGATCATCTCGGCATCAGAGGTACTGCTATGAACTGGTTCACCAGCTATTTAAACGACAGAAAGCAGTGTGTACGTGTAGACTGCAATTTCAGCGACCAACAATATGTCAGATTTGGAGTCCCTCAGGGAAGCATACTTGGACCTACGCTGTTCCTTATATACTTAGCTGACCTCCCAGAAATTATAACAGATAACGGCGAAATACTTTGTTATGCTGACGACACAGTCCTGATTTACGAGGGAGAGAATTGGGATAGTGTCTTCGCAAAGGCGGAACACGGTCTAATTCAGGTAGCCGATTGGTTAGATGTCAATTTACTCACCTTAAACTGCAGCAAGACCAATTACATAACATTTCACAAAACTAGCTCAAGTAAAGCCCCCTTATCAAATCAGCTCATCATTCACTCCTGTAAAAAAACGTCCCAATCTTGCAATTGTCAGCCCCTTAATCGCATTGAAACCTTTAAGTATTTAGGTATCCTTATAGACGACAGACTTTCATTCAAACAGCATATCAGTTGCCTATCAGGAAGGATCCGCAAAACACTCTACTTAATTAAAGCACTCAGACGATCTGCACCCAAAGCCACACTAATGATGGTGTACAAGGCTATTTGTCAGTCTCTTCTGCTGTACTGCATACGTGTTTGGGGTGGGGCTGCTAAATCCGCTTTCCTAGAAATCGAAAGAGCGCAACGCTCAATCCTTAAAGTTATGTGGAAGAGACCTTTAAGATTTCGCACCGACCAGTTGTATAAAGATAGCAAAATTTTGAGGGTAAGGCAACTGTTCATAATGAGAGTAGTTCAATATATGCATAAAAAAGTAATTAACTTACCTGACTATAATCAGCTACTCCAGCGTCGAGTTTTCAAGATTCCTGTCCCCACAGTCCAAACCACCTTTGCCAAGAGACAAGCACTCTCCCTTCACCCACGCATTTACAACAACATAAGCCGTAAAATTAATCTTAAAAATATCTCCACTCATGAAGCGAAAACAAAGACAGAATCTTTTCTAATGACTTTAGACTATGACCTAACAGAAGAAATTGTGATATAATTTATCTATCCTGCAATTCAAATAATTCTCTTATCTCAGACCTCAATCACACACCACAAGCCGCTTTACGCCAATTATATTATACCTCCCCACAAGCTCACCATCCCACCCCTCCCAAAATTTTCATATGACTCGCCACATCACCCATCCAGACACACACACGCACACACACACACATACACACACACACACACACACACACACACACACACACACACACACACGCACACACACACACAAAATGCTCATACTTTCTTTTTAAAATTTTATATGTTACAAAATTACTTATATATCTTTGTTCTATATTACAATATTATATGTTAGCCTAAAATGTATCTAATACCGTGCGTCCAAACTAATAAGTCATGTTATTATTATAAAAGATTGGTCGCCGCGATACAAGCTTGTGCTTAGTGCAGCGACCGCTTGATTTTTCGTGTAATAGTTTTAAGTTTTTTGTGAAATAAAGTATTATTATTATTATTATTATATGTGACCATGAAATTCTTGTAGTATTAAGACCATGATTAACAACTTATTGGATCTATGCATTTAATTAGTATTCATAGTAATGTTTTTCACTCCAGGAAACTTCAGCTTCAGAATGGTGTACAATGCATAGATAGAATCTAAGAAACCAAGGGAAGTAATAATTGAGAGACATGTTTGTAACAAATATTATTTAACAAAGCTATACATAAATCTTTAGACATGAGTTAAAATTAACTATTTATCTAACTATTTACTAGTATTACATATAACTAATTACATTTATAGAACCCCCAGTATACACATTTACATTTCATTACATTATATAGTTCTGTGGAAAGAAAGACCACTATGAAATGTGATTTACTTTGGCATCACATCTTATCAATTTAATCTTATCTTTTCTCTTCATATGATATTATTTTGTACAATTTTGGTTTTTCCGCCTCTGGCAATGTATACTGAAAGATATAGCATTATGATAGTTACACCTTCACATTGGTGGCTTCCAAAACCTCTTTGGACTTGTGTGTGCCGTCACAGAATGGCCTATTTTTAGTCTGTTTACAGTTGCACAGCCAGTAGTCTTTTGTTGTCTCCACAGTGAACCTTATAGGCCTGGAAATAAGACATATTTTGTAAATTAAATAACTAGGTTTGGTAATAATAAAACAAGTATATAATTACTTATTAGATATCTCTGTTTGCAATTTTTATTGCATGTTTTATCATAATATGGCATTGTGATTCATTCTCTTGTAATGCTAAAATAACATTGTCTTTTCAACTATGTGGCTAGGGATCTGCGGCCCAATGTATAAATTTCATCTTATCTTAATATGAGCAGTTTATGCTCAGATTTTCCAACACAATGCCAAAGGTCATCCCATTTTAATTTTCATAAAAATATGAATTACATGCCAACTTTGTGAAATTAGATAACATACCTTTCTTTAATCTTAAGGAATACATCTTTGTGCGTGCCGTCGCATAGCGGGTTGTTCTTCGAGCGGCCGCAGAGGCACCAGCTGTAGGTCTTGCCGACTTCCAGGCGCACCTTGAAGGGCTTGCGGTCGTACACCACGCCGCTGGAGGCCTGCTGCGTCGCCGAGTACACCTCCTTCAGCGGGTTCGACGGAATCTCTGGCTTGGGCCCTTTGGACACATACCTAGCCTACAAAAACATAACCAACAAATTTTAAATTTACATCAAGATCGAATGTTTTTAAAATTATATAAATGAATCAATCGAGAGTGAAATCTATTACAAGTATTATCCAATTTACAACTTACAATATAATGTATCTTTGGTGATATCTACAAAATTCAATGAATATGGTTTAACAATTTTTTTGTTAACTTTGTAGCAATGTCATGACTTAAACCTACCGTGTTAATGCTATATGGTTTAATGGTCGTTGCTAGCTTTTTAAAGAACATAATTTCTGATGTTTCCGGCGGTTTTTGATAATTAAATTTTGTACAACGTTGAATCGCTAGCTTGCTTCACTGAACAAGGCTTGCTTTGGCTGAAACTTGACAGACAAGAGACAAGCAAAGCTATATGACACATGTCACTGTCAGAAAGCAGCTGATTTGTTATTTCACTACTTTCATTTACGTTTCATTCACGTACGTATATTAATATACCCAATCATTGTTAAAAATTCGCAGATTCATAATTTGTCTTTATAAAGTACTTTTATTAGCAACTACTATACTTATTTATATTAATGTAAATTATTTCACACTTGGCAGTCTGGATGCGCTACTGTAGACTATCGCGGAAAAAAACAGAATGTCAGATTTGTTTTGTTCAGTTTTGTTCTACTTTTTTGTCTTTTTGCTCCCAGGCAGGAGTAGGTTATGTTTTAAAGTGATGTAGGAATTAATTTGTGAACCCGTAGGAATGTCTAGAATAAGAGGAATTGAGACTAGGGTACAGAAGGAAGTTCTGCAGGCACGCAATGGCCGGAACGAGATCATCAAGAAAAGTGCTGATGACCAGACTTCCAAGTCTAAAGATGACACAGAAAGTGGGTAACAATTAACACGTAATAAACTTTTGAGAGTAGGCTATGCGTATTAAATACACCGTTTTTAAATATTCTACGTTTTCATAGAACTTAGTAAAACTCACGTTAACATCTTTATTCAGTAGTTAGTCAAAATTCTGATATTAAATTTTAATTAGAAACAAATTGAAAATATTAAATTAAAAATAAAAATAGTTGAATATAACATGCATAGGCAAACCTTTGTGTACTTATATTATTTTGTGTTTATGTTATCTTAGAGCAGCAGATCACTGACCTACTCCAAAAGTTGCCGCGGCTTGACAAGATCTTTGAGGTGCACCGCAAGATTGGCGAGGGCACCTTCAGCTCGGTGTACCTGGGATCCCTGAGGCAGCACTCGCAGCTGCCCGCGTCAGAGAAGCGCTGGTTCGCTATCAAGCACCTGGTGCCCACAGCTCACCCAGCCCGTATAGAACATGAGTTAAGATGTTTACAGGACATGGGGTTAGTTTGAATTCATAGTTATTTGACAGATTTTTTTGTAAGATTTTTGAGTTTTGTGTTCTATTACACGAAACACAACATCTTTATGGGTCTACATGCAATATTAGGAGTAAAAATGACATATGTACTTAAAGCCCGATGTTTCGACTGGGTTACACCAATCATGGTAGCGAATACTAAATAGCCATGTAATTGCTACTCCTAATATCGCATGTCTTCCTCCCCTTTATCTTTCCTCGAGTGTGGTCGACTAAGGCCTTATCGCCCTAGTTTAGGGTAGGCCCGTGCCCCAGCAGTGGGGATGTATATGGGCTGATGATGATGATGTTTTTGATTACAGATAATAATTAAGTCTAAATAATTCTTTATACCCTATCCCAAATCTTGAATATGATTGAGATTTATTTGTTTCAGGGGGAAGCACAATGTAATAGGCGTTGATTTATGCCTGCGTAATTTGGATACCATAGTTTTTATAATGCCTTACATACCTCACAAGAAGTTTTCGGTAAGTCCTTAATTTTTTTATAATAATGTAACACATGTTACCTCCTTGTGTCAATCAGTGTTAATCTGTGTTTGATGTGATGATTATAGAAAGCATATAAAAGAGTGAGTGTTGTGGTCCTTAGGAATATGTGGGTTTAATGGACGCAGTGGAGCTTCAGCGCTACATGCGCGCGCTGCTCACGGCGCTGCGGCACGTGCACTCGTTTGGCGTCATCCACCGCGACGTCAAGCCCAGCAACTTCCTCTATGATAGGGAACAACAGAGGTAAATTATCACTAGTAAAGCGACAATAAGTACTTCTTGTTTTTATGCTCCACAATAAATAAATGAGATTACACAGATATCTTCAAATTGTTGATTTAATATAACATTAAAACTTTTGTACAAACATCATTGCTGCTATTTGAAATAAAACTAATTTTACGGATTAAACTCACATGTATTGTTCATCTAAACATATTGTGTAGAGATCCGACGTTTCGAGCACTTTACAGCGTTTTCCGAGGCACTGGCGTGTGCCAACTTCCTAACTCCGGGCTGAGTAATTTCATTACAGAAAAACTTACACAAATTTTGCCCGACCCCATACTCGAACCGGGGACCTCTTGGTCCCAACGTCTATACCCTCAGTCCTTTGCCCCAGGTACCTGCTGGTGGACTTCGGCTTGGCGCAGCGCATCTGCCCCGCGCCGGAGGAGGCGCCGCGCGCGCCGCCGCCCGCGCACTCCAACGGGCTGCGGAAGCGGCCCCGGGAAGAGGTCAGTCTATGGTTATTAGTGGCTAAATTAAATCTGGCCATAGAGAATATGAAATGATTAATGAAAAAAATTGGTTGTCTATAAAGTGGGTTTACTGACGATAGTAGAACGTGACAACGTTTTTTAAAAGTAAATTTTAATTTTATTTGTTTGATAGATATTTTGTATGGATGTACAAAAGCCAAGAGACAGATTTCGAACGCTGTCGAACGAGGCCGATTTTTTCCGGCATTAAAGCCTTAATGGAACGCCTCATGAGTCATGTTTTTTCGTGCGTACCAGCTCTATCGAATTATAAGACGTTGTCACGTTAGTAATTCATCTGATATATTATGTGTTTTGAATTTTGAAGACATTTTTAGTACAAATAGTGAATGACTTTAATAATTTGTTTCAATTTTGTTTACCATGCAACATAGAATGGATAGAGTAAGTATATGTAAACTTTTAACATAAGTAGATTGAATTGAATCGATTATTATTTTATTTATATTGGTATTAGCTGGAATCCCCTCCCGATGCCAAACGGTTGGCCCTCGACCTAACAGTGGGCACGCGCACCCGGTCTACGCCGGGGATCGAATCCGTGCCTGCGCCTGCGCCGGCGCCGGTCGCCGCGCCTCCTCCCAGGGTGTCCTTACCCACCGCTAAGGTGTCTGTGCCGAAGGTATGTTACTTTTTATTATAACACTTAAATCTTTATTCCTTTTTATTTCTTGAGTCGATGGCAAAATCTTTACTAATTTTATAAATGCAAAGTAACACTGTATCGGTTACACTGTGCCTAATAAACTATTTAATAAATTTAATAGAAAAAAATGTTTATGGATAGTCTAGATAGTAAGTAGACTAGATAGTAGACCTAGAGAGTGAGGAAGAAGATAGGGATGAAATGCTTAGCCTTTGAATGTAGGAACTACAATATCTTTCAATAGCCTCTCACCTATAGCAGTAGCCATATTTCACTGCACATTTTTGATAATTTTTTTACTAGTTCAGTGCGGCAGCTCGGTAGCGGAGTGAAAAATTCCTATTATTTGAAGTGTATTTATCTCCGTATAGAGCTTGCGCATAGCGGGAGCGGCGGCGAGCGGGGGGCGGGGATCATCTGAAGTGTATTTATCTCCCTTCAGAGCGCACGCATGGTGGGCGGAGCGCCGGGCGCGGCGGGCGCGGCGGGCGGCGCGTGCGCGTGCGGCGGGGCGGGAGGCGTGTGCGGCGCGTGTTGGGCGCGGGCGGCGCCGCGGGCCCCGCGCGCCGGCACGCAGGGCTTCCGACCGCCGGAGGTGACGATATGGACTTACTTTTATCTTACTTGTATCTTAAATCTGTTGATTTAATAAAAAAAAATTTTTTTTTGGGAGGCCTGTGTGGGCTGATGATGATGATGGTGATAATTTTACAACAGTTTATGGTAGCCTTGCTTTTTAATTAGGGTTCCGTAGCCAAAATGGCAAAAACGGAACCCTTATAGTTTCGTCATGTCCGTCTGTCCGTCTGTCCGTCTGTCCGTCTGTCACAGCCGATTTACTCGGAAACTATAAGTACTACAGTGATGAAATTTGATGGGAATATGTGTTGTATGAACCGCTACAAAAATATGACACTAAATAGTAAAAAGAATTGGGGTGGGGCCCCCGTACATCTAACTGAGGGATGAGATTTTTTTTTTCGTTGTACATTTCCGGGTGGGGTGTCAATGGAAAGGTCTTTTAAAATGATATAAAGTTTTCTAAAAAACATTTTTCTTAAAGTGAACGGTTTTTGAGATATCAGCTCTCAAAGTCGTAAAAGTATGTCCCCCCTCTATTTTTATAACTACGGGGTATAAAATTCTAAAAAAAATAGAGGTGATGCATGCTAATTAACTCTTTCAACGATTTTTGGTTTGATCAAAGTATCTCTTATAGTTTTTGAGATAGGTTGATTTTTATTATATTTGCTGCTACGGAACCCTTTGTGCGCGAGCCCGACTCGCACTTGGCCGGTTTTTTTTATTAACCCTTGTCATCCCACCGCTGGGCAAAAGTCTCCTCCAAACTCGTCCACAGCTCTCTATTCAAGGCTAAGAGCTTGCCAATTCCTTGATGGCTGGACCAAATCGTCACACAATGTTTTCTTGAGCCTTCGTCTTCGGTAGCCTTATAAAGGGATAAATTAAACCTAAAATGTTTGTAGCTACATTTGAAATCGTTTATCTTGATGTATGTTTCAGGTGCTCCTGAAGTGCCCGGAGCAGACGACGGCGGTGGACACGTGGGCGGCGGGCGTGGTGCTGGCGAGCGCCCTGACGGCGCGCTACCCGCTGCTGCGCGCCGCCGACGACGTGTCCGCGCTCGCCGAGCTCGCCTCGCTGCTCGGCACCGCGCCGCTGCAGCGCGCCGCGCACGCGCTCGGTAAGGGATACTGACGGCGCGCTACCCGCTGCAGCGCGCCGCGCACGCGCTCGGTAAGGGATACTATTTATATAATAAAAAGATAATTTTCTTTTCCCCAAGTTTCACAAACGTATCGCATGTCGCAGGGCGTCGCATCGTGGCGTCGCACACGCGGCGCGGGCTGTGCCTGCGCAAGCTGTGCGCGCGGCTGCGCGGGGGCGCGGGCGGGGGAGGGGGAGGGGGCGCGGCGGCGGGGGGCAGCGCGTGCGCCGCGTGCCGCCTGGCGTCCGCCGCCTGCGTGTGCCTCGATGACCCGGCCAAGGTAATTATGTTATACAGTCGAATTTTAATACAGACGAATTGTGAACCTCCTCCTTTTTTTGAAGTTGGTTAAAAACAGTTATTTTTTGCATATAGGTAGCTATTTCCTTGCACTGCTTGGTCCATATCTCTTCAAATATCTAATTTCTCCAAATGCATTTGTGGAGGCCTATGTCTAGCAGTGGACAGAAATGGACTGATGATGATGATGATGTTTTAATTCAGAACCATCGTATCTTTAGGAACACGCTGGGAATTCTCAATGTTTATAGGCAGCCTTAGGCTGCCCGGACAGTCATGCATGCAATGCATTTGGCTGCCTCGGTGGACACCGATGTGGAGCGAGGCAGCCAATCGAAGAATAGTAGAATCTTGGGTCCATGTACTATTTGCATGTAGCTTCGATCCTCATCGGTAGACAGACTGGCTCGGTGGAACAGTGGTTAGTGACTCAGATTCAAAACCTACGGTTCCAAGAGTCGTGGGTTCGATTCCCACTCGGGACAAATATTTGTGTGACGAACATCGGTATTTGTTCCGTGTCTGGGTGTATTATTAAATATATTTAAGTTTTATTTGTGTATCCACTGTTGATCCTGATTTCCGTAACACAAGTGCTTAAGCTACTTACCACGGGATCAGATCAATGTATGTGATGTTGTGTAATATTTATTTACCGCCCCGTGCGCAGGCGGCGGAGTTCTCCCCGTCGCGCTGGGTGGGCGGGTTCCCGGACGCGGCGTTCTCGCTGGCGGCGCAGCTGCTGGAGCCGCTGCCGCAGCGCCGCCTCTCCGCCGCCGCCGCGCTGCGCCACGCCTTCCTCACCACCGACTACGAGCAAAGGCCCCGAGCCGGAGCCCTACTACACCGTAAGGGCGCTGAACTGTGAGGCCGGACAGGAGCGTAACATTTCTGTCAGGGGCGCTAGCTATACGGGGCAGGTGTAAGCGACATTATTTTTCATGCTGTTGACTTCATTGAGTCCCCTCGAGGAAACTAAGCTGGGGGATCCGTAACTAATTTTGATAAAAGGCCCTTCCTTCTTTATTAGTGGTGAGAACCATCCGCTCCCCCGCGAGTCCTGTGATGATGACGAGGCTACTCCGAGCCACCATCGTATGTCAGTTAGGAAAAATACGCTACGCCCCCTCCTAGATACGCTCCGCTTCTTGATTCTATACCTACTCGTGTATAAATGATTTTGTAAGGGCCGCAAAAGAGATGGGGTTGCCGACTCTTTACCTTATACCGTCGCGTTTAAGGTCTTGTGCTCTGTTCATTTGAGCAAATGAAAAAAAATTTTTAGTGTAAAACTGTGAACTCGTTACCGTTGTGGGAAAAGTATATTTCCGAGTATTATTCTAATATTTTGACCTTCCATGTGGAAAGTTGCGAGAGCTACTGTTCAGTCTTTAGTTATTTTCTATTCTATTTTTTATTTCTGATGTCAATGTCATATAATTATATTATTATCTTGCACATTTTGAATTATGTTAGGTGAAGTAATTAACATGTTACCAATATTATGTTAAAGACGATATACTTTTCTAGTGTTGTCTAATTAATCTATTGTTAATTGTATTATTTTTCAAAGCACACTTATTGATTATATTTGTTTATAAAACATCTCCACATAAATTTGAAGTAACTCGGAACAACAAAAGTTTTTTCACTTTCTGGTCCGTTCAAATGGTTACCACATTAGTTTATGTTTAACAGGTTGCTTACCCCTGGGTGATAGAATGAATGATTACAAATTAAAGTAAGCCATGATTAGGGCAGGGAAGGAGCCCGAATAATTGCCCAGGGCGTCGTGGCAGCTACAGACGGTATATTTATTGTAAAGCTCTCGTAGTTTCCGAGCAGCCGCCGCCAGAGGGCGCGCATGTCACGTTGTTATCGCGAAGGGATCTCAGTAATTTATAAAGTACAAAGTAGATAAGTGTCAGTCGTTGGAAGGCGACCTCCGACGACACTGCACCGTTGTGTCCAAATGCGAGCCTCGTTCACACAGCTCTATTGGAGTCCTAGAGACATGCTATAGTAATGATTACTTATTACACCTGAAGTAATCTATTTTATTACATTTCCAAATCTTACAAAATATGTATTTTCGATATCATCAAATGGTTTTTGTATGTATTTAATTTATTGTGGGATTTGTGGGAACGAGGGTCGCATTTTGGTCACAAACCAATATTTAATAATGTATGTATATTTATTTAAGTGCCTTGATGTTGAGTTCAGGAGTTGGACGTTTTGTTACCTTATTGTTAACGACTTAGACGAAGTAATACAGATCCTGCTTGTTATTTTTGCAAATATGTTTTTTATTTAAACACCCTATCATACCCTTGGTAGTAGTCCTTAGTCAGTTGATTATTTAAATACATAATATGTGTTTTGTACATAGACTAGTTTACATCAGACTAGTGGTGACGATACAATCTCACAATAAAGGAAGGAAATCACAATAATTTGAAATACCTCTCATATTTATCCCTAACTGACCTAGTCATCGTCCCTTTTGAAATCCCAAACATTCAGTATAGGATAGCATTTGAAATAAAATATCGACTCCCTTTTTTTTCAGATAAATTGAATGGATTAATTTAAAGTGGTTGATTAAAGGAAACACTTCGTAAAGGTTCATCTTATGAATATTTAATCTTCATAATTTTATTTAAAAATATCAAGCAGTCTTTACAATATTGTTATTATTATAGTACATACAACACAAACAGTAGTGTTGCAAATTAGACTAACATGTTTAATGAAATTCTGATTTCTTACACTTAGTTACATAAGTCATGGGCACAAAATACTAAATATTTATTTGTTTCTGGTCAATATTTTGAATCATTAATTCAATAGCTGTGTTAAAAAGTTGCGACTATTGGACAAATAATGAGATAAAAAATACCAATTGTACATAATATGTCAAATAATAATATGCTACTTCTGAGTTTGATTAAATGTTCTTTAAAACATTTCACCTAGACGAGATCCTTTACAGTCCATCGATTTTTTAATTTTTGTCGCGCTTTTTTCAACTGAACACATCTAAATTTAAATTAAAAATGTAATACCACATGGTACTTTTGTTAGTTGCCGAAGCCTAGACCATAAACTGTGGTCAAACAGGCACGGTTACAATTACGAAAATAAGAGAAATTAGTCAATAATGTGTTGATATGAGTGTGCCTTAGGGCCAGCGCTGCACCGCGCGGACGCCAGCGTGTGAACCTGCGTAACGCAGCGTCGGCCCTTATGTACCGTTCAAATGACGCGTTTTACTATCGCGATCGTAAGGTACCAGAAGTTCATGTCATTGAAATGGGCATGAACTTTATTCTAGTACCGTTTGTGGATCGAAATATGTGAGTAAGGGTCGCATCATCTATATGCGCCCATATTTTAACCTCAAGCTAAATTACTGAGCAATAAAACACTAACTAGCGCGACTAGGACTGGAAGTTACTATCAAATGATAAGTTCAGAGCCCAAACTTCATACAGGAGAAACAGTGACGACAGTGTGACATCTTGCAGATTAACACAAGGGATACAAAAAAATGGTCTAAAGGTTTCCAATCCATACATAATGGATAGAAGTTTGGGCTCTGTAACTTCATCATGTGCTAATGCCTACCTGTTTGTACTTACTCCCGCAAAAATATCCTCATCAACAACATTACATAAATAAAATATGTTGCACACACACAGTCCCCAGGAGGAAATACATACATTCATTTATGCATGTTAAAACCACAACTGGTTACATAGTTCAATTATTGTTATTATTGCATATGGGGTCTACTACACACCTAGGTAACAACTCCATCAAATGAATGAAGCTCTATACCAATTAATAAGAATATTCATATTATACAATGAGATCTTCAAATAATTATTCAGGCATGAAATGATAGAAGACCTAAATAGAGCTGGCAAGAAACACACACAAGTTAAATGTTCTTGTATGTAGTAAATCTACAGTAGTAGTTCTTTGGAGAACCTGTATATGAATGAGCAACCCCTGGCTGAGTAGCAAAAGACTTTGCATATCACCCCACTGAGCAAACATCTTTGATATTAAAGATACATTTTTTTATAATACTGTCAAACATGGTTTTAACAAAATTTTGACCTGATTTGCAAGCACTTTTGTTTGTAGAAGTTTACATGGAAATTACAAATATATTTGTAAAGGGATTGTTCGCAGATTTATATGTATGAGTAAATAGTTGTGGTGTGTAAAATTCTGCAAATGAAATGTGTGGACTTTCTTAACATTATGTACATTTGAATAACAGCTCAAGTGTATGCAAATGGAAGAGATTTGAGGAGCTATAAGACAAATGCAAGCCTATCTACCTAAGATTCGCTATAGATTGGTGCAGGGGCTAGTCCTTCCAAAAGTTGGGGTTCTGTTGGAGCCGCCGCTCGAAGGTCTGGTACCAGGAGTGCAGCGTGTTGAGGGGGATGTAGGCTACGCCAGGCGTGGGCGTCATCTGGTCCTGTGTGACCGAGAATGACGCCACATAGTTCACTAGGCTCTCCAGCATCTTCTGTGCGAATGTTATGTTGGAGTTTGTCTGTATTGCCTGCAAAAAATCAGACAGTATCTAACCATTTTGTTTGATTGAGTAAAATATATGAAAGAAATCTATAGAGCTACAAGAGAGCATATGATATCTACCTACAGGTCTCCAGGAATTGATGCCTGACACTCAATGGGTATTGTAAACATCCAAAGTAGATTGATAAGCAACATTGAAGTGATAGTTAAGCAACATACGACCTGTCCACCTAGAATGATTATACTTCTTTGAAAGTACCAAGTAGGTAAGTAATTAATTAAGTATGTTTTGCACCTGATTTCTATCTACTTTTAAATCCATGCAATCTACATTACAACAAACAACATTATTCTTGAATGCCTAATGTATATAGGAGCAGCAGCAGGCCGCTCATTTGAATAAAACATACAAATTCTAGTTATAGTGTGAAACTTATTATACTTACAACTGATGATGCTAGCAACTGGATATTTGTGTCTGGCTCTATTGAAATGCCTATTTGTGCATTATGGCATATTTTTTGATGTCCGAATGCTGTGCTAAATTTATTCTCTTCTGAAAAGTTGTAATAATGTTGGTAAGATAATTGAAGGTAAATTTAAAAAATAAACTTTACATGATGATGATAAGACAACACTGTGCACCCCCCTCACCTTCTCCCTTTTATGCTAACCTCCCTAATAACTCCAAAATAAAACAGTAAAGAAATTAAGAAACTTTTAAAGTTTTAGTAATGATAACTTTAGTCTTTTTCAGCTAAGATGATCCCTGTGACACATCGATTTTGACAATAAAATTGTAGAGATGTCCTACAATGAAATAATTTCGATTGTTTCTGGTAATCGATAATATTTTATATGGAAATGAAATCGATTTTATTAAACTATCAAAATTTAAAGCATGATTTGTCTTTATGTACTATAGTGAAAGTTTATTGTTAATATATGCATGCTTTACATAGTGCTATTCAATTAAGTGAAATAATAATAAGAGAGTAAATTTTTCATTCAGTATTTGAAAAATCACTGTCAAAAGAATGGCTTGATGAGTCACCATCCCCAACATTTATTATAAGTTGGTCTTTCCAGTCCTCTTATATGGTACTTTTTGCCTTTTCGACTACTTTCATCCAATTTTCATGAGTGACTGAAGCAATTGTCCAGTGATCGCAATATTGCACCCGATTATGTTAGTCCCAGCTCTATGCTCTTACTACATTCCATTCTATGTATACATACTGCATAGGTATTTTTTAAAAAAATTCTATTACATTAAATTAAACTAAACAATACTGTTTCTCTTTTAAAAGTATAAAATTATTTATTAAAATATTTTTACTAATAACTCTGCAATAAAATGGAAAAAGTGTGCAATAAAATTAGTTTCGTTTGTCAAACATAAATGCGTAATTCAGAACACAATGAAGTGTCACAGGGACCATCTTAGCTGAAAAGACTATAATAACAAGGTACTTGGAATATTGTACTTTTTGAATTCACTGTTATTACTACAACTAAGCACTTAGACCAAGTTCCAACCCTGACCTAATTGTTATCACAGAAAACTGTCAAATGATGTAACATAGAATACCTGACAATTCATGTAATTTCTTCAGATTTCCTATTTTGAATATCGCCGAAGGCTTCGTGTTTGATATGTGTCCGAGGAGCTGCCAGTTGGGCGGCGCCGCCGGGTCGGGCCAGCTCCAGTAGACCATGCCGGCCGTGCCCGCCGGCAGCGGCGCCAGCCCCGTCAGGAACACGGCCGCGTGGTTGATCTGGTCCGCGTCCTGGATCGTCACCAGGAACTGCGTCTCCGACAGAGCACTGAAGTCCGTCTGCACCTAAACAACAACACTTTCACATCAACACAACCAAAACACTAACAGGCGATACAGGTACATGGAGAAATAACTTACCAGCCTACCGGAGACAAGCAATCCGAAAACGTTAGACATTATTTATCTTAATTTAATAGAAAACTATCTCAAACAAAGAATAACATAACCTATAATCTGCCGCATCTATCGAGAATATTCTGGCTAACGTCAATACACAGTATTAAATTTACACATAGACACAAAAACATTCCTTTATGTACTGAAATTCCTGTCAATATCGTGCAAAAGTGTCAAAATGAAAACGTGAATAATCTGCAATGGAACACAACCACTTTTGACATGATTGTTTGAATCAAATGACAAACATAATCCGTCAAGCGGGGGTTTGGTTCATCCATAGACTACAGTAGCGCTACCATGAAATTAAAAGTGACGGACTCGATATCGCCTACGTAAATATGTCTATGAAAAACTTGTACAACGTCCCTGGTGGTTACGCTAAGAACTAAAATCGGTCGTATGAAAAAAAAACAACTCGATAGGTTTTTAACGTACGTAATTTTCGATAAACTTGCCAACTCATGGTACCGCTACAGGGCGCTATGGTTTTGTCACGATTTTTATAAGCATTTTATTTGCATGGTTGCTTTACAATGATTATAAAAAGAAATTGGAATTATATATTATACTTACCCAAAAGTTACTGCAGAATTAACGGCTAAACTGAGTCCACCAATCATACCGACTGTTCTGCATTGCGGGAGTAATGTCTAATGATCTGCCACAGCTGCAACTATCTAAATAAATATGTATGTATGATGTATGACTGGCTCGGTGGAGCAGTGGTTAGTGACCCTGGCTGGCTTTTCAAGAGTCGTGGGTTCGATTCCCACTCGGGACAAATATTTGTGTGATGAACATCGGTGTTTGTTCCGTGTCTGGGTGTGATTATGTATTTAAGTATGTATTTATAAATATATATGTATGTATATCAGTCTGATGCCCATAGTACAAGCTCTGCTTAGTTTGGGGTCAGATGACCGTGTGTGGAAATGTCCCAGATATTTCAATAAATAAATATTTTCTGTGCTGACCCTAGGACCTAATACTTTCGCGTTCCATTACACTAAATATTAGTCTTTATGGGTCTACACGCGTTATTAGGAGTAGCAAATTACATAGCTACTTACTGCCCGACGTTTCGACTGGGTTACACCAATCATGGTCGCGAGCGACCATCATGATTGGTGTAACCCAGTCGCGTAACGCGTGTAGACCCATAAAAGACTAATATTTAGTCTAATACCATATTATTGTAAATGAATAACGACATGGCGTGGATATTCGTAGTCAAAGTATTTATTTGCATTCATGAATGTGACAAAGATGGTATTAAAATAATTTCCAGTATGTTACTAGTTACCCATTTGGACAGCTTATATGAACGTGTAATGGTTCAGTTTCAATAGTAATACTATTAATTGGTATCAAATTTAATTCTAACTCTTAAGTTCTTAACTATATCATATTTTCATTTGATATTAGGCTAATAAGTTGTATTAGAACGACGAATCTATCTAAGAATGCTTGTAGGGCTCTGGGAAGCAGTCTCTAAAGGAACCCTTGGCAAGTTATCGTTTATTACCGATGCCCACCCCTTGCCTGTCCACCGCGGGTGGACAGTGACCACTTGCCAAGGGCTTTAGAGAATTCTGAGTAGCTTTCCGGCTGCTTTTTTTCCTCGTGACTTACGATGAAGGCTTAGTTAGAGTGCTGTCCGCCGGTGATGATGACGAGGCCGTCATCATCACCGGCGGATGGCTCTTGCCCCTAAAAAATTCTACCGACGACGAACGGCGAAGTCTTAGTACCTAATAAGGTTTTTTCCGTTGAGTACGGAACCCTAAAGACAGATGTAAGACAAAATTAAATATTATGATATTCCTTATTATTCTTCCCATTACCTAACACTTAACATTGTTTTACGAAATCCGACTTGTATTTACCTACAGAACCTATGTATAAGAGGTAAAGTAACTGGTAGTGAAAAACAAGTTCATTCAATAACTTACATAATTTATTAATATTGGAATTTAAACTTCATTGTCAGTTAAACTAACAAATAAAATATTGAAAACAAGAACGACCAGTAGGGAACCGAAACAAGATATTGCGCTCATAATAATATAAACTTATAAATAAATAAACTCATGATTTGTGTAAATAATAGAGCATAAATGCAGCGTCACAGAGAGCCGGACAAGATAGGCGAATACATATTATTTAGTGATAAGGAAAGGCGTGATAAGCGGGAAGCAAATACCAGATAGATAAGGCGCAGTCACGGGCTGCAGGCACAGTGGACGAGACTCGCCAGAAGTATCAAATTAATTCAATTCCAACAATATATCTCATCACATGCGTGACTACGTTCTACTAGGATTAACTAATTACCGAAAGGTAAGTTATAATTACAACACTCAAACTACACATAACATTAGGTATCATTTGTGAACAGATAACCCATTAGCAAAACGACTCGCAATAATGCTATAAAAGCCTTAGTTACAACTACTCAATTGGCGACCTAATTTGTAATTTATTATGTAGGTACATAATGTCATATTAAATAATGTTATCTATCTTAATTTAGAGGATTTTCATTTCAATCATTTCACAGTGATTTCTTATCATTATTAATTAATAGTAATGTAGAAATCTAATTTGAAAATTGACAAAGATAAGTAAACCAAAAATCGTAACAATCTTATTAAAATTCTATACATCGTCTGTACAAATAAGCAAACTTATACATAAGATCACAAAACAATAATAATATAGTAAAACAATACTTTGTGAACTAACAATAATATAATACTACTTATAAGTAGGTTGTATCTTAACAAGCATTATTTCAATTCTCTATTGATAGACAAGAATTAACTATTATTGTACTGATATATTGTTGTGGTGATGCGAGCCTGCCGCTCGCGGCGCCCGACGCCACGTCGCGTCGTGGCGAGACCACGGATGCTCCTGCGCGGAGCCCGACCGAGACCAGGTGGTGCCATCTTCATAATATAGTTCATTATAATAATTAGATATGACTAAAGCCAATCAATAATCCCATGCAGTTTGGTATTTCCATCAAGTGAAGGGCGTTCATTTCCAGCTGTCGTCCTAGTTGTGCCAATATTTGTGTCAATGTTTATTCCCTCATGTAGGGGTAGTCGATGTCGCGCAGGGGCACGAAGGTCTCCTTGATGGACTGGGGCGTGGTCCACCGCATCACGTAGTTGGGCCCGCCGGCCTTGTCGTTGGTGCCCGACATGCGGCCGCCGCCGAAGGGCTGCTGGCCCACCACCGAGCCCGTCGACTTGTCGTTGAGATAGAAGTTGCCCGCCGTCATCTTCAGCTCCTCCAGGGCAGTCTTCAGGAAAGCCTGGTCTTGAGAGAACACTGCGCCGGTCAATGCGAACTTGGTTGATGATCCAACCAAAGCAAGGGTTTCCATAAGCTTACTGTCATCATAGACATAGAAGGTTAGCACCGGGCCGAAAATTTCCTCCGTCATCAGCCTGTCATGAGGGTCTGATGTTTCAATGATAGTAGGCTGCACAAAGTACCCCTTCTTGCCGTCAAATTTACCACCACCAATGATTTTATTCTTAGGGTTTTCCTTGGCCCGCTTAATGTATCCGGTGATCCTGTCAAATGCTTTGTCATCAATAACAGCACCAGTGAAAACGCTGAAATCAGATGGGTCACCAATTTTAAGTTTGTCTCTTGCAGCTATTAAGCCGCTCTTGATTGACTCATACAGAGATTTAGGAACATACATTCTTGAGCAAGCCGAACATTTCTGCCCGCAGTATTCAAATGCTGAGCGGATTGTGGATGTTACCACCGACTCAACATCAGCAGAAGGATGAATAAAGTGATAATTCTTGCCTCCACACTCACCAATAAGCCTCGGGTAGTTGTGGTACTTATCAAGATTCTTGCCTACTGCGTTCCAAATCCAATTGAAAGTAGGAACTGAACCAGTAAAGTTCACACCTGCAAGGTGAGGAGAAGCTGTGATGGTGCGGCCAAATGTAGGACCATCAGCCGGGACAAAGTTGACTACACCGGGGGGAAGACCAGCTTCCTTCATGATGTTGAAGATGCGCCAGTTAGACAGCAAGGCGGTGTCAGAGGGCTTCCACAAGACGCCATTGCCCATCAAAGCAGGAGTATAAGCCAAATTACCTCCAATAGCAGTAAAGTTGAAGGGGCTAATCGCTGCTACAAAACCATCTAGCCCACGGAACCGCAAGGAGTTCCTTGTAACAGATGGGTCCTCGGAAATGGGTTGGTACTTGGCGTTCTCCTTTAAAAAGAACAAGTTGAACCTGTAGAAGTCGATGAGTTCGGCGGCGGCGTCGATCTCGGCCTGCACCACGGACTTGGACTGGCCCAGCATGGTGGCGGCGTTGAGGCGCTGGCGGTGCTCGCCCGCCATCAGGTCGGCGGCGCGCTGCCACACGCTCACGCGCTGTTCCAGCGGCGTGCGGTCCCATTTACGCTGCGCCTCCACCGACACCTTGATCGCGTGCTGGATGATCTTCTCGTTGGCGTAGTAGTACTTGGCGATCTTCTTGGAGTGGTCGTGCGGCATGACCTGGTAGCGCACCTCGCCGTCGCGGATCTCCTCCTCGCCGATGACGATGGGCACATCCTCGGTGACCGCGGCGGTGCGCTGCAGCTCGGCGGCGAGGTCGGCGCGCTCGGCGCTGCCGGCGCGGTAGCCCAGCACGGGCTCGTTCTTGACGCCGAAGTCCTCGAGCTTGGGCAGCTCGACCACGCTGGACGCGCAGCGCTCCAGCGGCCGCGCGCCGCGCATCACTCGAGTCACGGCGGACAGCATTTCGATCGGTTTCTTATTCTTTATGTCGGGTTGACTCCGCTTGACTAGCGCGCGCTACGCGTTACGTAAATAGGGACCTGCGGATGCCAGTGAATACCTCGTCTAAACGCCCTATCGGTAATTGGCAACTGAGTGGCAATAGTGACCTTCACACTGATTCACATTTTGTGACGAAACGGTACCGAAATATTGTTTTTTATTGTAATGTAAATCGTTAATACAGAACAACAGAGCGCCACACGCTTGCCGCGGCTCGCGTCGATGAGGTAATAGTTTGTTGCCGGTTTGTGCTCTATATCCTCGTTGCTGTTTTTTGGTTAGTGAACGTAGGTTACGTAGTAACGGGTTTTGGTGATTTTCCAAAGGTATTTTGATTAGTATTTCGGCTCAGCTGACTGGCGTCTGTCTGACAACTCTGCCTGCCGTGGCCGCAGAATAAAAAAAATTACCATAGACATTTAAGTTGCAGTTTCGTGAAGACGATTTTCTATAACATTATTGCAAATGTTAAAGAGATTTACTTTTAATGGGAATGATTGATTCTTCTTAGCTTATGAGGATACTAAAATTTGGTAAAATTGATAATTATTTAGGTACATCTTCCTTCGCGCCAAAATGACAATTTGAAAGTTCCGAAACAGCCACGTAGGTACGACGCCACACCCACGTTTCACCGTTAAGCAAATACAAGTGAACACGTTTTTATTTCCATATGAATAATGAATTTCCCACATAATTTATTCACGCAAACGTAGGTACTTTTTCGTTAAAGTATAAGTAAAGTATAATTGATCCGTACCTATCAATTACCTGTGTAATATTAAAGCTCGGACGTTATACATGCTGTTTCACATCGAAACTACTGAAAGGATTTTGAATTTTAATATAGGTACTAAGTATTACAATAACAGAATTAGGCAACGATTCTCCAAAATATAATGAAAACTATTTGAAATAAAGTTACAAATTAATAATAAACAAATAGCACTCGTGGGAAGTACTTTTAGTGCAGGCGGCAATCTAGAGTGCCGCAGAAAGAAGAGGTCTGTGTATCAGGGAAATACCTTCTAATAAGTAAAGCCTGTTCTTTTTTTTAAAATCTCCAGTCTTGCGTATTGCATGCTTACGGCTGCAGCTAGATGAGTGTATTGTGGGCCAATTGCCTACCTTGAAATCACATTACCCTACCAAAAATAAAGACGATTCCTAGTATGAAATACATAAATCAATTACGGTAATTCATTTCTAACACCTCACTACCTGTAACCAAAGCTGCCTTATCTCAAATTCGCCTTGCTGCAGTTCTGTGCATGTATGCAATCAGACTTGTCTTGTGTACCCTTTGTCGCGTCGGAGCAGAAGGACCGTACCTTAACCACATTTAGGCGGTGCATTTGAAGGCTGCGGCTCTGCGCCTGTGCGTGCAGTGACCCACATACACGGCGCAGGCGCGAGGGCTCCCTCCTGAATCCGTGATTATTGTAACTTTTTCATATGACCTTGTAGCCAAGCGCAATATGTCCCCACTTTCAATGCTGTTAGACCTACTTCCAGTAATTTAACATCAAAAATAATGAAGAAGGTTAGGCATTTGATAAGACAACATGGGCGCTCTTGTTGTAATCCTTGCTAATATTATAAATGCGAAAGCAACTCTGTCTGTTACGCAATCACGCATAGAGTACTGAACCGATTTAAATAAAATTTGGTACAGATATAGTCCAGAGCCTGAGAAATTGCCCGACAGTGCTATAAAGAAGTAATGTTTTAAACGTCTCTACGCAGACAGAGTCGCGGACGGAAAGCTTGTATAATATAGTCGATTACTAACGTTCATGTACTTGTAATTAATAATGAATCGACAATTGTAACAAGGACCCTGGCTTGGATGGCGTAACTATAACATCTGGGGCCCGTGGAATTTTCGTTTCGTGGGGCTTCTAAAAAATAGTGACTTCGGGAAATTAAGGAGGTCTCTTGGGCAGGGTCCAACTCGTAACTCTCATAAGTCGGGGGCCCGTGGCATTGTCAGCTCTGCTACTCTGTAGTTCTGGTTTTAGGTACACCACTGATATGCCTCAGCCGGTCTATATCATAGATAGTTTATTTTTTTCTCTGTAAAGCAAACTAACACTGGTGTTTCTGCTGACTATAATTCTGTCATAGATGCTGTTATTTTGAAATAACTGAAATAGCTCTGAGTAGGCAACTCAATTTTGATAAATCGACGAATGTTGCAGGTATTGCCTATGTATGCCTGCGCGTAGTCGTGGAACTGAGTAGGCAGGAATTAGATTATTTACCTACTGCTTTTTTATGAAAGAGATACACACTGGATCTTAGTAGGAGTGTGAAGCCATCCGCTCCACCGCAAGTCCGGTGAGGATGACGAGGCTACTTCAAGCCATCATCATATTCAGTTCTAGAAAGTAAACTTCAGGGAGAGTAAATAAAACAAGGCGTTGGATATTATTAGTGTATATTTGATTGGCATCAGTACAGTACAGCGCGCGCTTTGTACCCGACGGGCGCCACGCGGGCTGCCTTCACTAAATAATACTAACTTACAAAACAAATTGTAACTAAATGCTTCTATTTTATATGTCATTCGCATAATGAACCCTATATAAGCAAACGAATTATTACTTTTTAAAATCTGCTAATATAAATGGATGGACCAACAAACTTGTCCCACAAATTTCTATCAGCTGGTTGCAGTAGTAACAACTTTTATAAGGTTCACCATATGCTAGACTTTGTCATAAGAAACTAAAGTATTTTTCTATTCCATAGGCGACTCCCATATATGGCAGCCGTAATTACTCTAGCAGCCGCGCGTGACGTCATGCAGCGGCTGCGCGGGAGTCTGTTATGTCTTTTAACAGGATTTTTTTTCACTTACTCATAGTGAAAACTATTATTTATATAACCTAACTTGTATCTTTAACCAGTTATTGAAAGCATATTGTAGTGTTTGCTTTTTATATGACTCTTATTTAATGTTGAAAACTCATGTAAGTAATCAATAAATAAATAATACAGTTGACAGGGAAACATCCTGTGTGAATCCCGCGCAGACGACTATAAACGATACGAACCTAGGTACATGTAATAATTACAATAAATCCGTTGCTAACAACACTAAGGTAGTAATAATATGCATAAGTAAAACTAGGCATTGGCAAGTGTTGGCCGGGCGGCCGCGCCGCGCGGGTCGCGACTGACCCACGCTTTACTGAGCCATAGACATCTTTGTAGTTTATACCTTGAATCTTGATTTTTTTTATACAATACTTGCTATAATTACTGAAGCAATATTATTAGGACTGATATTAGTGTGATTATTTTTCGTGTTAGATGTCTTCAAACTCATTAACAAAGGGTGGGTCTGTATTTTCTATTTTATGCTTTCGCCCTTAATTTTAACATTAAATATAAAACGTCATGATAATTGCACCAAGGTCTGCGCGAGCCCGCGGCGGCGCTCGTACGAACGAACATAATATGACACTGTTACAGCGTGCCGGATCAGCTATGCTAACTACCGCTACGTCCGCCGCACGGGAATCATATATTGCGATTTACAATCAAACATTATACTTAATATGTAAGTTGAAAAGACACCTTAGTTTTGCTCATTCTGTGTTGCAGTTTGCGCAAACCAAGTATAAAATCATTGTCTTGAGCCATCCATCATCATCATCAGCCCATGTACGACCCCCTGCTGGGGCACGGGCCTACCCTAAACTAGGGCGATAAGGCCTAAGCCATCCATGTTAAGCTAAATGGAAATCAATCTGAACCGCGTTAACATTCGTATATTCCCGTGCAGCGGACCCAGGCGCAGCCCCAAGGCTCCGGCGACACTGCGGTCCTCGCGCTCACTAAGGCCAAGCGATCCGCCCTTCAAGACGACACTAGTACATTTGTCAACATTTATAATGAAACTAATACAATACAGTAATTAATTCCATCCTTTTGGGGTTAGTTGCATCGTTCATCAATTTAACGACTAATCCTTTGTATTATTGGAAAGATTAAGCTTGTGTAATAATTAGTGAGTAGTCTATTGGGTAGGTATCTAGCGTTCCATATGGACATGTATAAAGAAGACGAATGTTTCCTCTTTACCACGACAATTATGTTTATCCTTCTGATGAGGCGCTGCACCAAATACAATGATAAATAGGTACATTAGTAATTACTATTGTATAACATTAAAAGGATTATGTTGTGTATCAGTGTCGCCGGATCGAGGATGCGGCCAAGATAATAAGCTACATCTGTCATTGATCAATCAACTTGTCATAATAGTATAAGTACAAATAACCACATCATGTTATACACAATTTTAAAAACATCTTATCTGGTCAGCTTCTAGCACCAGTCATTTTAGGTATCCTGCCTAACGTATAGCGTCGTCCGATCAACAGTCTCGGGAACACCTGCTCGTTCGCCTCTGACAGACGTAGCCTCTACTCGTATGAATCATACAAAATTAAGCTTTAATTACATCTAGTCCTGACTAAATCGGCCCTAAATTAAGATCGCACGCGTGCGTCGCACATTAAATACAATTAACGTAAATACTTATCTATAGTCGGCGCGCTTACAACTAACAATTTTTGGACTTCATTGAGCTCAACATAGTATTGCCCACGATACGTCACGGGTTACAATCATATCACTTTGTAGCTATAAATACAATACATTTGTCATGACTCCACTCATGACGCAATAATACGTCGCGTTCCCTCATAAATTTGTCCATACCATTAAAATGATATTAAATCGATATAGCGTGCCAATACAATATGGTCACCAATAAACCTCACGTAAACAGGAATGGTTCCGGAATGAGTATATAGTATCACTTCATTTATACAAATGCTAGCTCCTCGCTATGTCCTAAGTGGTAGCAAACTTTATAAAACACACCAAACGTTACCAGCTAGTCAGTCGAGCTTCGTTAGCGCACGCACGGACGTGACCGGACCTGTCTATTGGAACAATACTCTTTTTAAATACAAACTTGTACTAATGCACAGTATTCGGTACATTGAATTTTGTCAAAATACTAATCATAATACTGGTTCAGATTACAATTGTGTCAAATACCCGTTTTACAGTCGGTTCAAGTAGGCGCCGGTCAACATCCACATTTCGCGTGTTCATAAGTTAGTTAAGTATATCAGATACGACATTCACTTTATAAAATGCATTCGCTGTAATAATACAAAATGTCAAAAAGTTTTTATAAAAAATACATTACAGTAATTTCGTGGCTTAAAAATGCGTTTTCCAAAATATATACAATCGTTACATGAACTTTAAAAGCATGTTATCAAAACATGAATAAGCACATCGAATAATGTTTCTTACACTAAATTGGGTCAGTAAAGTACTTGAGCAGTTTCTGATACGCGAATGTGCGAGTCTTTTGACTTTAGATCACCCTGGAGCTTGGCAGGCGTCGGGGACATATCGATGGAATGTGCTGAGTCGCACTGCCTTCGTGTACGCCTGAGCGAGCCGCTGCAAGCTCAGTACTCGTTAGACGTCAGAGCATAGGTAGGTACTCATCATGGAGCGGCCCATCGCAAGTCCATCGGACCACCGCAGGGCTACGTGCGTAAAGCCCGTCAGTATCTTCGGACTAAGTACATACGAGTGTAACCATTACATCTAAATACGTTAGCAGCGGTCGGCGAGCGGAGCGCCGAATGCAGGGATTTCTCCAGTTTTGTAACTTTGCAGTTATGCATTTATCTGTAAACAAGAGAACAACTCATTAGAATCCAAACTAACAAAGAATGTGAAATGAAATTACTTAGCCCGGAGTAAGGAAGTTGGCGGACGTATTAAGCCGGTAATATTGAGCCTGATCTCTCATTGGTTATGTCGGATTGCCGTCTCACCGAACTATGAGGGTAAGGGAACAGAGAGCTTACACTTGTGTTCTATAATGTGTCCTGTACAGTTGGCTGATCTCCATAGAGATTCATAGAGTTGACTCGCGGCTTTATTGCCGGTCGTTTAGGGTAGGCCCATGCTCCAGCAGTGGGGAGGCGTATGGGCTGATGATGATGATGATGATGACTCACATGGGCGGGTCTAGAACAGCAGGTCCGTGGCGTGCGTGCGCGCCTCGCTCCAGGAGCGTGCGCCGGCGCCGCAGGGCCGCGTATGGGCTGATGATGATGATGATGATGACTCACATGGGCGGGTCTAGAACAGCAGGTCCGTGGCGTGCGTGCGCGCCTCGCTCCAGGAGCGTGCGCCGGCGCCGCAGGGCCGCGTATGGGCTGATGATGATGATGATGATGACTCACATGGGCGGGTCTAGAACAGCAGGTCCGTGGCGTGCGTGCGCGCCTCGCTCCAGGAGCGTGCGCCGGCGCCGCAGGGCCGCGTATGGGCTGATGATGATGATGATGATGATGACTCACATGGGCGGGTCTAGAACAGCAGGTCCGTGGCGTGCGTGCGCGCCTCGCTCCAGGAGCGTGCGCCGGCGCCGCAGGGCCGCGTATGGGCTGATGATGATGATGATGATGATGACTCACATGGGCGGGTCTAGAACAGCAGGTCCGTGGCGTGCGTGCGCGCCTCGCTCCAGGAGCGTGCGCCGGCGCCGCAGGGCCGCGTATGGGCTGATGATGATGATGATGATGATGACTCACATGGGCGGGTCTAGAACAGCAGGTCCGTGGCGTGCGTGCGCGCCTCGCTCCAGGAGCGTGCGCCGGCGCCGCAGGGCCGCGTATGGGCTGATGATGATGATGATGATGACTCACATGGGCGGGTCTAGAACAGCAGGTCCGTGGCGTGCGTGCGCGCCTCGCTCCAGGAGCGTGCGCCGGCGCCGCAGGGCCGCGTATGGGCTGATGATGATGATGATGATGACTCACATGGGCGGGTCTAGAACAGCAGGTCCGTGGCGTGCGTGCGCGCCTCGCTCCAGGAGCGTGCGCCGGCGCCGCAGGGCCGCGTATGGGCTGATGATGATGATGATGATGACTCACATGGGCGGGTCTAGAACAGCAGGTCCGTGGCGTGCGTGCGCGCCTCGCTCCAGGAGCGTGCGCCGGCGCCGCAGGGCCGCGTATGGGCTGATGATGATGATGATGATGACTCACATGGGCGGGTCTAGAACAGCAGGTCCGTGGCGTGCGTGCGCGCCTCGCTCCAGGAGCGTGCGCCGGCGCCGCAGGGCCGCGTATGGGCTGATGATGATGATGATGATGACTCACATGGGCGGGTCTAGAACAGCAGGTCCGTGGCGTGCGTGCGCGCCTCGCTCCAGGAGCGTGCGCCGGCGCCGCAGGGCCGCGTATGGGCTGATGATGATGATGATGATGACTCACATGGGCGGGTCTAGAACAGCAGGTCCGTGGCGTGCGTGCGCGCCTCGCTCCAGGAGCGTGCGCCGGCGCCGCAGGGCCGCGTATGGGCTGATGATGATGATGATGATGACCTCACATGGGCGGGTCTAGAACAGCAGGTCCGTGGCGTGCGTGCGCGCCTCGCTCCAGGAGCGTGCGCCGGCGCCGCAGGGCCGCGTATGGGCTGATGATGATGATGATGATGACTCACATGGGCGGGTCTAGAACAGCAGGTCCGTGGCGTGCGTGCGCGCCTCGCTCCAGGAGCGTGCGCCGGCGCCGCAGGGCCGCGTATGGGCTGATGATGATGATGATGATGACTCACATGGGCGGGTCTAGAACAGCAGGTCCGTGGCGTGCGTGCGCGCCTCGCTCCAGGAGCGTGCGCCGGCGCCGCAGGGCCGCGTATGGGCTGATGATGATGATGATGATGACTCACATGGGCGGGTCTAGAACAGCAGGTCCGTGGCGTGCGTGCGCGCCTCGCTCCAGGAGCGTGCGCCGGCGCCGCAGGGCCGCGTATGGGCTGATGATGATGATGATGATGACTCACATGGGCGGGTCTAGAACAGCAGGTCCGTGGCGTGCGTGCGCGCCTCGCTCCAGGAGCGTGCGCCGGCGCCGCAGGGCCGCGTATGGGCTGATGATGATGATGATGATGACTCACATGGGCGGGTCTAGAACAGCAGGTCCGTGGCGTGCGTGCGCGCCTCGCTCCAGGAGCGTGCGCCGGCGCCGCAGGGCCGCGCGTCGGCGCACGGCTCCTCCTCCTCCGACGCCGCGCTGCCCACGGAACCGTTGCTGTTGCCGTTCTCTGGAATATACCACAGTTTGGTTTTTTATTTTATTTTATTTATTTAAGGAAATATACAGCACAATATATTACTAATGACAATATGATAGTGATAATACATTAGCCAAAACAATTTCCACAAATTATATTCTTACACAACAAACGCGAAGACTCACAATAAGTATATTTGTATGTATGAACATATAGTTCTTATACAATTTAACACAATTTACTTACATTAACCTTACTGTGGTAATTGAAACTGGGTACTTAATATCTACTTAACTTTTTTAACATTTTTTTTATAATAGGATCGAGGTTGAAGTAATAACATAAGGCCCTGGCGGCAATATGGTATTTGGGCTATGCCAGGAACCATGACGCCGCTAAGGCGATGAGGTACGCCGCAGAGTTTAGTGGGTACACCCTGGGCATTGCACCTTAGCCCAGGAGCAGCCGCCGATTCTCCATCTCGGCACTGAGAGCCGGAAGTCCGACACATCACCTTTGGTAAACCCCTGCCCAATGTGACGGTGCATTAAGCAATCTCCGCGATAAAAAACAGAAACATAAAGCCCAACACGACCTAGTGACGTAACGTGGGTATTTGCTGCCCAGCCAGAACATTTTTGCCCTTGTATTAATCGTCACTTTGAATAACAGGTAAAACTAACACAGGTAAGGATAAAGCATAAAAGATCCCACTCGCTCGGATTGAACTTTCACACGTGGAACGTAACAAGATAATATAGTTTGGACGACCAAAGCTACTGCATCCTGTTATTCTCAATTTCTGTAATTCTCAGTTCCTATCGTCACGTCAGTGGGCGTGGCCTCATTGTCGTAGCTGCAGCAGGAAGGAATTTCCTGCAAATGACATGCAATATCTACGACATCCAACATCTAAAGCATCTAATAATATAAGAAAGCAATAAAAAGTATGATACTAAATATTGTAATAGGCAAATTCTTTAAGCTAACTTTCGGATACTGTCGTCTTTCGGAAAATCTTCATCTGCTTGACCGCGGCTGGGGGATTCGAACCCACGACCCACTGGAACTCGTGCATGCGCACTAAGCTATGTAGAACATTCATAGTTCGTTGGAGATACTCTACCCGTGCAGATAAAGAAAGGGATTAAAATGGCGGCGCATCTATTTGCTTATCGTTTCCACACCATTTGCGTCTATACTCAAACTCGCCGATACTGTACAAAATAAATTATACTTAGTAAACCTAGTATTAACCCTAGGATGGTAACAGGGGTGACTCATCACCCCAGACAACCAATCACATGCTAATATCTCGAATGTGATTTGTTGTATCTTTCTGTAATTTCATGTATTCTCTTGTTTTGTCGTTCGCTATTAGTAACCGTTGCGCGCGGGCACCAAATGGACGTTGTTTCGGAGATATAGGTATGTGTGGGGTGACGCGTCACCCCTGTTACTATTTACGTATGTATTTTTTTTTGCATATTTTACATACCAGAAAAAAATTCTTAAGGCGAACCCTTCAAAATTACAGAAGATAGCCAAGTGTGTGTTGTGCCCACGTAAAAATGAAAAAAAAAGTCAAAATTGTGTGCACAAAATGTCAGAAGCCAGTATGTCCTGAACATAGGAGGAAAAATTGTTTGAGTTGTGCTTAGATTATATTTTAAATGTTTTTGTTTGTTTAATTTTATTGAAAACTGATTAATCTCGTAAAATAGTTCCTATTTGTTTGATTAATTAATGAATATAAAATTAATTCCTTAAAAACTGTGTTTTATTAACTACTTGAACGTTAGGGGTGACTCGTCACCCCAGTTACCATTCGCGTTTCAAAAAAATCTGTTACCATCCTAGGGTTAAGTAACATTTTAGACTTTCGCGTTCCATTACACTAAAATATGTCTTTATGAGTCTACACGCGATATTAGGAGTAGCAAATTACTGTGTGTGCTGTGGCAGACGAAGACGGGCGGCGCCAGTTCGCTCGCGACCACGATTGGTGTAACCCAGTCGAAACGTCGGGCAGTAAGTAGCTATGTCATTTGCTACTCCTAATATCGCGTGTAGACCCATAAAGACATATTCTATTGTTAAGTATTAAATTATAATTGTTAAATTGTTCTATTTCGACACATTTTTAACCATCTTATCATACTAAAAAATATCAACAGGTATTTCGTTATTAGTTTAAATAAATCATTATTTCGGTGTGTAGTAGCTGACATTATTGCCATAATCCCATTCTTTATCTGCACGAGTAGTTGTTGCTGGTACTCACCGGTAGGTCTCGCGGGGCCGGCCTCGTGCCGCGTGTCGCCGCGCTGGAAGGCGTCGGCCACGGTCTTGCTGGGCGTGTAGCGCGCCAGCGCCGCCGACACTGCGTCACAACGCGCGTTAGCACTACGCTACACTACGCTACTCTACGCTACACTACGCTACTGATACGGTAGCGGCACCGAGACCAAAGGACAAGTGATCTATAGTTGTCATTTGATATTTTAATAGATCCTTAGCTTACTTAGTACACTGTTTGCCAAAAAATAAATACTCTTTCGGAAAATCATAGGAACTTTTTTATGAGAATTTTTAAGTTCAATGTTTACTGTCGATTTGTTCGATCGATAATAATCATATGATTCCAGGATTTCTTAAAAAAAAAAAAGAAATGTAAATTTATATTATTTACGTATACAGTGTGCTGAGGAGATTATATTTAATCGGGATTGGTTCAGTGCCTTTACCGTAGTAGTACACACGTCCACACTCTACACTACTGCTACCCTGACGGTAGCTTAGCGAGAGATTACAATATTATACATACAAGTAAAGCAAACGTTCCCATAAAACAAATAAATGTCCGAATGAAATAGGTAAGAAACAAATGACATGGAAGTCACTTCTCTGCCATGCAGTGAGTGCCGGGCCCGTTCGCATAACTTGGTTACAGGATAAAATATTTTAAATTATCATGATAGAGCGTTTGCTTTACCAACATCCAAAACGAGTGATGTTGATCATGAACTAACAGGTTATAGAAACAGCTAAGAGATTATTACTGCAGGATTGGTTGAATTCAAACATAGGTTTCAAATTATACATAATATAAAGTTTACATTAACATTATGTATATTGTAAAGGCACACAGTATTATGTTAACGTAAACTTTGTAACGTCACTCGTTTATGATTCTGTCCACTCAACAATGTGTTGAAACAATTATTGCAAAGTGATTAACGCTTGTTAATCAATGCAATAATAATCTAACTAAAGCGTAATACATTTTAGCAGAATAAACATTACTAGCTCACTTGTCAAAACTCAAAACGAATGTGGGTATTACAGATTGAACCAAACACCACATGGCGCATCAGTTACTCTAAACTAAACTGTTAAGAAACAAAGAAAACGTAAGTATATCCTGAAACAATGCAGGTTCAATATAGTAACGCACGTATGCTGGCACATATCAACGGTAACATAATGGCCTCGCCTCAAGATCCTAGGCAATACGGTCCCATTCAGAGTTCCATAAGTGTGAATCGGATCGGACGCGCGCCATCTGGTTGGTTAGTTCGATCTGAAACTTCCCCTGACACTATAGCTACAAGATATCCTTATACATTTTAGCCTTAAAATTCGAAGCTAGCAGGTATAGCAGCGCGTCAGACGAAGGTCTCGTCGGGCACGAGCGCGGGCGTGCGGAGTGGCGCGCGCGCCTTCCGGCCCCACGCGCAGCAACACTATGCCGCCGGCGCACGCGGCGCGAGTACGCTTACGGCATAACAAGTGTTAACGATATCGAATATATATACAGCAGGCAAAGGAATACAACTGTTATGACAGCTGTGCAAGTGTAGACTTGTCAAAAACACGGTCTAAAGTT